>JAOXJM010000023.1:85046794-85063172 GCA_026413425.1 Tringa solitaria | reverse complement strand
GTTGGACTAGATGATCTCCAGAGGTCCCTTCCAACCCCATATCATTCTATGATTCCTTTCTTCACACCCCAGTCTCGCCTGAGAAAATCCATTAGTGCCTTGTATGATGGTAGCACTTAAGCAACTCTCGGTGACGGGGCTCAAGTCTCTGGCTGGGGGATGTCCTCTGATAGTTTCTCCTTCACGAGCATGAGACGTGGACTAGCAAGGCATTACCCCTTCTCTCATCAGCCAGCTGAAGCTTCTCCTTCAGGTCACTGGCTCAGAAAATGCCAGAGGAGAGAGAGCAGCAACCCACTATAAATCCTTCACCAGTCTGTGATAAACCTATGTCGTCACTACAACACTTTGGAGCCAACATTTTTTCCTGTGGCTCCCAGATTTTTGTTCTGTAGAGGACAGAAATCCCCTACAAAGGAGGAATAAACAGAAAGAAACACATAACACCAAGTCTCCTAGATCTAGGAGATGCAGTTTCGTTACTCGCTGATGGGCAGGTACCCCCTCAGGAGACCTGTTTCCCACCACAGGGGTGGAGCATCTCTCAGACCAACCAAGGATTGTTCTTCTTTCAAGGAAAGTAGCTGCAGGGTCTTTCCCAAACAAGTCTACTGCCAGAGGAGCTTAGCAAAAATTTGCATTAGTGTTGGCTTGTTTTACTTTCTGCACTGTGAACCAGACGGGGCAATTGGCTTCCCACGACAGCAGCAAGATATTCATTAAGACAACTTAAATACCGGTTGGTGCAGCGTACAGACCGTGCAGGAGCTCTACAAGTACCAGCGTTTATAGCGCCTGAGTCATCGGCTAAAATAAACTTCAAGGAAGGAAGCTACAAGTGCTTTATGGTAAATGCCCTAAACACACATCAAAAAAAAAAAAAGAAGAAGAAAATAAAATAAAAAAAAAAAATCCGGTTCAGCTAAGCTGAACAGCAAATTGGCACCAACATGATCCTGAAGTAGTGACGGGATAATGTCTCAAAGGCAAACCTTTCCTGGTGTCAGTGGAAAGAGAGAAGTCTGCAGAGGAGTTTTCCACCTCTACTTTTTCTTGCTCATTCTTAAGGCTCAAGGGCTGCAGGAAAACAACCCCCTGATTTTCATATCTGCACCACTTGAATTTTTTCCCCCCCCACACACACACATGCTTTATGGCATGACCTCGGAAACATACAGGGCCACAAAACAGCCCAGATTCACCCAGCTGCCTGAACTCTGTTGCTAAGGAAAGAGGATGCTAAATTCTCAAAGGGCAAAAAGAAACCACATCAGTAAGCTACAACACCCCCCAAAGTCTGTGGAGGGTGTCCCTACTGACAGCATCAATTCAGCTGCATCAGCCCTTACAGCCCATGGTTTTGTGGCCATAGTTCACAATTCTCCCCTTTGAGTTCTCCTTGCTGTTCCCAGCTCCACATTACCAGTGCTGAATCTATAATAATAATAAAAAAAAACTAAATTAAAAAAAGGATATGTCTCCCAATTGTTGCTGTCGCCGTTACCCTCATAAATCACTGCATGGAACTACGTGGAAGTCCTAAAGCCCATAATGCTGTTTGCAGAATGCAAAAACATCCGTATTATCCAACACTAAGAAAATAAACAAAACAGAAAAGACGCAAAGAGACAGTGAAACAAATGGTGAATGACAGAGCCCTCGCCTGCTGTACTTGACTTCTAGACCCAGTTAAGGCAGAGGAACACCTTCTGCCTATGACTGTGCTGGCTTAGGGTGAGCAACCCTGCAGGGAGATTATGGCTTTGTCACGGTTTATCCTCCCATCCTCCATCATTAAAATCACTCTGCTCTTGCCTCAGGAGAGTCTGAGGGCAAGTTCATAGTTCTGTAGCACAGACTACCTGGAGAGCGTGCCCTCAACACAAAGGCAGGCAGGCCAATCTGACAGTCTGTCTGCTCGAGAATTCTTCTCTTGAAAGGAGGATGCCCCATTACTCGATTATCTCGGCAGAAGAATCCACTCTTCCCATCCCATCCTCCAATTTCATGCAATGAAGAAAGACCACTCCATTTATTGTGAGAGACAGAGAAATGGGGGAGGAAAATAATATCAAATGAGAAAGTTTGGATTAAATACATATGAAAAAAAAAAAAAGAAAAAAACGCAATAAACTAAAGAGTTCTGTGTTTGGTCACTCTGCTTCTCCGTGCAAGTTAATCCTTCTCTAACAAAACACATATGACTTGTAGGCAATTTTTAAGTTTCCTGCCCTGGCGTACCGTTCTGACATTGACAGATGTCAGGTCACGTTGTTGGGTTCTCACAGAAATGGCTAAAAAGTAGTCGCATTTGTCAAGCCGCGTACAAAACAATTCCATTGCACGAAGTAATTCAGGCACGAATCGGAAAAGGCACCGAATTAACCTGGGCTTGAAAGCCTTTCTCAAGGAAGTTCTCAAAGACGTCAGCGCTTTGCTGTATTTCCCATAGCTCACAGAGCGATGCTCCCACCACCACAACACTCGTTTCTCTTTGGCAAGTGCCTTATTTACAGTAAAGGAATGCTATTCAGCCACACTTTTTTTTATTTCAATTACCGCTTCTAAAAATCTGTTCCTTTTCCTCAATAAATGCGCGTAGCCACGACAATGATGCATTTCATTTTTAGAAGGGCAACGTATAGTGGTTGAAGCTCCTGGAAACATCGAAAGGAGAGAGCAGCAAGTCAGAGCAACCGAAGAGGCTTTAAGAATGTGTATTTCTCTAATCACAACAGCAGGACCCTTTTAAATAAAAAAAAAAAACCAAAAAACACACCACAACCTTTTCTTGCTGTAAATTTCCAGATGCTATTTTTAACCTGTCTGTATGTTTTCGGTGACTGTGTTAGGGTTTATGTGGGTAGCACAAATACCATAAAAGCACGTTGTATCCTGGACTGCAGAACCGTGCATGCAGTACGTTCAGCAACTAATTTAGTTTTTTCTTACCCGTCCATTCACTGCTCGAATCACATCCCCAGGCTTCTGCTTTCATACTCCGTATCTAAACGCTGCTACAGCTCAGTCAGAAACCAAGTGACCCGTGCACGTTGCTGACAAACTGGCGCAGATTCCAGGGAATAAGCAAGTCAGCTTCTATGTCCTGGCTCCCAGATTTTTGTCTGCGCAGATTTGCTGGCCTAGAGCTCTCTCACGCAGACTTTTTATTGTCTCAGCAAACAAAAAAAAACAAACAAAGAGAAAACTGCAGACTTCCTAAGGAATAAACAAACAACGGTTCTCACCACCAGCAGCTTCCAGCTCGAGGGGGGGCCAGAAGAACCTGCAAACTCCTCCTCGAACAAAATATTTGCCTCTGAGAAAGTGGGTGATTGCCCCGCTTTCCAGTGGAAAAAGCTTTTTCTTGAAACAAAACAAAACACACCACCCCCACCAAGCACCAGAGGTCCTGGTGTAGATAAATAAATAAAATATTATATATACTGAGACCTTAGCAAGGACTGAAAAAATACAGACAGAATTACATACACCTTAGACAGCACCTGCATTTTACTGGGAGCAATGACAACTACCAGGGGTGTCACACCAAAGTTGTCATCGTATTCAGAAGGCGTCTTCTCTGGTCACTTTTTTGAAAGTTCAACACATCCCAATGGACAAGACTTGGACCCGCTAAAACAAGCGCTTATTGCGGTACTTATAACATGGTCTGTACAAAAATCCTACAGGATCCCTACTTCCAGGAGGAAAATGGCAGATATTCTGGCAGCATCTGAACTCCATGGAGCCCAAATCAGGTCCATATGAATTTTCATCCACCTGGGACTTGGGTTACCCCCCCACATCACACTTGACACAGATCTATGACCAAGGGAGGCAGTGGTGGCATCCGCTGCATTTTTTGCATCATGGTGGGTAGAGAATTTGTCCAGGCATGGAATGGAAACACTGGCTTCAAATTCTGCCAGCCTGAAGAGGTTCAGACCCATATCACCTGTCTCCCAACAGACACCTTCCTAATGACTATGCTATTCTGGTTGAGGAGTTTCCTGCTCCTTTTTTTAAATGATTAGCCAGAGCTCAGCCATGAAGCTGAGGTCCAACCTACCAGAAGGCTAAAATGCAATACCAGCTGTAGCCTCTGCTGCGTAGAAGCTACAGTGCACACTGAAAAAGGACAAACCCAAATTCCATTTCCTTACATTTTGAAGGGTTTTGCCTTTTTTTGTTGTTGTTGTTGTTTTTTTAACCCTAACAATTCCTCTTATGGAAAACACACATGTAATCATAAAAACACATGCATAATCTTAGAAACCAAAGTTTTCAAATACTGTCCCTTTTGGCTAAGCTGCTTCACCAAGAGATTTCTACAGACTTCTAGAGAAGCAAAATGCCTGAGACGCCTCTGTGAATGCAGGGCTGTGAAGTCCAGTCAGTGGGGACAGTGAGGACCAAGCAGGATCGCATCAGTCCTGAATGGTTCCTCCAGACCCAAGCGCTACATTGCCCATCCATCTGCCTCCACCACCTCAAGGAGGTGGCCTGAACCTTTTCCAAAGACCTCTGCTGAGCACAGCTACTGTGGGTTTTACTCCAAAGTAGGGTTTTTTTGTTTAGCCTATACTGTTAAGGTTATAGATATTGCAACTACTGAAAAAAAAAAAAAATGTTTTTTCTCCACTGCTAGATCAAGCTAAACACAAGGAGGAAAGTTTTGCTGTTTGAAAAGGAACAAATGTCACCCTAGATGCAAGCTTTGACTAGCAAAAACGTTATGAACTCCAGCTCCTGCTAGCATCTACCAAAATGAGGTTGTATATATGCAGCCAGAACGACAGTTCAGAAGAACATCAAATGGGAACAATTACTATTAGATCCCACCCTTAACAGGGCAACATACAACTCTGTGGAGACATATAAATACTTTTGTTTACCGTGTGAAGCCACAGGACACTTAACCTCTGGAAAAAAAAAAAAATGAAGCCCAATGCTAGGTATGAAAATCTTGGTTTCACCCGATCAGGTGTTTGGCAACACTGGAATCTGGCTGAAAGCAAGTATATATTTTTCTCATCATTTCAAGAGTAATTCTCTAGGACTGATATGTTCTTAATTTCCTCACTCCTGGCAGCACAGATAATAGCTGCTGGTACTGGCAGAATTCATAAATGTGTTCCTGTACCCATTTCACTCTTTATTAATAGTGACATTTTCTGGAAAAACTCCTTTCCAAGGATTTAAGTCTTCAAATTTGGTGAGTTTATAAGTGAAGAGATCAAGAAATCTATGGATAAAAACAAATCCCCTAAAATCTTGCCAAATATACTACGGGATTCCCTAAAGGCTTACTTGAGAATAAGAGATTCATTTACTTTTCCTCACCAAGAGCCAAAACAACAGAACCAATAACACTGGAAACTCTAAATGAAAAAGAAGTAAAAAAGATCTGTTTGGGGTTAACATCAGCAATCACAATTCTAGCATATTAATCAAATTGAGAATTAAATTGCATAATGTAAGTAATCTCAGAGCAAGTTTCTTGACAAAAACTTACTCTGTAGAATAATGGGGTAAGTCAAGGAAACAAGAAGTAACTGGATGTCCAGATTCTAAGAAAAAGTTAGGATTAGTAATAAAAATTAAATAATAGATGAGTCCAAGTCAAAGAAAGTCCAAGTGCAAAAAAGTGTCTTCCAATACCATGTCAGAATCCATTTTTGGCACTTGTGGGGGGTTTGAGAATATATCATATATATATATTTTTTTAAGAATTCAATATATAATTGTTTTAAAGAATTAAAAAAAGCTGTAATTTTTTGTCTCTGTAATTTATGATTAAGGCATGGTCTATTGGAAGAGTAAGCTAAAATCTGTGGTCTTTGTACAAATTTCTGTTGATTAAACACCTTTCTCACATATAGTGTTTAAAATTTTAAACATAATTCAGTAATAATAAGTAAAATATTAACAGAGATTCCCATCTATCAGACCCTACAGCACTTCAAACTAACTTCAGTAGAGTTTGACTAAGGTTTTCATGAAGTTTAATGTTCTGTGATGGGAAAGATTGACTGTCCCATTGTGTGTCTTCTTTTTGCTTCAGAGTAAAAGCAGCCTTACTGACTTACTAATAGCAGGCTCTTAATTACATTTTGATGAAAAGCCAGCTACAAAAGCATAAGAAAAGGTATGTATTACCTGTCTGCCCCAACTCAAAGACCCTCTTTGTACCATGAGCTGCAAGCAGAACTCAGGTTGACGGTGCAGTTCGAGACACCAGCCTACACATTTGACAAGAAAACACTCTCTAAATATTATTTTGATTCATGTGTGCAGAAATGCAAAGAGGCTAAAATAAACTCTAGAAAGGACTACGAAAAAAAAAAGAAAAAGATGAGTGAGTACAGAGTACTTTCACGGATTTCTAAGTTTAATTCCTTCTTAACAGCATAGTCTAAATTGAACAAGGATTGTCCTTTTCCCACAGTAAGCTTGAGAGTGAACATTTCCATGAGAAGATCCAGCCTCAGACCACAGAAGCACCGGCATCTTCTCACTCCTGGCACCATCAGAGGCAGATTTCTTACCTCTGGTACTAAAGTTTGGCTTCCACATAACACTTCAGGGGAGGCTGGGAAGGATGGGGCTTGGAAGAGGAGAACTCCTGGTCTCAGCCTGTAGTGAGTCAAATTGGACAGGGTCCCAGCTTTTCTCCAAATCATAATTAATTTTTCACTGTCCTTTTCTGCCTGTCTCTGACCCGGTGTTAATACCAGACCTTTCACAGCTTAATAGCACATGTTTTGCATCTGCTGACCTGAAAGAAACACACATGAGGCTCATCAACCCTCTTATTCTTCTCTCACCTCCTCCCACCACCCCAGCTGGAATCAATCCTGTAATTGATCCTGAAAGATTTTTGGGAGCTCTCTACCCTCTGCTAAAACCTGCCCCAGGTCATTTCAACGGGATATGGCCACAACCACCACCCTCTCCCCTCTCATTGACCATGAACATTAGAACTGCAGTCACAGTGATAATGCTTGACAGCCCACAGCATTACAGTGCTAGGAGCCATACAGATATATAGCCTGATCCCCCCCAAAAATCAAATTGACCCCAAAGCTTGTCCACCTTTCACTTGCTGTATTGCTTTCAGGAATAAGTGTGAAATTAACTTTACAATTTCAGCTGGCCAAAACCTAGGAGGTGTCAGAAAATAAAATTTAAAATAAAATAAAATAAAAATCAGCTTTTTTTAGGCAGTCGATGCATGAGAACCAAGAGTGACAACCAGCAGCCCCTGTAGGAATGCCAGTGTGGGTTCAGGAGGCACATTCAGCTTGCTCCCTATAGCCTCAAAGTTCAAGAGAACAACAAGCAGCTCAGGTCTCCTGTTGAACACATGCCAGTACTTGACTTTCTTGACAGTCGTAAAGATGTCAGGGTCTTACTTAAGTATCAGAAGGTCTAATTTAGGTACTTATTACATGTCATCTGAATGTGGTCCCAGCATTCAAAACATGGAAGCGTTACACAGAAATATTCTTTCCAGTTTTCCCTCCAGCCTCCTTGGAAAAAAGTTGTCACGTAAATGAACAAAAGACACGTGAAGCAATTTCCCCGGAGGGAATGTGCTCAGCTCCAGCGAGGAGCAGACACAGCCCACGGTAAAAGGTGCTGCTACAGTAGGACCCGGTGACCCATGACAAACACCTTGATCAGCAAGAGCTTGGCAGGGCCAGCCATTGAGAATGCTGTCTTTCCAGAGTTGCTTGTCTTTTTACAAAGGATAAAATAGCAAAGTCATAACACTTATTATTAAAAAAAAAAAGGCAGGCTGATTTCCATATTTTCAGAAACAGACATGATGCCTCATGCTATGCTATGCATATATGAGACTTATACGTCCATATTTTCCTTCTATCTCTGTTGTGTGGTGAGCTTTTAATTTCTCTTATACTTAACAGACAGTTCAGGTTATTTTTACAAAGGGACTCAATGTACCCGTGAAGGATGGAGAAAGGCAGCAGATGGTAAATGCAAGATTCCTGTATGAACCTTGCCTTTTGTCAAAGACACGGACAGACAACGAGCTGGCCTCTGTGATGGATAGATGGTAGACAGGAGAATGGTGCCAGTAGTACTCGAGGGAGAAAAATCAGTAAGTTTTGTTGTCTATTCCAGAATCTATGGCAGGGTCCTCTTCCTATGGCTTGAACATAGTCCTTCCCCTCATTTTTCGCCAAACTCTCTCAATAACACTATTCATCTGAAACTTCTCATGTGCTTTATGTATCAGATTTTAAGACTTCAAAGGTACCATCAAGGCAAGGAATACAAAGTTCACCCTGGGAATCAATGGATTATCACTCAGGGCGATTCAATTAAGACAACGTGGTTATGTTAGATAACTATTTTAAGACGCTATGATTCAATTTGATTTGAATTGCTTCTTGTTGAACTTTCAACCTTCCACTCCACCCTCTCCCTCTTGGGCCTGTTCTTACTGAAGTCACTTGGGTCCCTGCCAGAACATATACAAGCTGCGAGCAACGGTGGAGAAAAAGCAGTACAGAAAGGCTGTGTGGTAGAAGAATTTGGCATCGTTTTCAAGGAGAAATAGAATAATCACCAACTTGGCAATTGAGTTTCTAGAAGCATTTTTTCCCCCCCGCTTTATTCTCAGATCTTGAGTGAAATTAAAAAAAAAAAGCCCAACATAATCTTGATTTAACTGGCATTGCTTATAGAATCATAGCTTTTGCTGTAAGAAGCGTCTCAGGTCTGGAATAATAGACACATCAAACTCGGGAATGAAGTTCACTGGCATATGTGAAAACTAATATAGCCTCTATCCACACTTGGTTTGCTGCCTCTTAGCCAGTGAAGAGTTAGTAATCACTCATTTTCAAAAAACATCGTAATTTTGACTGAAGCATTACAGAAATCAAGGGCAGGAGCACCAGAGGATCTCAGAGTTGTATCATGTGGGTCCAGCTTCCATATCTAATAATAATTCATTTTAAGACAGACCTTCCTTCCCTGAGCTTCCATGAGGATTCGACAAGGAATGTAGGGAAAGGAAAGTCAATTGCATTGAGCTAAACCCTTACATCTCTAGACATTCGTTCTTTTTTCCCCACCTTTGATTTCTAATAGCAATAGATATTTCTTAAGAAATATCAAGGAATTAGAATGCACGGAGATATGAGAAAGGCTCTTCCAAGAGGTATAAGTATCAAGAGAAGGAAAAATATTATACATAAAACAATACCTGCACGCAGAAAGCAAATGAGAATTCCCCAGCCTTCTCACCAGCTCGCACATACCAAACTGGTGAGAGATGGGAACGTACGCCACACGCAGAACTGTTTAACTATTATAGATTTAATATGGGGTAGGAAAGGAATGAAGGGAAAAGCAGTACTCTGTAGCTGCTTCAGTGAGATTATTCTGATGTAAAATGGAAATGAAAATTTCTTTCAGCACCTACTGTCTCCAAGCAGAGAGACAGAGGTCTGGTTTGAAAGAACCTACTTTAGATAACAATTTTTCTTGCTGCTTTTAAATGGGTAAGACTGACTCAGCCCTTCCCTTTCTCACTAAGTCCTCACCGCATCTCACTGGCTTGGCAAATATATGTTCTCTTTTGGAAGGCTGAAGGAAGCCAGAGAAACTAATTATGCAGCTTGATAACTTTAAACCGCAGTGCAAAATTTAATCAGCTAAACAGCATTAGATCATCCACAGAGTGCAGAGCAGTGAAGATCTTTGACTTCAGTGCAACCAGCCACACAATTAGTGAAACCCAGTGAGCTGGAAGACACCCCCATGAGTGAAAATGACAGATTGAGAACATAGATGAGGGAGAAGGGGCGTCAAAGAAGAAAATATTATGGAGCAGCATTCACTATTAGGTACTTATAATCTCATTTCACCTAGAATAATTCTGGCTCCACATGATGCCAGCTACATAAAAGGCTTGAAGTGACAGCCAGTTGGATCACTGCACAGTTTCCAGGTATCTTAAACTTATCTCTGCCTCAAAATATGCATGAAGCAGCAATTTAATAGCTGACCATTTTTTTTAGACTGAGATGTCCCAGCAGGCTCATTTCCTTTCTGCTCTTCAGCCATCCCATTTAGCTACGCCTTGACATATCCCTCAGCCAAGAGAGATGATTCTAATCATCTGTTCTGATCTCCTGGATGAGACAAACCCATCACACCAGCTCACCCAGGAACTGAACTGCCTGCCCTGAATTCTTCACTGGGACAAATCTTCCAAAAGCTGAGTGTTCCACCATTAACTAAAACATCTCTGGGCTGTGCATTGCTGTTCTGCAGCCTGCACTCCACAGAGTTTTCCAAATATTTTTAGTAAACTCTCTTAGGAAACTACACAGAAAGTTTACAAACTTGCTGATCTTTATCTCTCCAGCATCTCTGAATTGTCAGAGCCACTTGAAGCAGCAGCTCCTATCACACAGGAGATGGAAACCCTGTGTCCCAAAGCAGCAGCCTTCTTCCACAGAAACAGGGCAACATAAAACGAACAAAATAAAAAGAAAAAGGAAAGGAAAAAAAAATGTGACAACCAAAGCCATTGATCTCATAGACTGGAGACTCTAACCAGACTCAGCGAGTGCTCTTCACCCCAACAGACTGAGAAGATAAGAGGACAAAGCTTTCCTTTAGATGTCTTTCATCTTTCTGTTGGCACATATGATAAAACCGCTCTTGACTGCAATTGTCATACTAGGAAACATCGATCCATCAGACCTGAGAATTCATTTTTCAGTACAGTATCTAAGAATTTGAATTGCAGAAGTTAGCACTGAGAATTAGGAAAAAAAAATTGAGCTCTGTCATTGGAAACTGGGAAAAATAATACATCCTTACCACAGATGTTATTATTACTTAGCAATTAATGGATAGAACACAAAAATTTTGGGCACATTTTACTTAACACAATCCATTTTTCTTCTGAACACTTCAGTCCAGCTCCTTCATCTACTTCGGCACAAAACATCCTTGCAGATCGCATGAACAGCCAGGATAATATTTTCCAGACGTAAAATTAATGGCAGTGCTTGGTTTTTGGTATCATGGGTAGGGCTCAGAAAGGGAAAACACCAGTACCTGCTCTAAAGTAATCCCCAGGACTTCCAAGGATGCTCGATGCACCCAGAGGGCTATAAAGGTAATTCATCCCTTCCAACTGCTGCCGACTCCAAAGCCGTAGCTGCGCTCAGCAGGATGGTATTTATTTTTCATCAAACAGGGACAACATTTTCTGTTGTAGTTTTCCTACCTCAAGACCACTTATGGGCTGATCCTCTGAAGCAGTGATTGATCTCTGCAGCATGAAAGACAAACCCAGAGGAACCGAGAAGTCAACTCCACTCAGCATATCAGAACTTGAAGTTTCAGTTGTGATATTACAGGTCTTTTACCAGGTGGATATTCCATTTTAATCACTGAACTACAAAAAAAAAAACTGTCCAAGCATCACTGAGCAGGGATACGGATTCAGGCCCAGATCCTGCTGCCAAAATCTCATCAGGCATTCATTCTAGCAACCAAAAGGTATCCGTATTACTTCATAGACAATCTGGATTAGCAAACACGTACTGCTCATTAGAGAAATTTAAGAATACTGACTGGAAACTATGACAGATTTTTTTCTCATTTCTTAGCTTCTTGCCCATCGGAGGGTGGTTTTTTTTTTTTTCACCATATTGGTAGTTTTCCAATCGGTGATCTGTTCAATACATTTGGAAAAGGGTTTTCATTGGTTTTTTTTTTTTTCCTTCTTGAAGTGTTCACTTTGGCTGAATTTCACAATTTTGAAGTTTTTTGAGAATTTCGATTGCTTACAAATTTTTTTTTTTTTTCATCTAATTATTTCCTACCTTTTACTGCTCTCCTCAAATTGTTCAGCTGCAGCCACAGGTTATATTTTCCCATAGCCTGGAAGGCCATACAATTACAAAAACTTACAGGCTCTTGTTTGCCATCTACATTTACCTTGAACCACTGTCCCCCACCAACCCAAGGGAAGATTAGAGCTTCCCTCTGTGCCTACACAAACCTTTCCTAACAACTCCTCCCCCTCTAGCTCATGTCTTCACATTTCATAGACTATCTATACTTCTTTGCCTACAGGTGAATTACATATAGTAACTCAGTAGTTAATCTGCCTTGTGGCACCACAGGCTGAGTAAAGGCTATTAATACCCATGCTTTTGCATGCATAGTTATATAGATATTAAGCTCTCTGAACAGACACCACATTACAGACAAAAGCACACATATGGGATGCTATTGCAGAAAGACTTACAAGAACAAGCTTCTTCCCCAGAGACCCAGGAAGCAGATGGAGAGGACAGCAAGAGCCACCAGGGCAGCCAACCTTAAGAGGTGAAGGGAGGAAACTGTAATTAGCTGCTTTGAGGTTGCCTCCAGGTGTTACCACCAAATTTAAAGGGCTAGCACTAGAAAAAGCCCTGCTGAAGGAATGCTTCTGCAAGAAATTAGGTTTACATTAATAAATCAGCATGAAATGAAAATAAGGAAGAAATGGTTGTCAGAGAAGAGTGCAGAAACGTCTTCATGTCATTAAGCGTCCTAAAAAAGTGGTAGTACTGGTTCTCAGGATTTACAAAGGAGAAAAGGAGACATAGCAAGAGATGCTGTAGGTTGGTTTGGTTATGATTACCTCCACTAGGATCTTATTTTCTTTTATTTTTGTTACGGTTGTTTAGATGCTCAAATCTCACTTCCACTCCTGGGAAGGGTATGTGGCAAAATCGATGGCACTACTTCTGCCTCCTGCTTTTTTTGAGAAACCTTTTTCTGTAGGCATGTTCTGAGAATATCTTTCAGGAGGGGGAACAGATCACCTGTAGTTTGGCAAGGACTCTTGTGTCTATTAATATAACTCCTTAGACTTCACATCCCCAATAAAATCCAACAACATCTAGAGAACATGGGAAAACCACAGACCTTTGTCTGTGTCCAAAGCAAGGTCACAACTGAGTGCTAGTTTTGCATACCTACAATTGGGACCTATGGTGGCATTCCTGTTGGGGATCTGGCTCAAAAACTATTCTGTGTCCTGAGAAACTCAAAGAACAAGGCAGAGCGGTGGCTGGTACAAAGTAATTTGTCAAAACCAGCATAACAAAATCTATCTCTGTGCATCATATGATTCATCAAGTAACCATCTCCTCCAGGTCGTTCATAAGGAGGTAAAGCCTGCAGAGGAGGTACAGTCAGGATAGACTTCATACTGCCTCCCGTTCCTACAGCTTCCCAGTTTATCTATGCTGATCTGCTCTATCATGAGGGCTTTTCTGGCCAACTCTCATTCTCACTATCTTCTTGCTTTTGTTTATGAATGAAAGGACAGTGATTTGCAATCACGAGAACACAGAAGAAAAAGCCATTTTTGGCCCAGACCCATTCCCACTCAAGCTCTGTCACTGAACATCCTCTCGGTATCTGGCTGAAGCAGTTTAATGCAATGAAAAAGGCTATTGGCTTTATGTTTTAATTTAGCCTTCTCAAATATCTTCTATGCAGCCACAAAAGCGCCTTTTTCATTTTTAATTTAGGTAGAAAATCACTATCATGACTCCAGTGTGAAGGATGAAATATCAAAAATATCAGTATTCATCTAAGTAATTTTTAATGAATCAAGTCCTTTGTCCAACAGCAAATGAACTTGTCCCTTTGGCAGAGTAATACAATCTAATCTGTTCTTATTTTTGGATTAATTTCAAAAACTGTCTCTCTGCATTTGGGAGCTCGCTCTTGTCCTTCTATGTGCAAGTTTTCTTTCTTAAAATAAACTTTAAACCCTATTTCTACCTTCTTTTCTAATTTCCACTTGGAGGAAGATTTCATATTCTAAAAGGCCTAGAGCTAAACTGAAAAATCCTTTCCAGTGTGCAGTTTCATTTGCATTTACCTCGCAGAAACAGGAATGGTTTATTTCTTGTCCTGGCTTGACGTACTCAAGGTACAGGCCCTGAGCTACTCAATCCATGCGTTTTACCCTGAAACATGCATTTTTTGTTTGGTGGACCATGCCATCCTTTTACCCTGTAGACCTTTGGGAAAGTAGAAAAAAGACATTGGTGTTGCAACATTCTTCAAAGAAATGTCTCGTGTGAACCTTTGGTTTATATACATTTTCAATCTGGAAAGCTTGGGCTCCCCTTTTTCATTATATATAACAGCTCAAATAATGAACACAAATAAATATATATTTTATGCATTAAACTATACCAGTCATAAAAGTCTTTAAATAAAAGGCAAAATACGTTTTAAGTCTGTCTACTCTCATGAACCTTCTCATGTTTCCTGTCACATCACCGTTCATGACAAATTCCTTTATCTCCTTTTCATGATATGCAGCTATTTCTGGGTTTGTTCACCCACTGCCAGACTCTGATCTCAGTAACGTTGGTGTAATTCCAGTGTAACTCCAGAGTGGCCCCCAGTGTCTGGAGGAAAGTCTGATACCCTCGGTTCGATCCAGATAAAACAGTAGTAATGCTTGCTGGCAGAAGGCAGCATTTTTGGGGATTTGTCGAGGACTGTGACCAGACTTCAGACTGAGGGCAAACATGAATATCTATCTGTTGTCAAGACAATCTGCAGTCCCAGGGTCTGTTGGGTTTGGCTGAGGAGGGTCTGCTCCGGGTCCCCTGGGTGGGATTCATGGGCTACGTTCTCAGGATCCTGCACTCCAGCTTTCATTCCCAGAGCTGTCTACTGCCGTGGGACCGGCGCCAGCCCCAGTGCACCGTGCGAGAGCTCTCTGGCCAGCTTCTCCCTCCTTGGCACGGCCCCTCTCCTACCCTTGGGCAATCATCTCCTTCAGACAGCTCTCTGCTGTGGGTTGAGAAGGCGGGCTGTGCCCTGCAGAAGATGGAGACTTTTTTCAGGGTGTTGCAAGACATCGTAGCATAGACGTACAAACTCCCAGTCAAGCTATTTAATTATCTTAATCACACCCGTGGCGACTACAGAAAGTGTGAGAACTTCTTAAAAAAAAGTGTAATCATCACAGTATTGCATACATTAAACAGCATGTACATTAACTCTAAACTATATCTTTGTGAGCTTTCTGACTCACTGATGGCACCATCCCATCAGGGTCCATAGAGGCCAAGAGAAACAAAAACAGTTGTGCTCTGACAAAGCATCTCGCTCTTCAAGGAAGGAGCTACTGCTGGAAAAGACCATCTCATGTTTTTCACTATGAAAAACTGGAACTTTTAACAAAAGCCAGCGGGCTATGCCTGAATCTGACTTGACATCAACAGGCTGGGACAAAGAATGAAAGTCCATTCTGTTCTGTCCTGTCTTTTCAATCTCACACAACCCTTCCACTGTAGCAAAATGCTATGTACTATACCTAAAAGACCAACAATGTTTTTCCTGGTTGACATACCCACAGACATACAGATTTATCTCATTTGTTGTGGCCTTCCTTCTTCTGGTATTTCACTTACTGTACGGTTTGCGTTCCATGAAATTCTTTTAAAAATCTCCCTTTACTGACTTATCTGCTGATACTTGCCTCTACTCAATCTCTGAATCAGTCTATCAAACTAAGAATTATGTTGTCTTGACTCTTAAGCTGTAACATTGCTTGTTGCTGTACTGTTACTGCTCCTCTAATGGTTTTCATAATGAGTAAAATAGAATTATTTCCGTAATATTCTGTTTTTTTCTTTAGTAAACGTATTAAACGATACTCAGGCAAACACAATATGGTCGTCTAGTTCCCAGTCTGAAGGATAAAACTGTTTCCATTTGACTTCAGCTGTATACACCAGTCCTGCTTCCAGGGTTGCTCACACTGTTAGCAGTTCCACCTAGATCCTCGTTCTCCCTGAGTTTTAACTGGAGTGTGTATCAAAATATAATTATTCCATTATTTTGCTGACCAGACACTGAATGGACTCCTAATTAGTGAAGAAATTTGAGCTACTTATGTTACTAGTATGTCTATGTCAAATAAAATCAATATTTCAATAAATATATTACCATCACCCAAGAGTTCCCTGAATCTATGGGTTGGTGAAGGAAATCCCAGGCCACTCGATGCAAGTTCATAGAATCATAGAATGGTTTGGGTTGAAACGGACCTTAAAGATCATCTAGTCCAACCTCCTGCCAGAGCAGGTTGACCCAGAGCAGGTCCTACAGGAACGTCTCCAGGTGGGTTTGGAATGTCTCCGGAGAAGGAGACTCCACCACCTCTCTGGGCAGCCTCTGCCAGGGCCCTGCCACCCTCACAGGAAAGAAGTTCCTCCTCATGTTTAGATGGAACTACCCATGTTCAAGTTTGTGCCCGTTCCCTCTTGTCCTGTCACTGGGCACCACTGAAAAA
>JAOXJM010000023.1:84941426-84953872 GCA_026413425.1 Tringa solitaria | reverse complement strand
CTGGACTCGCTCCAGCACCTCAATGTCTTTTTTGTGGTAAGAGGCCCAAAACTGGTCATGGGACTTGAGGTGGGGCCTCACCAATGCTGAGTACAGGGGGACCATCACCTCCCGAGTCCTACTCACCACGCTGTTCCTGACACAGGCCAGGAGTATGGAGGATGGAGGATGTTGGGAGGAGATGCACACACAGGCAGGGAGCAGGTGCCACAGGTGCCAAGTCTTTCTGTGATTCTGGTGAGGGCTACATTTTGGGTTAGGTTTTCTGGTTTAAAAAAATTGCCTGGAGGAAAGTAAGAGCAATATCCATTTGTCTTTTGACCTTCCTATGCTCTACCCGCCTGCAGGCAAAAATTTTGAGCCTTGAACTAAAAAGGAATCAAATTATATGTTATCATATCTTTTGAAGCAAAGTGTTTAGGAAGATTGTTGAGGAAACCAACTCAGAGTTAGTTAACTCAGTCAGAGTGAGGCTGTCACAGAGCATGAGAAACAGCTGAAGTACATGAGTGATGAGATTATGGAAAAGGCAGGATGAAAGACCAAGAACATTTCCATAAAGGTAAGGACAGTAGAAAAGGGTGCTTATTCATCAGAGGAAGAGAAGGTAGAATTTCTCCTGAGGAGAACTGAGGTCATTGTAGGATAAGAACATGGAAATACTCAGCCCAAAGGAGTGCTGTACACACCTGAGAGTCAAGTACTACCCAAGGCTGGATTTTAACCTGGGAAGACAAAAAAATAATAAAAAAAAGACTGACTATATTGAAAGGGACAGATATCTAGAAGTACTTAAATGAACACGCAGAAACCTAGATGATTCCTTAATGAAATATGGACTTCAAGCACCTTTAATTTTTTTTTGATTCATTTCTTGTTCTTTGCCTACTCCTATGTTTATATTTTTTAATTTTGCTGAGTTTCGCTTTGAATGCAATAGAGAGTGAGGGGGTTGCCATTCGTTCTTATTTAATGTCTTATGGTCTCATTGGAACAGAATTTCTCTACATCAGCCAGCGTAAATATCCCCCTTTCTTACATCTGTCCTTGCCAACAGAACAGGTCAAAACAGAATTGATTTTTCTTCTCTTCATTTCCCCATATTGAAAATTTGAAAACATTTGGGCAGTTCTAGTTCTTAATTATCTTCTTTTATCTCCTTAGATTACTCAGCTGGGACTCCCTGCAATCCATTTCCTGCAAATGCCACAAGTAATAAGGTCTTCCTATAGAGTTGTCATTTACCTGTGATTTTTATCATTTTTACTGAACCAAGCCCATT
Organism: Tringa solitaria; assembly: GCA_026413425.1. NCBI lineage: Eukaryota > Metazoa > Chordata > Aves > Charadriiformes > Scolopacidae > Tringa > Tringa solitaria. The sequence continues at coordinate 84,952,590 of JAOXJM010000023.1, read as the reverse complement.
ACAACTACATTGGTCTCCCTGTGTTTCCTTCAAATTTTCTTGCTAAAGAAATGGCTGGAAGTAGCATTCCAGGAACAATTGATCTTGAGCTGGAATAGTGTCACCTCACTTTTCTAGGTCCCATCCAGCTCCCTGAGCACATCTTGGTACAAAAGACACGTGAGATGTATCTCTCAGGGGTCCCTCTCCATCACACCTCCTCTGCTGGTGCCCTTCAGTTCTGGAGTAACAGATATTTAAGCCAGAATAGTTTGCTTGAGATGATAATTTAACACAACTGTAGACAAAGCCTTTTCAGTGGCGATTGTTTTACATTTGCAGTTGTGCTGCAGCAGCTCCCAGCGTGTTATTTCTTCCCCAGAAATCTGGCCCCGCCGGGTGCCAAGTCCCCGTCTCCGAGACGAATGGATGTTGCTCTTCCTCCCTGGCTGGCGTCAGCTCCTCGCAGCAGGAGTTCCCCCCGCACTCCCAGGTGGATGTGGGGTGTGACAACGCAGCTGCCTCCCCGATATATCCAAAAAATGTTCTTATCTTCATCCGTCCTCCCTGGGCTCCTCCAGCGCCCTCCCACCACCACCGATGGCTCCCCAGCCAGAGCTCCTTCCACCTCCCCCTCTCTGGAAGGTGCTGGCTGCCTTCTGCCCATCTGGGAACCCCTCTTCATTCACATCTTTTAATCAATCTATATCTGGATAAACGTCGTCAATGTGAGGTTGCTACTGCTCGCAACCTCTGAGACTTTTAACGTGCACCACATGTTCCCGCAAGGCGGCTGGCTCGCTCCGCATTAGCATAAAAAAAGACAGGCTGCAAACCCATCCAACTGCTTTTAAAATCAAAAGGAATCTTTCCACTGAGTTTTATAAGGGCTGAATTGAGGCCCTGTGACCCTGCGACAGCGAAGTATTCACACACGTGCCAAACTCTTAAGTATGTGAAGAAGCCCCACGAATTCAACAGGCTTCTCGGATGCTTAAGTACTTCAGTCAAGGCCTTAATGTTGTTTTTTTTTTAGGTTGCTGTAACAGTACCCCTGTTGTACAAAATAAAATCCATGTGAGAATTCCCTTTGCTCCTATGAAAGAAGGAATAGGCCTCTATATTATGTACAGATGCATATATATAATGTGCTTGTTTACATACATTTGTGTAGGTGTACACACGTGTACATACCTATATCAACATCTCTTCTGTTATTCGTATTCCTGGAAGTAAAACTTTTATCTCATTTATATGATTAACTGAGAAACCCAGAATTTGAGTCCACATTCTTTACACTGGAAAAAAAATCCCTTTCAAATACCCTTGTCCCGGTGCTCGTGGATGCTCTCCCAGCTGGAATACTTTCACACAACAGACAAATAAAAACCCTGAAAAACCTGAGAGGTAGAAATATCCACCTTGGAAAGAAAAAATAAGAAACAAAGACAGTTGGAGAACATACTGAAAGATTTACCTCAGAGACCATCAAAAGGAAAATCATTTCCTTTCCTGCTTTAGGGCAATGTTTATTTAGATTACAGTGTTAAAGGTGCAGTGGAAATAAATGTCCTCTTTGTTGTCTATAGAACCTTCAAATAGACCTGCATCTTATAATGGCATTCAGGGGAAGTTTTAGGTCTTCTTTCTCCCTTCCCTTTCCCTCCTTTATCTCTTCCTTTTTTTTTTCTTTTTTTTTTTTGTAAGAAACTATAATATGCAGGCTTTAGCCTAAAAAAATTCCCTACTGAAATTGAGTGAATTCATGCATATATATGCTGAGCAGCTGCAATCACATGTGACTCGGAAAGGGGCAATGCAGCATTTCAGCTGCAAAGCCTCCGAAAATGAAATGAGAACGATGAGAGTTCACCTTGGGCTGAGGGCTGGCAGATTCAACACCAGAAGAGAGACGGAAACTGGATGTCCCTAATTCTTCGGTCTCTGATGGAAAAGACTGAATTGCTGCATGGCCTCACCGAGGAACAGATTCCTCCAGATTCACTGCAGGTCGTTTACAATACAGAAACAGATGTTTAAGTTGGTATAATTTTCTAATGAACTAGCAAGTTGTTTCTGCTTGATTTTTATTTGATTCTCCACGATCCATAAATAAAATCAAATCAATAACATCTGTGAACATTGCTGCTCTTCCTCTCCTCTGAAATATCCTTCCATAACTTACTTTATTGCTATTAAGCCTCATGTCAGGCTATCTTAAAACTTCTAGCCTAACAGGAAATAATGTCTGGATTACAAATACTTGGGTTTTTTGTGTTTTTTTTTACAGCAGCAGGCAAGCAGGCAGAGGAGCAAACACTCCAATTCAGGGGTATTAGGAGGATTATGACAACTGTTAGGCTTTGAGGAGCTTCTTTGGAGTCTTCTCTCTCCTTCAAGTGCAAAACACCTGGGAAGGCAGCCAGCCAGCACAGACAGGCCTTGGAAGCTTAAATCAGCAGAGAAGAGCACCAATTTAGCCTGTCAGATCCTCCAGGGCCTTACTTCCCATGCAAGTGGCCTGTGGATGATGCTCATGCCGTGAAGAGCAGCTGCAACTTGTGTCAGGACCTGAGAGAGTTTCATCAGTGACAAAGCCACTTCTGTATCCTCAGCAGCTGGAGAGGTAATCACCACAGTAGTCCAAGAGTTCGCCCAGTTTTTCATCTGGTGCTGAGCCATTTCTCATCAGGGACTAAAGGAGCACAAGGATATCTCCAGGAGGCAGCTGGCAGAGGTAGAGGTTGATAGTGGGAGGCTCCTGCTGTTGGAGAAGTCTTGTAGTACAGCTTGATGGGCATGTAGCACTACGATTGAGAGATGGGCATGTAGCAGGCAATTTGCATCTCTGCTGAGACTGTGAAATATGGGAGGTAGAGTCCAGAGCTATGACTTCTTGAGAGACAATTATTATAATTTTTTCTGTTTTCTCCATTCAAAGAAAAATGAGAGGTCAGCGTTTTGCACGCCCTGGCTCTGGCAAGAGGACATATTTGATGGTGACAAGCTTTGGGGATAGAGGTGGAGGACTGAACAGAAGAGAAGGTAAAGTTGTTGCAGTTTCACTCGTACCAACCATTGGGAGCAGTCCCTAGGGTGTATTTTCACCTCAACCATGTTTAGGTGCTGTCTAGGAGAGAGGTGGTTGGAGCAGAACCAGAAAGGAATTTAACAGCTATCTGTATATAATGACCTGGAGTCTAGTTCGTGAGCTTATTCCTTGACTATTTCTGGACATACCCAGCTATTTTTCCTCTCTCCACCAAAGAAAAACATATTTTCTTAGTGCTGTTAATTCTCATGCCCGTACATACCGGGGATTTATAGATCAAACTTCATTTATGGAGATGTGGTAATGGACTGTATCTATAGTCTGTATTCTGGATAAGGTAAAAATTTGTAATGTTGATGGTCGTATTTCTTCCCCAAATTTATTAATCCCTCCATGAGAGATCACAGGGAGTCTCATATGAACCCATTTACGCACATAAATTCTTTTTCCTGTGTCACTACCTTCTCACTTTTCGGTACAGGAGAATCAACAGCCACAAATCAAGCCCATCCTACACACTTGCATACATCCACTTCTGAACCTTGAATGACAGCAGGATTCAGTGTTCTCTGTGTAACCCTGTAGCCATATCCCAGTTTTCAGCAGCTTTTTCCCTCAAAAAGCATTTGAGCTTTGTGTATTAGCCCCCTCAGATACCCTAAGAAAAGTTGACTACTTGATTACACTGATCTAATTTGGTTAAGTGGTTCTCACAAATACTGTCATTTCTTACTGTCTGTGCAATTTCAGTTTATCTAATGATTTTCAGCATATGTTTCTAAGAGAATCAGGGGCTGTACAATCAGGATCCATAAAACACGATCCAGAAAAGTTAGTCTATTTTCAACTAGCTTCAATCAGTTATGAAAAGATCTACCAGAGCTTTCTAGTAGTTAGCAACTGAAATATGTTATTTTTTGTGTCAAAATTATTCATTTCACTTAATAATTAGCATGGACTGACACTATACTTAACTATCCATGTTCAGTACCATGTTAATCCCTGTTTTTCTGGCCTTTTTAATGCCAAACACCTAGATGTTCTTTCTGTCATCAGCCTGAAGCAAAAAAGAAGAGATCGCATCTTTAAAACATCCCATTTTTGTTGGCAAGTTTGGAAAACAGATCAAAAACCTGAAGCCATGGACTTATTACTTCTAAACAAAAGATTATCACAGAATGTCGAGATTATTTTTCATGCCCCTCTTCTTTCTTACTTGCATTCTACCTCCCACACCCACCTCCTGGCAAGTCAACAAGCTCTGAGAGCAGCCAGTCCCCACTTCCGTGACTCAATCTCAGAGCATTAAAGCCTTCAGCTTGGCAGGTGTCCAAGATGAAGAAATTTTAACAAATCTCCCACAAAGAGCACTCTAATCATAGCAAGCACTGAAGCCTTGAACATAATACTTCCTCTATAGATAAAATTCCCAATTTGCTTAATGGCCGCCTCTCAAACTTTGCAGTATGATATTGCAAATGTTCTTTTAAAAATCCCAAGTTCTCCCCAACACATAACCAGCATATACAGCACATAAAGGAAAATAATATAACCTACTATTCACTTCTGGCTTCTGCTGAGAAGTCTTCTTCCAAGTCATCATTTATTGGAAAATAAAAAAGAAATACCACGTTCAAGTTATCTTTCAGAGATGCCTCATCTTGCAATTCCCACTGCAACAACAGAGGCACATACTTGCGTGAAACACTGTTGTTTGTCTCCTTTTGGGTGACCTCATTGAAGGTTATTTGGAAGAAGATGGAAACGCAGACTGATTTATGGGTGGCTGGAGCCTGTGAATTTCACGCAGAAATTCAAATGGCAGATTTCATAACTACAGCTAAAGAGCCTCCACGCTCCAAGTCATTCCCACCAGGACGTGTCCCGTTGTCTGCACCATCCCGTGCACCCAACCCTCCTGCTTTCTTTTCCGGTGGGAGCTGATGCTGCTTCCTGAGAGCTACATTTGGAGCAAGGATATTTACAAATAAATGCAATCGCACCCATTTTTGTTTCTACCTAAAAGGTGTGAACAACACCCAGCTAAATCCAGTTTTACTGCATATATATATATATATATCTCTTTATGCTGTCGTAAAACTGTAAAAAACACTCTGGATACTGCTTATCTGAGGCCTATAAATTCATCTCTATGAATAATTACAATTTACCCAGGGAAAGCTACATTATAGAAGTTATTCTCCCTATTCACTGCCATAGTTATGCCTGCCACTTTACAGACAAAATGCATGGAAGTGCAGAGCTCCATTAAACAGCAACTTCAGAGGACTTTTCGACAGATATAAGTAATGCTTTTTTTCCTAAAAGTTTTTCTGTCTACAGCACTGAAACTCATAAATTGTTCTGTGATCATTTTGGGGCATTATTTGCTCTTTCAACATTGTTCTTCAGCTGAAATCTATCACACATGAAAAGAAAGAGTGGTGAACAAGCAGAGCGTGGTTAGCCCTCTGGAAAAGGCAGAGTGTTGCAGGTAGAAGTGTCAGGAGAAATATAAAGGTCCAAGAAAAATACGAACATCCAAGAAGAAAGCAAGGTGTTAAAAACTCCATAGTTTATGCAGTGCAGTGACACATTACAAATTACTGCAAATGAGTACAGTTTTCCCTCTCAGAAGGCTGCATGCTAAGCACAAAGCACATAACAACCCTATAGAGTTGGGGTTTTTTAAGGAAACAAGGACTATGGTCCAGCTCTGGAGGAGGATGAGGGAATTCAAAGCCTTTTAGTAAGGAGAATTAAACATCTGCTCATCCAAAGCATGTGAAGGAGAGAGAGCACCTGCTCTGTCAGCCAGTATTAATGGAGAGAGAAAAACCTATGCCTCAGTTAGTTACCTGCTATAAAATGTCAGAGTTGCCTTTATTTCAGCTACTTAATTACATTAACAGAAGGTCTTTTTCTCATTCCCCAGCTCAGGCAAACACGTGCTCCTCACAGCAATCCCTCACCAGTCATCCCTGACATACTGCGGCGCTGGGCTCAATGTCATCTGCTGCAACTCACCTTTGAGCTTTAGAGTGAAACTAAAGTCAATACAGCTCTTTTTCTTACAGTGCTCTTCGCATTTCGACAATTTGCTCATGCTAAATATCTGCTTTTCTTGTACCTTTTTTTTTTTTTTAACATCGGTGAACGAAAATGCCTTTTTAAATTTTTGCCTTTTTTAAGGATGGAAAAAGCAGTGTCTAGAACACTTCACGCAGACGTCTCCCTGGAATCTGGCATGGTCGTTAAAAAAGGATACAATGCACAATTCAGTAAATGTGGGAAGAAAAAATTTTGGTGAGCCTTGAGTCATCACACACAAAATGAATGAATGAGATGTCTAAAAACCTACCATTTCCAAGTTCAAAACTGATGAGAAAATTCTTCCCTTTAATGGTTCTGACTGGTTGCCAGTGGCCAATTCCTCACATCCTAGACAACAGACATGACTTCAAGATACAAATAACGCTCTTGGTAGAATTGGCACACGTACTTCTAGTGGGAGAACAACATTTGACCATGACCACTGAGGAATTAGTTCCTTCCTTTCATTTAAAAATGAATGGTGTCCTAATTTGAAAACAAAATTGTTGCTTTTTTAAAACCTATCCTCGAGCTTAAATCTAAATATACTTTTAATAAATACATGCTCTTAGGAAGCAAGGGGTGGGGCCAGGGAAAATGAAGAAATAATTAAAGAGCTAAGGAAAATTAAGCCCCTCAATTATACTAATAAAAGAATGATAGTGATCATCTCCCCCACCCAGCCTTAATAGCAGCCTTTCATAAATTTTCCATTAAAATCAAATGAAACACTGAGCGTTGCCATTTTAATGAAATTCTTTGCCGCTGCTTTTCTCTCAGCCCAGTGTTAGTGTTAAGCATTTAGTGATTTCTCTTAGAAGTTAATTCAATAGTGGTTGCCATTACATAGCTACTATCTCATTTTCATTTAACTACTGAGACTTTATGATCTTCCAGAATGAGACCGCTTCAAAAGCTATAAAGATTATTTGCTAAAGTTTAATACTACTCATTTGGCCATGAGCATTAATTTCAATGAATAGTCAATACTTTTTACATTGCAATATCCTGACACTAAGTAGCCAGCTATTCATTTGCAAGACACCATAATCTTTTTATTAAGCATCTTTTGCTGTTTTATGTTCCCCTTTCAAAGTAACACAATTTATGAGCATGCTTATGAGCATCTAAGTATGATCTATTCATAGCATTTAAAATAAAACATATTTCAAAATTGGTCAGATCATTCTTGAATTACATGCTTTCTGGAAATAATTTAATATGACTAGTTCAATAAAGGGTTGAAAGATTAAAAAAAAAACCCTCACTGGTTGATTTAAGATACTTTTTGTGGCAGTTATATTCAGAAACGTTGCAAGATTGACCTTTCTCTTAAGCAGTTCCTTCCAACAATATCTGTGGGAATGGGGAATTAGGTTTCTTTTTGTATCCTGGCTATATACAGAGACTTTGAGATGTTTTTCTTTATCAAATAAGTTACAGAGCACATGCAGAAATATTAGATTTTTCATTGTATTTTTTTTTCTGTTAACTACCTGCATGGTCCCCTCAATATAGTATTAGATTGCCACTCAGCCACATGCATATCTTCAGAAGCAAATAAATGGATCTTGCCCTCATTTCGCAGCATCTCATTTTTGGAACCTGGTTCTTGGCGTGGAAAAGAATCATAGCATAGTTTAGCACTGTAGGGACTTCTGGAGGTCATCTGGTCACCTCTCCAGACTATCAAGGTAGCTTTGACCTGCAGCCTTTAAATCACTGTCCCCAGTTTGGTGTCACCTGTGAACTTTCTGAGCTTGAAGTCCCACTGCCCAGGTCATCCATGAGGCAGTATCAGCCTCAGCTACAATCCCTCAGGAAAATCACTTGTATGCAGCAACCAGCTGGACTTCAAACCACTCATCACAACCCTTTGAGTGCAGCGGTCCAGCCAGGTTTCACCCACTGTGTAGTCCATTGAATCTGTGCTGGCTGTCCCCTCGCACCACCTTGTGCTGTCCCCTTGCACCATCATGTCCTTCATATGCCCGAACATGAGTTCTGGGGGAGGATTTACAACACAATCTCCCAGAGAGTGAGATGAGGTCTGTAAATGTGACACTTGGCTTTTGTAATCTTCCTCAGTTGCTATGAACTTTCAAAGAGGACAGTTAGCACAGTTAGCACCCTCAGCACCCTCCATGGATTTGTATATTTATATTAGTTCCCTCGGTCTTGAATTTGATCATCCTCTATGGTAGACACCACCTTTCCCATAAACTTTTCACAGAATCATAGAATCACCACAATGATCGTTCTTATTGGCCTGCCCTCTGATCCTGACCCACCAGCTCAAGTGGCCCTTTTCTTCTTCTGTTAAAGGGCTCCCCATGTTTGAGCTGCTCCTTGCAGAGTGCTGCCCCACACTCATCTTCCTTGTGTCTCCCTCCTAATCATCCTGCGCCCACCCACTGCAGCTTCGCAACCATGAGAACTGTCCCACCACGTCTCTATAATCTCAGAGATGTCAGACATCTGTGATTGTGCACAGATTTCCAGTTTCTCCTGTTTTTTTCCCCAGCTGAATATGCTTATGTCCAGATCCTTGCAACAGGCCCCTAGTTGCCCTGCCTTCTCAAGGATAGTAGAACTTTCCAGGTTGCCATGTCCCACATACACTTCCCCTTTATTGCCTGTTCCTTCACTTAATTGTGGGCCACCGTCTCCATCCTTTAATGAGCATCCTTCAAAGCTGTCCTCTCTAGCCAGGTTAGCCTCTTGGCCCCTCTTTGTGAGATGGATCCCACCTCTCCCCAGCAATGCTCATTTCTGCAAGAGGATCCTATGGCCAAAGCCATGCCTGCCACACTGGCCACCTAGTCAGGCCTTGATCTGGGGGATACATCTGTTCCACCCAAATCTTTGCTCCTCACTGGCAGGACTGAGAACATCACCTTGAGTGACAAACCCTTCATCCTCGTCCTCAGTGTTTGTATATAAATGTGCAGAAGGACCAGGACCCAAAAGAGGCAGATCATCGACAGGCTACCAGCGCCTGTAAGAAAAGATGTCTTAAATCCTTCCCAGTCCTGAGGCTTGAGAGTTTAGGCTTCTTTTACTGCATGACAGGAGAGCCATTTGAGTTTTGGGTTGTGGGTTTTTTTAACCAACAGCTCCAGGACCAGCAGACTGACACAGGACATGGGAACCCTGGGTTCCAGGGTGTGTTCAGCAAAAGGAGTTCAAGCCCTCCTCCTGCAGCACTGTCTGGGAGAGTGCTCCAGCAGCAGATGTACAGACTATTTGAGGTGGAAGAAAATGTGGTGGTTTTAGTTCTTTCTACTGGAGCTGTTCCACCTTCGTAAAGGAATTCAAGATTTAGTAGGCCAGGAATGTTACTTTCCAGCCAAACCATTTAGGGCACTCTCTGGGAAATCGGAAAACCTGGGTTCCAAACGCTGATCCAATAGACTGTTTATTTTTTTACATTAAGCAGTCATTTGATAAAAGACATGAAGACTCCCAGGGAAAATACAATGTATGTGTCTATCTGCTGGAACATACCCGGCAGTCAAACTGAAAACATCAGCCTTCAGGCAGAGTGGCTCCAGAAGGAGACATCCAAATGCTTCCTTCAGCAGATTTTGCTATTTTTTAGTCTAATTTGAGTATTATGCTCCCATCCAACAAGCCAGATTCCCCTACACAGCTAATCCATTCACTCACTGAGATGTTCTGTTCAGCCTGCTCTTTCCAGCAGTGACACTAACTGGGGAATCAATAGCTTTTCTGGCAGGATGATGTGGAATGTACCTGTTCCCTTCAAATCACAGTATGTCTAGACTCATGTCCAAACAAACTTTTTTTGCTGCTGAACCTAGAAGAAAAACATTTTTGGAAAAAAATATACTGAAAAGAAAAACAAAATAAAAAAAAAGGCTGGGGAGAGAAGACTAAATTTCTTTTTAGAGTTGTGAATTGCATAGGATGCGGTAAATTGTCTAGTCAGTGTTTGTCTACATGTGGTCTGAACATTTTTTATGAAGATCCTGTGCTTAAAGACATATATTTTTTGAATAAAGATTAAAATCCCAGGAGCTGCATTGCCAATAGCAAATTACAGGGCGTTTTCTTCATCTACAAGATCACTAGCTTTTGCCATTGGTTTAAGGTACTGATTTACCCATAAAAATGAAACGGAACCATCACTCTACCAGAAGCATACGTTGTGTTTTCAGTACAGCTGAGGGCACGGTTCAAAGAAAAACACACAGAGGCACACTTTCTCTGTTCCCACTGCGCTAAGTGTACTTAACTTTAAAAGTATAGGGTGCTTTGTCCAAGGGCGTTTCAGGAATTAAACACTTTTCTACAGGAACAGAAGTTTCACAAGCACTCCGCATTCTTTCATTTTGATTTTTAAGTTTTTCCTAAAAGTTGTTGGTATTTTCTGAAATGACACACTGAATTCTACCATTTCACACGCTTCTAGGAAAAAGAAAAAAAAACTTTTAGAGGCAAGATGCTCTTTTTCATATATTATTAGTCTCCTAAAAATGGCTCCTATTAAGTTGCATAGGGACTACAGATGCCCCATTATCTTAAGTCAGGAAAGGCCATATTTGTATGCTTAAGAAAATATAGCTTTCCCAGAGAAGTGTAGCAAACCCAAAGTTTTAAATCTTCCTGGCGTGGGTGAGGTTGTTGAGGCAGCTTTAGGCAGATGCACACAACCCACTTCTCAGCGAATCGCCACACTCTGAGCATCACTCTCCAAACAGAATCTATCCCAGGGCTATTCTTATTATTCCATCTTGCTTTACTGTCCTGTAAAGGTTTAGGTTTCTATAGATATGAAGGCAGCACAGGATAGGGGTACCAAACTCAAACCAAGCCAAGTCAGTACGCTGGGAACAGCACAGCCATTTTAGTGAGCAGTTTAATTCCCCCTGCTTTCAAACAACCACACTAAGCTGGTATTTTTAAAATTGTACTCAACGTGGAATCAGGAATTTATTCAAACCTGCAAGGGTGAATAACACAGAAATTAAGTCGTAGTTAAAATCATATAAATACCGTGCAGAACGCTAACTGGTA
>JAOXJM010000023.1:84889463-84914971 GCA_026413425.1 Tringa solitaria | reverse complement strand
CATCTCCACTGGCATCAGACCTCCTATGACCACGCATTCCTACCCTCACCCAGCTATTTCGATCCCAACCCTAAATACAGTTGCACCAGCAAAACTGAGGCAGCTCTGAGCAGCGTTATAGAGGTAGGAACAAGTATTTGGGGAAGGGGACTATCTCTTAAACAGGCTTTATGACAGATCAGATTGTTTCAAAAAGGAACTATCCCACGACATAGAAACAATCTGAACTTTTTACAGTAAACATACACCCATGACAGAAATAAAAGGGGATTTTGCCTCTTTTACACCAGCAAAATGCAAGGGTGCAAATTCCAGTTTGTTTTCTACTCATTTCAGAGATTTTAGCCTGACAACTGAAATCAGCTGATGATGGATGTACCTTTCAACCTTCAAATATAGTTATTTCATACAAAAGGGTGCAGGACCAGCCTGCTTAAAGGCTCCCAAGTTGGTAAAATAGGAGTGTTTTGCCTCTAGTGAGTGAATCAGGGCTATGACTGAGAAATCTCCACTACTATTAAGATCCACAGAGCAGAACCTCAGTGTAAACACCTGGAAGGAAAGCAGGCTCTTTGCCCTAAGAGGTTGTTGGGGTTTTTTTCACCTGCTCTCACCCAGAAGCATTGCAGCACACTGGGAGGAGACCTGCTCTCACTCATTCCTCCTGCCCGCACGACTCACCTGCCCTGGGAGCCTTCAGTGCCTTTTACAGCCTCATTTCTCACACCTGGGAATAAAGGGGTTGGCCTCCCAGATTCCAGCAGTAATACCGCATTGGCCAGGTTCTGAAATCCAGCATGCCTTTTCCATGTACCTTCCTCCTGAGAACTACTTCGCTATCTTAAACCCAAGAGATTTTAATGTGCAAATCGCATGTCAGAGAAGAATATTTCACACCCAGCCAGTGTGCACAGAAAGCAGAGTGAATCCAGTAACTGGTAGGTTTGCTGCTTGACATGAACTTGCTGCTGCTTGTCAGTATTTCCAATGAAGGTATTCCAGGTCATCTTGCACAGAAAGGAGACGTTTCACACACGCATGCATGATTGCTCCTTAAACTACACCTAGCTTTAGAGAAAGCTGAAATAATATTGGCCAAACTAAAATAAAATATTTCAGAGACTAAGTTTACAGTGCAGGAGAGCTACAGAAGCTGTCCAAGGGGTTAATTAACAGTGCAAGAATCGGTCGACAAATTGTTAGTGGTGGAGTTTAGGTACCAGTGTTAGTTTAGGCATCCAGTTAGAGACAGACATTTCATCATCCTTTGTTATTTCAAAAGCAGGCATTTATAGCACCAGGCTGCTGCACATGGGTCTCCTTTTCTTGACCTGAAGGAACTTCTCCAGCTCGTCTAGTTGGTACTTGCCTTACTTTAAGGTTAAATTTAAATTAAGTTCAGATGTGTATGTTAATATTGATTATAGAAAAATAAAAGCAAGGCTGCATGAATAGTAGTTTACAAACCATATTAAACTGAATGGGAGCTTCTGTTCAGGCTGATCTAAACACAGTAGTTACATGTCAATCATGCAGAGTGAAATGAGCAGGACAGATTGCAAGTAAATCAGTTTTCAAGTTAGGTACAGGAGTTCATATCTTATTGCCTAGGCTTAACATCATTAGAGTTCACAATCCTTTCCTCAAGAGCTGAATTTCCAACTATTAACGTCATTCAGATGTCCTGAATTGCTGCTAGATAGAGGTCCAACTGTATAAATTTTACCTCTTGGCACATAAATATTTCAGACAGTGACAGCTCTTCATGTAAAACTTCATTCATTATTGACAACTAAGTGGAAGACAGCAATCCCTGTGCAGTGGTACCCGTCCCATCCCATCAGCCAGTCTTGAATCCCATAAAATTTGTGGGCACTAAATAAATTTGCTAGACTAGTCACATGTGAAACCTGGTCAATACTTGCAATATTCTAGCTTTCTTTTTCCTTATTGTTCTTATTTTTATCTCTACAGCAGTGTTTGGACAACCTTTTTCAATGTTCAGGTCTGTTCAAAGCTATCCCATGGAGCTACAGATCCCTGGATAGTAAATTTAAACTTGTACTTTTGTTAGTTACACTTTGGAAATTCCTTAGAAGCAGCCAACAGAGCATGGCTTGGAAAGCATCAATCACTCTTAGCCTGTTTTCAGAAGCCTTTTCCCTTTTTTCCCTATCCACAACAGGGGTTTAAATGCAGCCTACTAATGGGCCCACATACAGCATAAAATAACATCATAACCATCCCTAACCTAAAATAAATCCCACACTTCAGCCCTCAAATGAAAAGATTGATAATTCCAGTGGCCACTAAAAGGGTCAGTCTATGAACAGAAGTGAATTCCACCTAACGGGCACTTGCTGCTCTTGCTCAGCTTTTTTCACCCCACAAAGTTCTTCCCTTCTCCTTTTCCCTTTCACACAGAATCCTAGTCCTTCCTACTCATCTGGGGAACCTTGTGCATAAAGCAGAGACCTATCCCACGGACAAAGGAGAGGGAATTTCTGATTAGAGCAACACACATGATTAAGGGGCTAGAGAGACCGACTTACTGTACAAAGAGAGGTTTTATAAGAGGAGTACAACACACTTGTCTGACTAAGCAAGGATTAAATGATGAAAAGGGCATGATCATCAACTTCCCTGTAAACATTTGAAGGATATAAACATGGAGAAAAGCTATGAACTTTAGTAGTTTACTTATTTGCATAAGAAATTATATCTTTGGTTATGAGTGATTCCAGCCAGTGAGGAAGGACTCCTATTTCTGGCCCAACAAAACTATTACCAGTTTCCCAAGTGGCTGTGTGTACACTATGAAGCCTTGTCAGCCTACTTGGGGCAGCTAACTGTGAAGACTGGAGAGGTACCAGTTGCTTCTCTGAGAACGTGCATTAAATTTCAAGTGGAGCCAACCAGGATAAGAAACACTGCCAGGGAAGGCAGAGCACTCAGGGTCTATTGTCCTGGCTGCATTCAGTAATTCAAACCATGCATTGAAATGCAGTTTATCTCAAACCAACATGGCTTTGTCAAGGGAAATAAGACCCTTCAGCTTTTAATATTAGCATAAATTATACTCTGCTTCAGCACAGGAAGGTATTCAGTGAGCACAGGGTTATTTGCCTGCAGTCTGTCTTCCCTGTATTTCCTCCACACTGGTCTTCTGGCATTGACTCCACTCTCTCCACACAAGCAAGCACTATACAACTATATTACTCACTAAATAACACGACAGCTAGTTTTCCTCACACGTGATATGAATGCTGAGCCTTCAGGGGGGCAATATACAAGATGAGGATGCTGCCTTTGAGTCAGAAAATCGATTCCACGGATGATAGGAGAGCATGGGAGAGAAGAGAGATTTTCGTGAAGTGCCTTGGTCCAGCACCCACTAATTACCTTAGGAAAACTCAGATCAGAGGAAAGCAGTATCATGATTTGTACAGGCGAGTTGATTCCAGGCACACCTTCTCCCCGCTTCTGAAGTGCAGAAAGCAAACAAGAAAGGCTGTTGAGAAGAGATCAATGCATGGTGGGATAGTGCTTGAAGACAAGATGTGGACTACTACACAAGGCTTAGTCCATGTGGTCACTTGAACTATGCAAATTTAACAGATTGCACTCTAATGAGGATTGAAATTACTGAGAATTGTTTATGTCTAGCTGCAGAGGGTTTCAGACATTTCAGCTCATTTTGTAACGATTATTTCTTTAGGCTTCTTAAAGTTAGAACAATTTCCTAGAGACAAAACCAGTAGCCCCACTGCCCAGAGCAATTAAGACAAGACTGGACAACGTTTGCAGCACAGCCTCAGCAGTGAGGAGCAGACGTAAGAGATATTTCCATAACTAATTTCTGTGCTTTATCAGAAAGAGACTTCCTCTGGTTTTGCTACATTCTTTTTAAGTTCATGCTCCTTTGTCCCTGTGTCTGGAGTAAATTCAGACATCATTACACGTCTCTCTACACACAATTCTGTGCTTTACAGTCCTTTTTTATGATACTAATTTTTAAAGCCTTTTGAAGCATTACAGACTTGACTGAATCCACCAGATGACATCTCGTAGGCAAAGTCATAGAAATAGAAAAAGGAGGAGCAGAACTTCATATCTAAAGTGCAATTCCACTCCATGCAAACTGCACCATCTCAATTTCAGCAACATTCAGTTTTATTCAAAGAATCTCATTTTAATGCACAACCTACTTATTCTCCTTGCAGCAACAAGTGCAGAAAAATGTGTTCGTACCTGTTTCACATCCCTCCCTCTCTGACAGCAGACCATTAGACAGCCCACTAGACTAGAAGAATGCCTCAGCTGTGGTTGACTGAATACCTGCTTTCTTCTCCTTCAGATTCCTCTTTGAAATGTGTTTTTCTCAGTAACAGTTTATTCATGAGTTTTGAACACCCTGTACAGGTCTATTGTCTCTGTTTTTTTCCTCTCGTCTGTATTGTACTGCACTTCCCTCATGGCAGTGTTTGGAAAAGAGAGGAAAAAAAAAAAGCCCAGTCAGTCCCGACCTGAAAAGTTTATGATCTAATTCAGAGCATTTCTGGGATGAGAAGTGCCATTTGCTCAGAGCAGAAGAGGCCACACTTGATGTAGAGACAGAGGTAGGACTAACAGGGTTGCTCAGAGACAGGGCAGACCTCTGGGACAAGGTGGCCCAGTAACAGACATGAGCAGGACCATGCAGGGGCCAAAACATCCCACAAGTGGCCACAGACCTCTCAGCAGAGCAGCTGGAGTGTTTCTGGATGAGTCCCTATCCTAGACAGAGCAGTAGTCACAATACAGACCAGGTCTGGATCCAGTTTGCAGGATGGATTTACTCTGACATCCTTTTCTTCAATGTCTCACCACCTTCTTTACAGTGGATCAGTCTTTGCCAACAAGAGAAGAAACAGCCCATGGGGCATGTCTCAATAAATGAATTGAAGAAGGACCCCAAACTTCTAGCCCACAGGCTCTTGGATATCTGACCTGAATAGATGGACACTCAGCGAGCCCCCCAGCTGTATGGACCTCCCCCCTGGGCACAGTCCAATTGAACAGAAAAATGAATTCCAAAATGATTCACGACAAAGCATTTCATTCATTCTGAGCAAAGAGTTTTCACAACTTTTGTTTTTTCCCCTGGGGAGAGGGAGAAGAGATATTTCAGCCTTCCACCCCAGCTCAGGGTGGAAAAAAGTACTGAAACATTTCCTCAGAAATAGAAGGTCTGGGGGGGTGTTCTTTTTCTGTTTTTTATCAGCTTGATTTCTGTATTTGTAGGTGGGAAAGAAGGTGAGAAAAGGTCAGAAGACAGATATGGCGATGGAAGCTGGGAAAGAACTGCAAAGGATTGTGTTGGCACTGTGCATCCAGCCTGAACTATGGAAACTGCCATGAGCTCTTACAGACTGAAACACTGTAGGTGTGCACAATGCAGAAAAAAACCCTCTTGCTTAACTTTTCTTTCTTTTTTTTTTTTTCCCATCAGCACCAGAAATGTGACATTTGCCCCTTGCTAGAGGCCTGGACTCCTGTTCTGGTGAGCGTTCTGGAGTACGATTCAGAAAACGTTCTTTTTTGTGAGTGGTCCCATTACCTAATGCTTTGCAGCCCTGCCCAATAAAGATTTATACATCTCATATGTTCCTGGTTGTGACCTTATGTTCAGCCGCAGTTGGACTGCTTCGCGCTCCAAGGCTCTCGCCTCGGCGTTCCAAACCCAGGAACTGCAGCGCCTGGGAAGACCAGCCTGCGGAGCCTCGCTGGACAGTAAAGCAGTCCCAACCTTTTTAAATCAAGCACCCAGCTTCATCTGTTTTGTTATAGCACTACTACTGCCCCGAGGAAAATGACAAATAAGAGTTCAATATATTTTCGAATATGTTACTTGACCGAAGCATGTTTTACTGAGATTTTATTTGAATGTTGCATTGCTTAACTTTTCTTTGAATACTCTTTCTTTATGCGCTTTTTATGATGAATGTCTCTGATTCAACTTTTATACTGGAAACAGGAGCCTGCCATGAGGGTTTACATGACTTAAGTGGGTGCTGTGCTCAATCTGCCAGCTCCCTGGTGCAAACAGGTTTCCCAAGTAATTTTTTTGCAATTAAGTCTCATCCTTCCACAGGATAAGTTGTCCCTCCACTACAGACAGCTGTGCAGTTCAGCAAACGTGACTCAAAAGTTTCCTTTCAGAGTATCACCCTCCTTCCCAGAAGTTCTTGGGGATCATCCCCATCCTTCTCTTAATCCCTTCAGTATTCCATCCCTCAGTCCGGCTGAGCCCCACTACTTTTCCCTCCTGGGGAAACCCCGTGGCAATACTTGGGCTGAGAACTAACATTGGTGCTGCTTTCTCTGCTCAGGGAAGTTCTATGAACAGCACAGGAGAGGATCAGTGCATCCCAACCCACAGCTATAAAAATTTATTGAAAAGATGGTGTTTCACTCTCATGAAAAGAGTTCAGAGCTCTGCACCTTCTAATGCTTATTTGAGAATGATAAGAAGGTCTCTGATATTAATTACAGCTAATTCTTCTGCTCACTGTGCTGAAAGTGAAGCTCAAACTGTGCCAGAGTAATGGCCCTTTGCTATTTATGAGGTTCTTTATGGCTAATTTGTCACCATCCATCAAGCTTTGTTCATGCATTTACTCAACAAAATGAACAGGGCTTTAACCAGGGAAGGTGAGATATTTAGTTAATAAAAAATGATGAAGGATATTTCTGAGACACTCTGATGAACTCAGTACTTGAACCTTTCAGCTTGCACTTACCCAGGAGAGCATTTGATGAGATCTTCCAATTTTCTTTAATCATTTCACTCAGTGTGTTGTTTTTCCATATATTTCACTATCTGTAATAAGAACTAAGACACCAAGCACATAAGGAAAATAAGCTGTCAGTTCTACAGCAGTGGTTTTGATGGAGGGGTGGGGCTAATAAAAATGTTATTTTATCTGCTCTGTGGACTTTTCAAGGAACATATCTTTCGTTCTTGGCTCAAGGAGCAGAAAGTTGTGGTTGATGTGCTGCTGGTATCTGAAAAGTACTTTTCATTGATTTGAGAAGGAACACATGTGAAACTGGAACCATTGTGTGTTCCTTCAGGAAGCAAAATTTCACCATGATATCAAGCCTTTCCTTCAGCTTTTCTCTGAGAGAGAAATCAGCTGCATTTGACCTAAAAACCTCAGACCTAATTTTGAATAAATACAGAAAAACAGTTTTTAACAGGATTACATTTCACTGTTTCAGACAAATGTGAATTCCTTTCCCTTTGCGTGGATTTCTCTAAACAGGGAAATCCAATTCCCTTTGGATTCTTCCCCTCTGAGTGAAGATGAGACTGAGTCATCCTCCATTTGTTTGGCTTTGATGACGAATATTACTCTCAACTTCCAAACAATGTCAGCAATGAAAACAGGGCATCTGGAGCTTGGTTCAGTTATATTTACAGCCTTCCAAAATACCACATAGAAAATAGGCATATGCTTAATTTTAAACACCTGAATAACTCCATTGGCTTTAGCCGGGATATTGCTAACATTAAAATTTGCTGGATTAAGGCCGTCATACTAATTAAAGCTGTGTCCCATTTGAAATTGTTATTTGGCATTGGTACAGCTGTGGCATTCCTGGCAGTGAAACAGGCTTAACCATTTCTTAGTTTAGACAGAGTCTCCTGGGAGAGTCTCCATGATTTAATGCAACCACTTATCCTGTGGGTGCCACCTACATAGAACCATAGAATGGTTCAGGTTGGAAGGGACCTTAAAGATCATCCAGTTCCACCACCCTGCCCTGGGCAGAGATACCTCCCACCAGACCAGGTTGCTCAAAGCTCCATCCAACCTGGCTTCAAACACCTCCAGGGATGGGGGTGTTCAGCAGGGGTAGGTCTTTGGATGGGCCACACTGCATGGTCCTCCTGCAGTGAGCACTGTTAAGCTGTCAGACCTGCCTGTGAAAACTGCTAATTCCATTTGTGCATTCCAGTTTGTCCATTTTTGAGTGCAAAACGCCAGGTGTATGACGAGAACTGTTGGAAAGCACAGCCCACTCTGCAACAAGCAACAAATCTCATCTGGAATTTTATGCCTTATTTCTTCAGCGATTCAAGTATGGTTTAAGCTGAAGCAGTGATAAAAGCAGAATGCTGGGACTTCAGCTATCCAAATCAAAGGCAAATAATTCTGTAGCAGACTACAAAAAGCTGCACACGGATAATATGAATATTAATGTATTGCAGTTTCAGTTGCCAGAATCGTTTCGCCCTGCCGTCTTTTGCTCTGCACAGCAATGAAACAGGCATTCTGTTGAGCCAGGCTCTTCTCATAACACACAGGATGAAATCGTTTCCTTGGTAAGACAGCTCACCCTTGAGGTATGCTCAAAGAATATCCTTTTTTGCACATCTATACTGCACATTCCAATTAGGGAGGCAATATAAGCAGCAAGAAGCAGCGGGGGAGAGAATAAGATATTCTTTCTCTCCAGACAGAAAACTCCATGCTGACAAAAAAAAAGTTAGGATTTGGCAACTCAAAAAGTTTCTCTGCTTTTATTGTGCTTCTCTTCGTGTGAGAGAATTCACCTACATGTGCACAACGGACTCCTTTCCTGGAGGCTGTTGCGACTGCAGCTCTCAGAACCTGAACTATTCAGAGAGCTGGAAATGTTTGTCTGATCCTCTGCAACCCCACCTTTATGGAGAAAAGCTCTTTTCTCCCAAGATATATTCTTATCTGCAAATGCAACACAGCCTCTTCTCCATCTGATAATGGTTTTCCACTGAATTCAGTCTGGGCAAAACAACTAAGCAAATCCGGCTGTTATTTCTCCTTGCTGCTGAGTATTGATCTTTTGTAGCCATTCCTAACGCAATGCAAGAGGAGAAAAAATAATTTCTTTTTAAAACAGGGGACAACACAAATACACTGCGCAAGGTTATTTCCAAGTTGTTATTCATCATCAAAGTTTGAAATGGCCTGACAGTTATGAGGCAACCCCAAGCAAGGAACAACTTGGGGTAGATATCTGGAAAAGCTCTATCTCAGCTGGGATTCCAAAAAGGCCTTTGAGCAAGTCTTTGGAAAAAGCACCAGTAACACTCCTATCCCCATAGTTGTTTTTTTTTTTCTGAGAATCCCTAACTGGCTTGATTATTTTCAGGCTCGACAGTATAGTAGTCTGTGCTCATGCCTGCAGTAGATTGCAATGCTTTAATAATATCCCTGTTGTTTTCTTGGAAGCAGAGAGGCTAAGCAGCACCTCGCTCAATCCCACATGAAAGTTGATGCAAGTTCATGTTAAGTTTGAGCTCCTCATACCACCTTTGCAGTTTCTGAGGTTTTTCTTTATCTTTTGGCTTTGTAGCCTCAAAGCAACTTCAGTCAAAATATCTGAGTATTGTCAGGTTTCAGGTCAAAAGTTTGTCAAAAGTAGAGTTTTACATGATTTCCCCCAAGCAGTAAATCCCTCCCTGTGTCTGATATTCAACCTAAGCTCACTTGAAAAGTTTTGGGGTTTGCGGTGAATGTTTCTCACAGCTCTAGGTTGAAGAAAGCTGGAATGTTATACTCCTCTCAGCAGGTTTCATCCAAATCCCAGCTAATTTGGTGGGCGTCTTCAAGACTATGAGGAGAAGTAGATCAAGAACAGAGATTTTGCTGGTGTGCAGAGTCAGATTCTCAAACAGAGTGCACAGGTCAGTGCCCGACAGAACAATAAAACAAAATGGCAATGTTTGGTTTTGGTTTTTTTCACTTACTAGTTTCAAGAAGCAAATATTGAGGCCAAAGTTCCTGGGAAACACCTTTTGAAACACATTTCTTCTTTTAGGCTCGTTACTACAATAGACATCATTTTGGAGTCACAGCCACAAACATTTTCTGCAGACTGGTTAAAATAGGCAATTTTCATTAAACTTTTCAAATACCCCAAGCACACAAGTTACCTATTGAACAACCAGATCTGAGGGACTCAGGCAGTCCCTTACTTAAAATCACAAGGGTGGAATCTGCAAAGAAATTTAGATAGCTAAGATTCTCAACACCTCAGTTCAGCTGCTACCCACCTTCAAGCATGCCCAAAGCCCCTTCTTTCCTCTGTTTATCCCCCAAAAAGTCCCCTGGGCAGCTACATTTCTGCAGCCAGGTACCACAGAGCCTCCTTCACCTCAACTACACAGAGCACCACCACAGGAAAGTTCTGCACCAGAGGGATCTGGAAGGATCCCAGCCAACAAAAGCCCCAAGCTGACAGGACATTTTTGTTAGAGGTGTGGTAGGATCAGGTGCAACAGGCACATAATTCAAGGGGAAATGGTTTTAAAAGAGGGGAGATTTAGATTAGATATTAGGAAGAAATTCTTTCCTCTGAGGGTGGTGAGACACTGGAATAGGTTGCCCAGAGAAGCTGTGGCTGCCCCATCCCTGTTCAAGACCAGGCTGGATGGGGCTTTGAACAACTTGGTCTGGTGGGAGGTGTCCCTGCCCATGGCAGGGTGGTGGAACATGATGATCTTTGAGGTCCCTTCCAACCCAAACCATCCTATGATTGTATACATCTCTGCAAGGGGGCTCTGGTGGGTCCATTATATGGATGCAGCTGTCAAGACAGTAGCTTTGGATGGCAGGTAGGGCCTAAACCTCAGGAAGCAGACAAAAAAACCAAAAGCAGCTAAATATTAAAAGTTATTTTCCGCCATTAGAAAATTTGAATTACTAAATCTTATCTGTATTGAAAAACCTTTTGCAACACCGTTTTTAATTTATCATGCAGAGCAGATTTAAAAATCAGAAGAAATTACATTGAAAACATCTCAAACAAGAAAAAAAATCTTTGCAACAGCCCTTGTTTAAATCTTAACACCTCATATTGCAATCTCCCTGACTTTCTTCCTATATACTTGATGATTGGATGCAAAGATTGCCCTTCAAGGAAGGGAACATTCAAGGTTTCCCATCACTCCTCTTGTCCTACAGGAAGAATGATAGACCTGATGGTAACCTGATGGTAGTTTATGTGGTCTGTTAAGCTGCATCCAATGGAGAATTTCCTGATCTTTATAGGCTTAACAAACAATACAGCCTGTTACACCAGTTGAAAACGAGGCCCTGTGGGTCAGTTCTACGAAACCACAAACATACCACCAAACAGAAAGGATTACTAACCTCTGTTCAAACAGGGCTCTCTTGGCAGGTTGTATTACGCAACTTTTCCAAAAGCAGATAGATATTGGCAGACACTGAGAAATATCATCCAAGTCATTTTCTCCCTCTCTCACTCTTTTTCTTCTTTCTTTAATAGTCAGTCGATTTGGTGTCCTGGAGAGAGAAAAAATGTTCCATGAAGAAATCACTTTGAAGCTTAATTTTTCACTGCCAAAGTACTTGGGACACTCTTTTTTTCCAGTCTTTCTCTAACTCTTGTTATCACTACTGCTGACTCATCTCTTGATGCCGAGGGAAAAACAGTTTTATGGGAACATGAAGAGGTCACAACTGAATTATTTTGGCTGTTGTAAATGCCCTGCAACTCGTTCTCTGCACTGCTATGAAACAGACTGTCATAGTTTATGCATCAAAACTCATGCCCCAGGGCAGAAGGGTGCCCGGAGTTGTGGAGAAGGAAGCAGCCTTTAATTCTCAGGCAGAAAGAGCACCTCTCACCCGGCTGTGGTGAACACCACTCCCCTGCACATTGCTGAAGCAGTGCTTCACAGCAATCCCATTCAGCTTTCCCTGGTGGGAAAAAATATCCCCAACCTCCCCTATAAGTCCTTCCAAGGTGCAGTAAATCAGATGCCTCCAGACACTTCTGGAGAACATAAAAGCTCTGCTCTTTTTTTCCTACCTCCAAAACTTACACAGGGCTTTCATTTGTATAAACAAATAAACCATTGAATTTCCTTCATAAAATCCTATGTGCTTTCCATGCATACACACACAAATGTATTTGAAAGCAAGCTAAGTAATTGCAATAAATCACTATTTCACCTGCACTTGCTGTCTGCAAATCTTTCACAAAGAAGTTATGAAATAAACCATTTTAGCAGAAGTTATTTGTAAACTCCTTTAACAGAAAATGCCTGGATATTACGTTGTTTGTGAGTAGTTCACTGTACATATTTATAACGACACTGTGTGCAACTGCATCCCATTAATCAATCAGATAGTTTCATGTCTGTTCCCTTTTCAGAGACAGAACACCATGTGATGAGAATATAAACAAACTGTTCAGCTGAACATGGCATTGACCTGTGGTGAATCTTTTAAGCCCTTCTTCTTTTCTCAAGATATTTAATCAAATGTGTGTGTGCGTGTTCGTGTTAAGATGCCGGAGACTGGTCAGTGAGAGTTGTAAAACTGAAAGATAACTTCTGACTGTCAAGAACCATTCCTGGATATTTTCCTCACCGTGAGCTGCACCGTACAAGCAAGCCAGGAGGCACTTGTGAGCTAGTGTGCTGTTTCACTAGTCCTATTTTGGGGAAATTATAGATCATAGAATCATAGAACTGTCTACGTTGGAAGGAACCTTAAAGGTCAACTGGTCCAACCATCAATTTAACTCTGATAAAACCTATCACTAAACCATGTCACTAAGCACTATGTCAACCCGTCTTTTAAATCCCTCCAGGGATGGTGCCTCAACCACTTCCCTGGGCAGCCCATTCCAAGGCTTAATAACCCTTTCAGTGTCAAAATTTTTCCTAGTATCCAATCTGAACCTCCCCTGGCACAACTTGAGGCTATTTTCTCTTGTCCCATCACCTGTTCCTTGGGACAAGAGACTGACCCCGTCTCTAGACATGGTCCAGCACCTCAATGGAGCAGACATTAGCTATATATATATATATTTTACAGCCTGCACACAAAAAATGATGTAATTAAAGTGACATACTCTCAGTACAAGTGGGTAAGATTGCTCCTGTCCTGAAATAGGTTTGCCTAGCTGTTCTTACACTCATCAGACAAAATATCCCACAAGCAGAGCAAGCAACATGCTCTCTGGACTGCTGCATTAAAGGAGACAGTGTCAGCATGAGAACAGCCATCACTGCTGAATGGTGTGCGTGAGACCATCCCGGACCAGGTGTCCTGTTTTCCTATTACTTACTGCATTAAAACCTTCAAGCAAGCCAGGCAGAGGAAGGCTGCTGGTGACAGGCATCCTCTTAGGTTTTAGGCATGGGATGGTTACTACGTGATTACCATTAACGCAAAGGTTATTCTGGAAAGAGCAGATTGGCTTGCAGCAAATTTTGGCTGCTCAGAAAGTAAAAGACTAGGGTGCCAACACATTTTAAGCACACCCAGAGTTAGACTGCAGCTGAGAGAAGGTCTTGGGATTGCAGTTTCAAAGGTAAGCACTTACATCTCTCCTAAATCCTATTTCAGGTGCTCTCCTCCTTGAATCAAGTTCTTTGTGCGCTTTGTTCCATTCTCAGTGAGTTACTTGGAATTGTCAGTGCAATTTGGAACATTTTTCATTAAGATCTGCTGTGGGAAGGCTGGAATAAGCATAATGAAAAAAAAAAAAAAGAAGCAAGAATAAATCTTCTCAGGACATGTTCATCTGAGGGCTGATGGCTGAGATTACTGTTGGCATCAGCTGCTTCTGAGCATTTCCAGTCCTGGCATTCATGAGGGTAGTGATAAAACATAGCTAACGTCTGTCAGTCCCTATTTCAACAGTGGACTTCACAGTTGAATAAACATTCTCCTAAGGACTGCAGTTTGATTTTCTTTTTAAGCACGTAGCTTCTTTATCCCTTCACGTAGAAATGGCTTTCATAGGAAATTTAAGATAAATAGAAGAGAAAGTTCAGTATAGACATGTGGTGTTCATCAAGGAGAACTTCTAAATCAGCAGGAGTTTTCCTTCACAGGGCTGGAAACCATCACCATACCATCATCATCTGCTCATTTGGATCCCACTAGCTACCATGGCTGAAAGCCATTAGCCCCCTCGTCTGCCAGTTTGACCAACGGCACTTTCAGGACTTCAGTCTCCAGAGGCTGATAAAATGGGGAAAAAAACCCAAGCTATCATGATGAGTACTTGCCTGTTTATATTCCCAGATATGGGTCTTGAGCTGGTTACTCTTTGAATTGCTGTTAAAATGCTGGATCACCATAGCAATCACAACAGAAAAGTTTGCTTGCCATGACACTAAGGATTACTCTTGGCCATGCATTGTACAGAAGCCCAGGGCACACTTATCTCCTCCCATCAGGTAGGTACACATGTGGCCACTTAAAATTTCCAGTGACAAGCTGTCTTTTCATTTAATCTTGGATGGCTTGTTTTGAATCTGGTCAGGATAAGCATTAGGTAGTATCTCCACAAGAAATCATTGTGTCTCTTCTGTCTAGCCTGTAGGAAACATGAAAAAAAAAAAAGAAAAAAAAAAAGAAAAAAAAAAAAAGTTTGCTGCTTCCCATAGGTAACATCACATGGAATTTTCAAATGCCCTAAAAAGAATTAAAAGCATCACTTTAGCTTTACTCCAGAACATATTTATTTCTAATGAAAAGCAGTGTGTCCTCCTGACACAGTTATCTATTCCTGTAGGTTTCTCCTGAAATCTTTTTCCCTTTTTTGCCCTGATATTTCCATCTAATTCAGTTGTTCTTTCTTTTTTTTCATGACTGTCTTAGCTCCTGCTGGTTTTCAAGCAGTTGCTTTCAGTGTTCGTAGTCCTTAAAAGTTGGAACTATTTTGTTTCTGCCATTGCATCCCTCTCCCAGTTGGCACGTGACATATATTTACACTAACCCAGTAGAGGCTTTGTGAATTGCAGTCCTCTGTGTGATGCAGCCTGAGGTTATAGGATATCTCACAGGCCACTACATAAAGGGGAGATGTACTATAGAAGGCAATTTCTCTTGTCAGCATGAGATGCTTTCCATGGCCATATTGGATGAAGGAGGCCAGGTGAAATCTTGGCTCTGTCAGGAGAACGTTTGCCACAGAACTACAATTTCTCCATTTTGATCTCCTCTTGCCACACCTCTGCCTCAAATCTTATAGAATCAACACATCCATTCTCCAAAACATCACATTTTCTAATGTCATTTCAGGGCATGATGAAGCCTTTGTCGTTGGAGGCCACAAAATGACCTCTCTTCCTGCATACATCAAGAAAACCTTCATGTTTTCAGTGTGGGATATTTTTCCTTATTGGGCCAAAACAGGGAATCTGCATCCAAAGTTCGTTCCATGGTGAGTTACTCTATATGTACCCTGCACGACATCCTCACAACTAATCCAGAGTTCCCAGTGTCAAAACCAAGATGATCTCTAAAGGCCACTCACAGAGAAGGTTGTCAATCTTCTATCTACAAATAGAAGATTTCTCTCCACCTTTGACCTCTTTTCCCAGGAAACATGTCGAAGTTTGTCCTCAACAGAGTTGACCTCTCTGACTCAAGAAGTCCAAGAAAGTGAATTTTTCAATATGATAGCAGCTCCATGCTGGCCAGGGGATTTCACTGGATACCCACAGAAGACGTTGCAAAAAGTTTTCTATTCTAATTCCTCCCCAGTTATTTTCCCAGTCTCCATTTCTCTCACTCTGATATGCTCTTTTTCCACTGGGAATTACCATTGTGATATTAATTTTAAATTATTTTTATAAGCTAATTTGATCATGTGTGGGTGCGACGAAATCATTTGATTCCCAAAAACCTGTAAAAGTTTGCTACTTTTGACAATATAATATTCTTCTGCTGGTTTAATAACATGCAGCCAGCTATACCTGATTCTTGCAGAAACTAGGCTTAAAAGAAGCTTAGATATCAACATATTTCCATTCAAATCCTCTAAGTATTTCAAAGTCCATGGACATTATGGTAATAACTTACAATACGTCTTGACGAAGATCTCAACCCAGGATGTCAATATTGGAGAAGCTCCCTAGGATAAATGGGTCTGCACATAATATTGCACAAAAGCCATTGTATCTTTTTCTTTCAAGTTTTGATAGCTAGAGGATACAAGTAAAGTGACAAAGGCATGTGGGATTCCCTTGCCTGGCTACCTTGTTAATGAACCCCATCAAAAATGGCAAAAAAACTCCCGTCAGTCTGAAGTCAGCTTTTTGTTCAAGCAATGTTGTCTCCCACAGAGGCAGCAGTTATTCCCCATGTCAGTACTCACTAGCGTGATACTTTGGATCAAAATTCAAAACCTTTGTTCAGCATCTGAAACGAATTAATTCTGTGATTGAGCTGTGGCAGGGTGTA
Source organism: Tringa solitaria (assembly GCA_026413425.1). Taxonomy (NCBI): domain Eukaryota; kingdom Metazoa; phylum Chordata; class Aves; order Charadriiformes; family Scolopacidae; genus Tringa; species Tringa solitaria. The sequence continues at coordinate 84,898,709 of JAOXJM010000023.1, read as the reverse complement.
ATGAATAATCTCTCAGCAGTTGCTCTTTTATACTTGCAATATTCTTCTCTACTTATGTATGCTTTTACTTGTCAGTAGGGCACTGAAGGAAAGTAATTGCCATTTTATAGTCCAGCAGAGCAACAGATCTACACTGAAATAATTTCCATTAATAAGATCCCAGTTCATTCCTTCGTCGCACTGGAAGGCAGAAGACTCAAACCTGGATGTGGGATGTGAACTTGGCAACTTGGGGCCACAAGTCATTGTGACTATCCAGCAAGTTCACACACCTTTTCTATGTCTCCTCTCTAAGAGAGGGCAGTGGGGCCTGAGCACCATCAATTAACTCATCTTAAGACTTGATTTCAGATTTTGCCGCAGTGCTTGTGATTTTGAGCAGAACACTTAAGTTTTCAGTGATTTGTTCTCTTGCTCAAAGCTAAGCATTCAGATTGCCCACTTCACAGAATTTTTATGAAGATTAATTGATTAATATTTTTACCACGTTCAACTATTGCAGTGAAAAAAGCACCAGAGGGATTTTAAAAAAAAAAAAAAAAGGAATATACGTTGTCTGTCAGCTGCAAATAAGTTAAATAAAATCAGGTCTATTTATCCCTCTAATTGAAGGGCTGACTACAGCACCCATAGCTATAAAGGAACAGCAACTTCATCAATAAGAAGTTCTGCCAGCTGTGTTAGAAATTCCTCCATAATCAGTTCATTCACCTACATTAAGGACATTAATAGTCTTCTCGAGAAGTAACAGTAACATCCCACAGCTCAGGTTTTGCACATACATACCTCTGTGAAAACTCCTGATACCGATACACAGAGCATGCCAAGAAAAGTACATGCCAAAAGAGCAAGCACTGGATTATTCCTTTCAGATGACAAACAGTAGTGCCACAGTTTATTGAAAAATGTCTGCATTTGGATAGTTTCCTATTTCCCTTTTCAGGGCTAGGCATGCTATTTCTCCAGATTATCTGAGGTTTTGTTTCGGCTGTCAGGAAAAATATTGTTAAACCTTTCATTCTCTCTCATTTTTACTCCATTTATTATTTCTAAAACAATGAATGACCAAAACTTGGATTTATCAAGGATGATAGTTCAGTTTCTTGCTATGAGGCATCATTTAAATGTAATTTATGGACTTTGCATTTGCTTATGCACTTAATTTGGTTGATGAAGTGCCGGTTTTTTAAGGACTCACTTATAAATGTCTTTCTTGCATTTTTGCTGGAACTAATACCAGGGGAAAAAAATGGATAAAATACAATTACTGAAATAAATTACTTGCATTTGTCCTTAATGGAAAAAGCTAACTATCACAGGGAAGGAAGGTTAGATATGTGTCTAAGTGATACAACTAGCATTTAAGAGAAGTGAGATGCTGATTCTGTCAGATCCTCAGAATCAGATCATCAAACAGTGCAATTGGATATTTCTCTACTGAATTAAACAAACCTTTGCCCATTTTCACAAGTGGGAAATTTGACTCACCGACTGCAGTTGCATCTGGCTGGTGAAGCCTCAGGTGATACTGGCTTCTCAGAAGCTGTAGCACATGTTGGCCTTTTGCTCAAGAAATAAGTCAGGGCAGTGCTCTCTCCTGATATATTCATGTGCCGATATATTCATGTGCCAATATATTCATGTGGATGAAAACTTTTTCAGTTGGTAGCTCTTTTCTTTCAAACGGGTATAAAACTGACAGGAACAGGCCTGCAGTTTTCAAGGACAGTCATAAAAGCTATGATAATGGTACCAAATTAATTTGGTGACCTTGCTAGACAAACAGCATACAGCTGCTTCTTGAATGACTGAGTTGAGAATCAAGGACACTTGGTGAGCTCATGTGGTTTTGGGTAGTTCTCTTTTGGTGGGGTAGGTGAAAGAAGAGGAATATTGTCATTCCAGCCACATTTACCAAAAAAAAGTCAGAGCAGTTACACAAATATATTGCAGGACAAGCAGGAAAAGAAAAACTCTATTTTTCTGAACCTTCACTGTAGAATATAGGAGCGTCTGGAGCGTGGCGATACTGAGGATTGTTTCTATTGTTTCTAACTCCAGAAACAGACTTTGTTAGTTTACTGAAGAAACATCTTTTGAAAGATTTAGAGCAGAAATGAACCAAGTCACCTGGAAAGCTCAGGTCAGTATGGATGCAATTTCCCAGGGCCCTTCTCCCCACACTAGCTCCACAACAGGAATCAAGGTTCAGTTTAAATTCAGGTCCTAATATGCAAAGGACTTCAAGAGATTCAAGAGATTCAATTCATGAAGAAATTACCTGTGTGTCCAAAACCAGGATCACTTTTGTTACCTTTGCTGTGATGTGATGTGGTATTTTCTGCTCCGCAGAAAACATTTGCCAGGGCTGGAGACGTGATTTTCACCTCGGACAGGAAACCAGTCTCTGTTTCACACCTAAAGGTGACTTCTAGTGGGCTTACATTTACTGCACACTCGCACTAAAATAGGATATAAAAGAAGATCTAAAAGCACACAAATGCATTAATCTCATACAATGTGGGAAATGAGTTAAAATTAAAAAAAAACCTGCAAGTTCTGGAAGATACTCAGATGTTGTAGGTGATGCAAAACCATGCAGATTTTGTGTTGGAATGACCTTCAAAATTCTTGGTTAGAGATCCCTCATCCTGCTCCTCCTTTCCTCATTTCATGAAAAGGTTCAAGTACAAAGTAAACCCAAATCTAAGGAGCTATACTTTAGCATGCTGATTAAGTTTGTATTTACTGTGAACCAAACCAAACTTACCCCGGAAAGGGCCTTCCACTGCAGTAACCTGAGCACTGAAGGATGTTTTTACAAATCTTTTCACTTGACAAGTTAATTTTCTAAAGTGATGTTTACTATTCCATTAAGTTAATTTGAATTTCAGGTAGTAATAGGATCCCTGAGTTGGCTTTACATTCTTGTTGTATTCTTAACACCAGCTCAAGCCTGTCATAGCAATCCTACACAAAAGTCTGTGGTTCAGTTACTCTTTTCCTTTGCTTCCCACTTTCTTATAAGTTCTAGTGATGTCTTCCTATCTTGTGGTTCAGCCCTAACTAAACTTTGGTTTTGAAAGAATCAAATGCTATTACAAGCTTTTAGATTTATTACTGCTACAAATCTGGTAGACATCTGGATTTAAAGCTCCTCAGTGTGAACATCTGAATCTAGGTGTCTTGGTTGGAACTGTTCTCTGGCTCTAACCTTACAGAATTTAGTGCAGATAAACCTATACTCCAACATTTATAAATCCAGACACAAAAAATCTACAACTTCTATTATAGAATAAGACTGGTAAAAACAAAAATGTGGTTTTATTTAATAAGCACTGCTCCCTTCCACATGTATGGAACAGGTATGAAAAGCTGCTGCGAGGACATGGGCATGCAATGGCCATGCTTGATAGAGTTAGTCTTAATTTTTGTTTGCAGCCATAGCCCTTTCAAATATATTCCTCCAGCTGCTGAAAATAGAATATATAAACCAAACTCTGGCACTTACTGACAGCACTGAAAGGCAGAAGATCTGCACCGTACCTTAACCTTGGTCTTCGCTTCCTGGCAAAGTGCAGATGAGTCTCACCAGGGGCTGGAGATGTCCCTCCACTGATGAAGGCAAAGTGAGAGCTCAACTCCAGTCCTTTTGACCTCCACTTCTTCCCACTTCTGAAGAAATTTATACTCTACAAGGGTTAAGAAAGATAACAACTACCTTTGATCTCTCAGCGGGAGGGTAGGTCTAGTAGACCTGAACAGGGTCTAAATAAAAGGATACCAGTTATGACTAAATTAACGTCCCCTACTGAAGTGACAAATTTGGTTTGTACACATTCTTATATAAACAAATATTTCTGTAGAAGAGACCTTGGGATTCAATAAGTGGGATCTAAAACCTGAGAAATTCATTGGGTATAAAATGGCGAGGTGCTGGCCGCAAGGCTTGTGAGGCAGCCTCTGTGAGGACAAGGCCTGGGCTGTTCCAAGCCCAACATGGCCGGTTCCAGCCGGCTCCAACCGACCCACCACAGGGCATGGCTGAGCCCTGCAGCCAACGTGGTGGTGCCTCAGGGAAAGCGTGTGTAAGGGAGGGCAGTAAATGCCAAGAAAATCAAACAAAAACGGACCTCCAAGGCCAGAGCAGTAGGAGGCGTTCCATGGTGGAGCTACTGACACCTTCAAAGGGACTTCAGCCCAGGGACAACCCACAGCAGAGTACAAAGGAAGGAACAGAGGACAAAAAGAGTAAGGAACAAGGAATGGCAGAAAGAAACCACAACATCCTGACCTTAACATCAGCAGCACCAAGCGTAACCTGAGGTAATACAAGGGGGAGTGAGCGAGCGGCCATGTGGGTGCTGGGCTGCTGGCTGGGGCCAACCCACCAGAGGAGGTTATTTGCTTTTAAATGCATGATCATTTTTGAAAGCAATAGCTATTTACCACAGACGCCCTTCTAAAAGATAAAAAGAAATGTCATGATGTTGCTGAGAGCCCATGAGGTAAACGAACTAATCTCAAAAATCAGCTGTCTTCTAGGTTCAAATTAATATCCACTGCCTTCATAATAAATAGAACTAGCTGGAAAAAGAGATTCTCAGTTTGAATTTCAGGTAGGACTACCTGATAGGCAGCTGAAGGCTGCAGTTTCATCCTCAGGATGGAGGATGAGATAGATCAAGATATAGATCTCCAGATCTTAGTGCTAACTTGAAAAAGAAATTTAAAGCCAAAAAGGCAACAGAAAGAAGTGGATCTTTAAAAGTCTTCTAATAGAAAGTTTCAAAGTGACCGAGGAAAATACATCACCCAAAAATGATTTTAACTGTCTCCTTTTACTTTAAAAATATCACCTTCAACACACGTGTAGCTGCTACTTTTTCATTTTCATTTGGGTTTGCACAGATACTATTGTTGGAGGCAGAAGAACCCTGACTCATCACTACCATTCAGCACCACTTGATGTATCCGAGGTGCAAGAAGTTGTCAAGACAGCTGAAAGCTGTTCTCAATAACACCAAGACAAAACCAATACAGAATCCTCAGCCTATTGATGTGGTGTACTTCTGTCTGCTGTTCACCCCATCGTCATTGACTGGGTGTGCTCAGTATCTCACAGGATCAGGACAAACCAACAGCAGAACTAGAAACATAGATTATGAGTCCAAATGCTGACTGGTTTTGTGCTCTGTGCAGCCAGTAATTTACTCTTCATGCTTCAGCTAACCAAGCCAAACAGCCTATGCTGGGTAACCATGAATATGACTTCTGTGTAATTGAGCAAGTATCACTTGCAATTCATTCTTGATTATAAATATGAACTGAGGCTCCCAAACCTGTTTTCATACAAATTCATGTGAAAAGCATAGTCTCCAATGAGCATTAAATTATGCAGCCCTGATTCACACCTGCCAATTTAAGTTTCTTTTAATTTAGGGATAATATTGCCTGGGAGTTTGTTCCCACATCCAAAGCAGGAAAAGGAGGTGCATAAGCGATAATTCATCTTTAGTGCAATTTTTCTAAAGCAAACACTGCTTTCCTTGCTTTAGCATACAAAAAGCAAGCAAATTCTCTACAGGAGAAGTAACGTCTTTTAACAGACCCATTGTAGCAACTGGACAATAGATAGTTTTCAAGCACAAAAATACTTCTCTGAATGAGAGCAGAGACACAGCACCTTTCCCTTCATCTAAGCCTTGCCAGCTTTAACTTGCTGAGAACCCATCCAGATGCCTTCTTCCTGAATTTCCCCAGTGTAGCAAACTTCTAATGGAGTGCAAACATTTCTTTATGTTTCACTGGGTTCTCTGTTCCACTGAACAAACCAGGTGGTGAAGCCCATGAGCATAGAAAGGTAAGGAACAGGCTCTGAATTCAGAGAACTGCCCCAGAGAGTTGTTGGCCACCATTTGAGTACATTTCTAGGTGTTCTTCAGGGATTTCTTCTTAAAGAGAAAATAGGAAAAGTGTTAATAGGACGTTTTATGGAAATGTGCTGTTTAGTTATAATCTACCTCATGCTGAAAAGGCACACACGTAGGAGTAATCTCCATCCAGGTAAAGCAGAAGAGCATTTCTATCCCAAACACACAATATCCATTAACTGCAGTCAAACATAAGCCACAAGTAAGGAAAAAAAATTAACCTTGGAAAATTCGCGAGGTATTTCAAAAGAAAAAGAATTCAGCATCTAAAAGGAATTAACTTATTTACACCAGATGTTAAAGATTAAATGCAGCCTTGAAAGAGAAGATGGATGCTCTCCAACTGCTCAAACGTCAATACTTTGTGAGGTGGGACCAGAGTGTGGGAATCATAAAAAAACCCCAACCATCTACTGCACAACTTTTCCTGGACTTCTGGATCATGAACTAGAAAAATTAAGCTGAATGTTTTACATTTAGGATTGTCTTGCAAGTGAAAACAGCAAGCTGAACCCCAAAACTTAATCAATGCAACCCATCTTTATTGTGCTAAGAAATATTTCTGTTAATATTAAATGATATACATGGACAAGGCATGGAATATATATAAATATGAGACACTTCAGCCCCCCACGGTCTGAGATACCCTGTACTTAGTGCAGGCAGGATTCTGCATTTTCCTTTAGTTTGCCACAAATGTCATTGGTCCAGAGCATTTTAAAATAGAAGAGAAACCACAGCACAGTGAAAGCTCTGCTCAACGTGAGCATCTCCCAGCTGGTAGCACTGGTGCACAGACCCTTCATCAGAGAGAGCTGTTGCCCTAAAATTAGAGCTACAAAAGAAGAAGGGAGGAAGATAATGAAAAATGTCTCTTTTCCTGATCATATTTTATCTCCTGTAGCTGTCTGGAGAGGAACTCAGTTGTCTGAAAGGGTAGAATCCTCTCTATCTTGATTATTGCAGACAATGAATAGATCCACATGCAGCCAGTGTGCTGGGTTCTCCCTTGACAGTTCAAGCCAGAAACAATTCAGGCATAAACTCCATTTAGTAGCTGCTGAGAGCATGCTTTCCTCCCCTGGCTTTGTAAGCAAATGCAAACTATAACTTTATTTTCTGCCCTGGAAGCCATATGAGTTTTGTTAAAGGTGTGGGGCCTGGTCCAAGTCTGCTGGGTCCTGTGGAAGCTTTTCGACTAACCTGCTTTGGGATGAACTGGACAGTAGAAAATTCACTGGACCTCAGGCATAACCATCACTTTTTAAATTTAATAGTTAAGACTATTGCGCACACATACACACAGAGCACAAAAAGTACGCTGGGCACAAAATAAAAAAATTCCTGAAAGGGTATTTATTGCAAAATTTAGGTTAGCTACACCTTATGTTCACTAAACTGTTGCCCTGGAGGAGTCTAAACACAAAAGCCTTCAAAAAGATTTAAGGGACTTATCTGTATGGAGAGAAGGCAAAATCACACTAATAAATCAGAAGAAGATAATGAGGTCTTTTTGAAGTCCTCTGTCTTTGACTGAAGTTGCAGTCTGCTGAATGCTAGAAAAAGGGAATATCATTCTTCACTGAAAAAAACCCCAACCAAAACCCAAACAACAAACCACCTGAAAAACAGAAGGTCTTTATTTACCATTAAACCAAGCACAAGATGGTGAAACTGAACTGAGTCTTATATTATGACTGTAATTTGTTCTACGGTCGGTAGGCTAATATCTGAGCCTCTGCAATCTGCTGACTGCTCATAAAAACATTCTGTTTAGCAACAGTTTTGCTGATACTGTATAACAGACTCACTGCATTCTCTCTTCCTTTCACTTTATTGCATAGGATATTTATACAGAAACGGAAAACTCACTTCTGAGGGGTTCATCTGTTCCTTCTGGCATTTCCGCCCCCGTTATCACAAACAGATGATCCAGACCTGACATGGAGCATCAGCTGAGGGAGCTGACAAACCCTGCTGGAGCAAAGGGCCTTGTTGATGATTCAGAACAGGATATTCTCCCAGGAGGACTCACAGACCACAGCCTCTGGACACCAGCCTACCATTGATTTGTTAAGTCATCTGTGTGTCTATGTTTGTGTACACACACATCTTCTCTAGTCTGTATGTGCCCCACATATAATTACCTCTTATTATTATTACCACTAGTAATAAAAAGAACAAGGAATTGTTTGGCTTATTGCCATTGTCATTAATCCTGCCACAATGTGGGGCAAAAGGCTACCCAGATCTTCCTGTGGATCTTCCTGTGTCTACTGTATGGAGCACCCATCCCACCACACATCTTCCACTGAGAAGCCTTCAACAACCACATCTGTATTGTTTTGACTTTACCTGCTTCTACTAAACATAGGTCTGGCAATAAAATGGACTCTGTCTGATTACAAATACATGCCAGTGACAATCTCTGCAGTGTTTCTCACCACCTTCTTCCTACTGGCTGCCTGTTGTAGGAGTGGGAATTGTAGGTTCTTAAATGATATTTACATCGCCATCAATTTTCATCATACAGAGAAGCTCATCTAGTGTTAAAAGCTGCTGAAGGTACTATCAGAGTTGTTGGAAGCTCCCTAACCAAATTCAAATACATATTTCAAAACAAAGAAACTCGACTGACTTTATCACTGCAAAACTGAATTAAGGCGATACGGTAAAGATACCCTCAACCCAATGTAAAACTATGCTCAGCAGAAATTCTGCTGTTACACTAATTTCAATGACAATTGCAAAACTGTCTCATGACGTAGGCTCTTGGAAGAGCTTTTGCTATCAAAACCCCCTCAATCCAGATTCTCAGATAGCAGGGACTGCTGCACAGAACATCCCAGAACAGCTCAATTAAAGGTAACAGCTGGGTTTCTGACTAAAGAAAAAAAGTGTCTCATTTTACAAACTTGCCAAAACCAAAAGCTCCCACTCATGTCTCATTTTCTAAAGACTGTAGTGATTCATCATGGATGTTTGACCCACAGTTTTTTGCCCTTTTAAGTTCAAAAACCCATTGCAGTCACCGCCTTAGGAGAAGAGGCTGGTTGCTTAAGGCTTGAAGGAAAGGATTAAGCTCTCCATAGAACTCCAGAAAGACAGAATCCCACCGGGGGAAAGCACTATTGAAAACAAGGAAAGCAGACGGGCAAAGGCCAAACTAAATAGAAAAAAGACATGGAGGTGCTGGAGTGTGTCCAGAGAGGGCAACAGCACTGGTGAGGGGTCTGAAGAACAAGTCTTGTGAAGAGCAGCTGATGGAGCTGGGGGTGTTCAGCCTGGAGAAAAGGAGGCTGAGGGGAGACCT
>JAOXJM010000023.1:84809218-84835234 GCA_026413425.1 Tringa solitaria | reverse complement strand
GAGGCTGCCCAGAGAAGTGGTGGAGTCTCCTTCTCTGGAGACATTCCAAACCCACGTTCCTGTCCAACCAGCTCTGGGTGACCCTGCACTGGCAGAGTTGGATTAGCTGATCTCCAGAGGTCCCTTCCAACCCCTATCATTCTGTGATCACTGTCCAAATCACTGCTTGAAGGACACATCAAGCCACATTACCTTGAATTCCCCAAACAACTGCCCATTTCAGATCAGACTGATATGACCCCTGTAAAATACTAAAGCCCTCTAACCATGAAGCTGAACGTACTGCATGGTGTCCACTGGAGAAGTAATGTTTATTCTGGTGTCATAACCGCAAGTAGAATACAATTTTAGAATCAATTATTATCTAATTTATAATTCATGATTTTAGGAGGATTGCAACATATTTTCACAGTTTTTCCTGTAAGTTACTGATAAATATTTTGAATGCCAGCTCTATTTTACCACTGTTATGTGGGATATTACTGTAGTCCTAAACTAAGATAAGAGTGTAGCAACAGACCTTGTGGAATCTCAAATAAATCTAAAGGCGCTTCAAGTCTAGACCTTCGTGAAGAGGAGAAGGAACAGAACTGCCAAGCATGCACATAGGTATTTAATCTGTAAGAATTAAACTCATTTAATTCACAGATCTTGCAACTTTTATACTTATGCCTTTATGCTTTCATCCGACGCCAACTGTAAATGTGAAGAACAAAGCACAAATTGGGTGAGCGCCTCATTACATTCGATGTTATGACCCTAGTTCACTGAACAGATGGTCAACCATTTTTCTATTTGATACAGTGATATTAACTTCAACATTTAGATTGTGGGTAATCAGCATTAGAAGTAATTTTAAACTCATCATGTGTCCTTCCAGCATAAGAATTCTTAGCAGCATCCATCACTCCCTCCAGCTCCTAGCCACCAAGGTAACTTTGTTATCTATCATTTCGGTCTATTTTTGCTCTACTCCAAAGTCATTGTAGCCCTTTCCCCCTCTGTTTTTGACAGGGGAAAAGAAACCAAAAAACCCAACACATTCATAATGCTTTTCAATAACCTCTTCCTGACTACATTTCAAAGCTCAACCTTCTTTTTCTATACTTCACTTTGATACCATCTGTAAATACCACATCACACACAGGCAGGAACCAGATGGGATGCAGTCATCTGACTCACCATAGCAAAATTTCAAAGAACTGTTAAACTGCAACCGCTCCGTTTCTCTGCTCCCTTTGAATTTCTAGATTACTACCAAATGTAGATAGAAACAGTTCAATGCCAGGCTCTTTAGTGAACAGAACTTAGACCATTTTTATTTAAGAAACTGCATCTAAGAGACTATTCACTGTAAAAACCCTCCCGAGGAAAAGAAGGGATATTTGATTTATACCATACCATGCATTCCCTAGTTTTGCCACTTTCGTAGGCGGGGGTGGTGTGGTTATTAGCGTAGTAGGTTCTGTGCTGCCAGTTATTGCTGCATTATCTTTTGCTGCCAGGGCAATCATCTTCCTTTGCTTCTGAGAAAGCTTGATTCCATGAGACGCCATTCTGCTGTGAGTTGTTATTGCAAAGAGAGATGTAAGACCAGCGTCCTTTGAGACGACTCGCCTTTAATCTTACAAATTAAACTGAGAAAAACTTCTTTCCTAAACCAAAATACTTCATCAGGAGCAGCAAAAAGGGAGTATAGGTCGGGGGGGGAGTATAGGTTGGGGCTGGGGGCGAAGGGTTGGATGGCTGAGGAGCAAAAGGAGGTTCAATGAATATCAAGAGTGACAGAAATAAAAGCATCAGAAAACTATTTTTCACATAGACGTCTACAAATGAAAACATGCAGAGCAGGAATCAAGTCTCCAAAAGAGGTGGAATAGCACCAGATGAAGACTATTTTCTAATTTTGTGACATTTTAGAGACTGTAGGAAGCTTAGCTCCCTTAAACCAAAAATATCCATGCATAAGAAATGTATACAACATCATATAGACATTTTTTTCTATTTGTAATAATTTCGTTTCCAAGTTATTTGGATTCTTCAGTCTTGGCAGTTTTGGTCATAGCTTCTGAATCTCCCCAGCCAGCAACCCTTTCCTAGGCTCCAGGACTTCTGTCCTAGCTCTCCTTTAAAAGAATACTACATTCCAAAAGTCACGAAAGTCATCTCCAGTTCTCTTCCATGGATCACCAGTTAAAAAAAATGAGGTTTAATCCACTGCCTCCTGAAAAAGTACTTTTATCTCCTGGTATCTTTGGGATGCTCCTCCAAGCAAGAACCACACTTGCTGAGGAAGACTTCTCAGTATCAACACCCGGGTGCTGAGGGATGTCAGAGAACACGGGACAAGAAATAAGCTTCAGGATCAACTACAGTCCTTGTCCACAAGTAATTCCTAAAGTGCTAGTGACAAGAATTAGTTCTTTTTTTTGGTTGGAAACAGGAAAGCTCAGCAGAGCAGGCCACTGATTTCAGATACTAGGTCATTGTTTCACATTTCAACAGCTAAGACGTGCTTTTGCAGTCATTGACCAAACACGACTACAGTAAAATAAAGGGATAAATTTTCTATGCTCACAGAAAAACACTATCACGAACTGAAGTAAATGAAGCCATTCAAAAACAAATAGGACAACTTTTCTCCTGCTTGCTTTAAACTCTGAACTGCCTGAACCGCAAAGTAAATTCATAATAGCCCAGTCACGCTTTTCTTTTATAGATATTGGTTTTTTACCAACCCTGAATTTGCCTTTGGCATGGTTCCACATTTCTGCATACTTTCTTCAATCTCCATGATGGTTCTTAGGTCCATAGCAGGAGGGCTGGCAGGGCTAAATGAAAAATAAAAAGTTACCTTACAAGGCGTTCATTTTTACTTACATTCCACAGTTCCAGCCTTCACTGAAATTCTCTAAATCATACATAAGATTGGGAAACGGATGTATAATTTATGTCCGTTTCCTCAATTATGGCAAACCTCAAATAGAATGTTTCTGACAAAACTTTTATAAATACATACATATTTAAGAGCATGTTATAAAAATACTTTCAAGACTCATTATACTATGAAGTAAAAAGATGTGAACTATGATTACTTTAAAAAAATTAGATACCTAAATGCAGGATACTTATTTAGCAGTCAACTGCTCACGCTAAGTTCTAGAGAATCATTGCTCACAGCTCTTTCATGAAGGTTGAGTAAGATCTTTCTTTGAAGAACAGGATTAAAATTATTTCACATGGTAAACAGAACACTCTGCAAAGTTTGAGCACTGTACAAACACTAGTAATATTCTCAAACTTTAGGAATTAGTTTCCTTTTCATAAGTGACCTGATTTTCATTTTCCAGAGAAATAAACAGGAATTAAATCCAGACATTTCCAAGCTTTACATGAAACTATAAATTAAAACCCGTGTACTTCGAGGCATTTGTAAACTAAATGGTGTTACAACTAGATTCAAGGACAAGCTCTGAAATAAAACATAAGCAGTGTTGCCTCTGTCCCTCCCTACATAAACCCAACCTAACTAGTGAATTAACCACTGGGAGGTCACACCAAAGCTGCTGCCACTGCTCCTCCACAGTAGTTCAACCAAATACACTACAATATTAATCCTTTAAACATTCTACACGACAGCACTGCCTGCTTTTTCTTGTCATCATACCAGCAATACTAGAAAAAGTGAAGAAAGAGTACAAGGGAAACCCATAAAGGCACAGCGAAATGACAACAAAGTCCTGGGGTTTTATCTGTTCCCCTTTCATGCAATCCTCTAAAAACCATTCAAAAAGCACTCTCTGAGATAGCAGATGAAGGTGCAGCTTCTTCCTACCAGTCTGAAGAGCGAAGAGTTGGTTGTGGCATGTGCTAGCTTCTAATTTCCACAGCTGTATCACCCGTATTAACAAAGCCCATCAGCCACAAACCAACACAGCCTGGCAAACTGGGGGAAATTATCACTATATGACTCCCTAAATCCTTAAACTCTTCTTTATTCAACTGTTATTGACAACTCTCAGAGACAAGACACAGAACTTCAGTCTATCCCAGTACTGCTCCTTTTTCATATGCAGATACTGCTACAGATAAAAATCAATTTTTTTTTATTACTGCATCAGTTAAACCTGCGGTGTTGATTTTCACAGACTTTTTAAGTCCAAAAGGCATGCCTTAAAAATGTCAAAGTACAATGGTGCTTCTAATGGCTTCAGGCATGGTCTGATTCTACAAGAAAATGCCAAGTATTTTACAAAGTGTTAACCAGGTAGACCTTCTTAAAAAAAAAAAAAAAAAAGAAGTCATACAGACACTTAAAAAAAATATATATGTATGTAACAATTTGTTTTCTCAAAGAATAATTAAAAAAATAGCAGTTGTATCAAATTATCAAAATCTTTAATTCACATGTCAAATTATATATGATCATTTCGAAGAGTAGACAGCTTTTTAGTCTGAATAAAGTATTATTAGCATTCACTACAAAGTGATTAAAAATTATGTAGGCTCCACAATGGTTACTCCACCTGAAACTGGATGCCACCCAATTGGGAGAGCTGGCAGAATTGTTCCTAGCACTGGGAATGGACTGTGGGACAGACTGTGTCTGCACTGGTGAGCCCTTGTATGACTTCAACTCCTTCTGAGGTGGAGACGGTTTCACACCCTGACTGCACACTTTGTCCTTCATCTAAAAAAAAAAGAGACAGGAAAATGTTGAATAAATATTCTCACATTTTTTTAATTTAGGAAAAAAAAAAAACAAACACCACAAACATGATCCTACAAACAACTTGAATAACGCTGCAGTGAAAAGATTTTAAAGGATACCTCAAAAATAGCAATAATGTAGTGAATCCCTGACCCGTCTGCTATTTCTACCTTTATGTTTTTTTTGCTTCACAGTTCACCCTGAATCATTTACATCCAAACATGCATCTTTACAGTGGGAAATTCACTCAAAGAGACTCATATTTAACACTTTAACACTTAACATAGGCACAATTCTCTCAAACTTATTTCTCTTTGCTACTTATCTCAGTTATCCTTGACCTTACTTCTGTCCAACTACTGCAGCCACAGAACAGCAGGATTTTCCTGGAGTTTTTTGGCTTCTGTTTTTGTTTCTTGGCTTCTGAACTTTAGATTTACTTTTGCATTTTAAATTAAGTAGGTAGATAAAGACTTTACATAATTGCTCTTTCAGTTTGAAATTTTCTGGACCCTACATATATAAAAATTCTTATTACGATACCACATGAATAAACTACCCTTAGAAGACTTAATATGGAATATTCATTTTTATTTGCTTTATCAGACAAACAGTAACTACTTAAAATTGTCTACACCATTTAGGGACAACAGTTTCTCAGAAACACTCCACAATACAAACTCTGCTTTTCATAAACTAGACAAGCACAAACAAATTGCTAAGAACAAAGAAATCCAACCTCAGACTTTTCTGGATGAAATCCTTTTGTGAAATCAGGGGACTGCAAGTCTCTGGGGCTACTCACTCCTGCGTAACTACCTTCAGAGTCAGATGTTAAGAGCTCTGGAAGTGATTCTACAGAGTTAGTTTTATCCAGTTTTACTGAGCCTAAGAAATAAGAAGAGAGAGCAAAGAACTATTAAATCAGAGCTGTACTAAACAATGCTTAAAAAAACCCCAATGTATTGACTCCATATGATGAATACGAAATTCCCATAGTCCAGTATTCTAGACTGGAATAAGTATAAACAAATTGAAGACTACCCCAAATATTTTTTTCAGAATGAGGTGACTCCCAGTTTTCTTTCTCTGCCTCACAATATACTTCACTTTTAGGAAGCAACACTTTTCTGGTGAAAATGAAGGCTCCTACCGCCTTTACAATAAACAGCGACTAATTTATTTTTTATATTAAAAGAAAAAAAAAGCTAAACAAACAATAAAAACATCAGCAGAAATGTTCCACTTATTAAAACCACATGGGAAACTGTCAATTATCTTTATTTGACAAAATACATGCTTTTACAGAATCTGAACTTTGGGCACAAGCTCAGTATGACACACATGCTTTCAAATGAAACTTAGGAAGTCCCTGTTTAAATTCAACTATGATATTCACTAGAAAATAAATAACCTTTGCAAGATTTCCTTACTGAAGTACAGACATCGCACTGTGTTGCACATTAAACTTTACATTCTGTTTTTTATACCTCTTTCCCACTGACCTGTAGAAGCTGGACTCTGAATAATATCTGACAGATTATATCCTCCGGAGCTGTCGGACCGTTTTCGTGGCTTCTTTTTTGCCTTAGTTTTTGCTTTTTTGAAAAGGGCTTCCCTATTAAAAACAAACAAAGACCCCAAGATGGATTCAGCCAAAGAAATGAAGCCTCAAAAATATCAGTGTCAACGTCAAGTTTTTCAGTCAGCAGCAATGGTTTACTTCAAGCAGTAATTCCTGGTCCCTCCGACTGTCACCTGCTGCTTGTTCCTGCTCTGCTTATGCACTGGCACAATTAGTTAGAAAAATGATTTGTGGGGAAAAAGAAACATCCAGGAGGAAGAGAAAAAACTCTTTCCAGTCTAGACCTAGTCTCTGGTCTAGTACCCTGCACAAACACTTCTGTTGAGGAGATACAGCAGCTGCATAGGCTCGCACTGCCACCTAGGCCAGATTAAACCTGTTACACATCACAGCAACAGATATAAAGCCAAACACATCCAAGTCTCTTTTGATTTCTCCTAAAATAGTGAAGTTCAACAAACTCCACAGTTGGTCTTGTTTTTCCCCAACATAAATATTGCCACCAAGACGATACTACCTCTACAATAAGGCAGGTCAGGTTACCAAAATGTTACAGGTTAGTATATACGATACTAGGAAGAGTGGAATCAAATAAAAGGCATCTTTCCTTTTAACAAGACTGGTAGAAATTCAGAATTATATGAATCACAGCTACAGTCACCCTATTTCAAAAAGCTTCTTTGAGAAGCTTTTTTTGTGGAATAACTACATATGTACTTATTCATCCCTGCATCACTACTGTAACCTTAGAATGGCTGGGGTTCTTTTTTCAGTCCTTGGACTGCCCTATTCCCAAAAGGCTATCGGTCAAGTATTTAAAAACACTGAAAAGCTTTATATCTAATACAAAATAGGCTCTCAGTTCCTCCTTTATCTGTACCAGTTCATTTACCATAACTTTTCTTGACGCAAGTGCTCAGAACAGTACACAGTACTGCAGGCGAGGTCTCATCTGCACAGGGACATCAGATTTCACCGCCCGCGTTGGAAAAAATGTTACCAAGCCACCCTATCAAATTAACTTTTCATAGCTGTGATGTCCCAGTCCATTTCTCCAGTTTAAAAACCATACCAAAAAAAAAAAACAAAGCAGTCGTAATCTTATTATTTGCTCGCCAGAGAAAAACAGCACATTAAGTCAGTCTGACGAGGCTTTACAAATTCTATTGCTCTCACCTCTATGTCTTCAGAATAAATCTTCAAAGACAAATACCAGAAGTCCAGAAAACCAAACTACCTGATCTACAGTTGTCTGGATCACATTTTCTGACCCTTTTTAAAACAGAGGTCGCTTGTTTTGTTATTCTACAGCCAGACAGTAGCCACTTTAAACTGACAGATTAAAAACTCATGCCACAAAACTTCCTATTTCGCCTGACAATTCTGTTTAATATTAAAGAAATGTAGAGTACCGCAATTTTCTGTACAGATCTACAGTACAATAAAGTCTGATTTTTTTTCTCTTTTGATTTCTCCTTCTTCTTCACTCAACTCCACAGTTGCTCTCATCAAGCACAGGTACTCTCATCACATGTATAACACCCAGCCGCTACTGCACATGCTTGTTTTGCTGCCTTTACTCACATGCTACTTATAAATTGAAAAAAGCAGTTTCTGTAAGATTTCAAAATACTTAAGAGAACTGAGAACAGTCTTTGAAATCTCCATTTCTCCTTTTTCTTACTATTTCTATTCTGAACCCAAAGGGAGTCAGGCACCATCCAAACGAGGATAAATGCCATATACAGCTCACTCAAGTTAAAAATGTTGACAAAAAATAAATACTTACTGAGAATTTTGTTCTGCATTCATTTCTTCCCTTAAAAAGACAAAGTTCTCTCCATCTTCAGGTTCGAAAGAACTTATATCAGGTCCATCTGGATACGGAGTAATTACTCTTCTGACCATAGCTGGAATCTGTAGTTATAAATGTCATCACATTAAGTTTCTCTAAAGTTGTATGCTAGCAAATATATGGTCTCTTGTAAAAGGTCCAAAAGCGACTGTCATTTGAAAAACTTTTACAGATCAAGTAATTGATTATTTAATCAGCTTATAAACTTAAATTACATCTTCAAGCAAAACAGAAGGAGGATTATTTTAAGTGACAGACTCAGAATGCATATGTTTCAGCTGCCTGTAACTCCTGACAAAAAAAAAATGCTTCAAGGTTTTGCAAACATTCATCTTTTACTACTGTAGAGTTAAAGAATACTCGATTATAATGGGCCTTGGTTTTCTCCTTTGCATTAAAGTCCAGCATTCACATTCCTTTTCTTACTGCTATTAAGATCTATATGATCACCCTGACCTTTATACTGGAGAAGTCTAATTTGCTTTCTCCTTGCTTTCTCCTCCTTTCTTCTAAGTAGCAAATGCTCTTTTCTATAGGTTGTGCTTTGGTCTTTCATGTGATAATTGTTAATTACAGAACATTTAATGAGTATAATTAATGAACTTAAAGGATGCACTACTGTTGCAGCAGTGAATAATGAAATATGAGCTCCATGAGAGTGATAATAGCAGGAGCTAACCTTAGCTTTTGAGTCAGATGTTCCACATTCAGCCTGTCATCTACAGACCCTGCAGGTATGTATTTATTACTCCTCTGTTCTCATCTTAAACCTAATCAGCTTACGCTCAAATTGTACCACTTACCATTTTCCTGTAATAAACAGAAAGATCCTTTACAACTTCATCACTTAAGACATCCAGAGTCCTAAAAAACACATATAAATTTATCTTACCAGCTTAAAAGAAAAAAATCACATTCATGAAAAATTCAAATTAACATTTTAGATGAATCTCACCTGCAGGCATTATTACCTGCTCACGGTGATCATAGACTCAGAAGGAAGAAAATGAACACAAAATATAAACTAGTCAATGCCACTGTTATAAAGCAGGATTAAACCCACAGTCTTTCCTGACAGCCTACCTTTACATAAGGCCACAGCCAATATAGACCTATACAGTTAAGTTGCCATGAACTGGTCATTACTTTACCTATTTCTCCACACTTTCAAGTCTTCCTGACATGTATCTAACACTCCAAGTCTATGTAAATTCTTCTATAAGACTCAGCCACAATACCCCTTGCTATTCATGCCAAAAAATAATACTACAGCAAGAAACTTTACTCAACAGAACTGTTTTGCCCACATAAGCAGCCTTCTTTGCATAAAGCTGTCTTAAGTTCTAAACGTCTTGGGCGTCTCGGGTTAAAAGTCTTGCTATCCAGTAATGAGAGTTTCAAATTTTCACTAAAATTCAGCTATATTCAAATACATTCTTATTTTTAGTAAGAACGTTGGATGTCATTTCCAGGCTTAAGATGAAACAAATCTGAATTGAGGATATTACTTAAGACAACGTTATAAGGTTTTTACTCTTCTCTCCGAAATCCAAGCTTAAAATGTTTATAGTGAGGAGGAAGATTACGAATATGAATGGATTCCTGGATCTGTGATAGAAGCAGAGCAGTTGTGTAACACAGTAATTAAGTGCTGGCATCCTGAGCTGGCTCAGATCTCTAGGAATTTCTATAGGTGAAAGGAAGTGTGACAAAAAGCCTGGGAGTGGATGGAGTGGACCAATAAAAGAGATGAGGGGGTTTTTATCTGGTTGAGTTGTGTTGTTTTTTGGGAAGTTTAAGTCTTTGCTAGAAACAAATTCAATCAGTGTTGATAAGTCTTGCTCTGAGAAGGTGATACGTGCTCTGAAAGCATCCTGAAGCCCTGTCTGAAAACATCAAGAGAAGGAAGGTCAGAGCACACCTTCAACTTCTTAGAACCTCAGCTGAATCATTATGGAAAGCAAAAGTAATTAATTAATTTGTGGAGCCCTCACTGCAGACAGTTAAAGCAAAGAGAGTATGAGACGGCACGCCCATTCTTTTTGGAAAATGCACCAGGTATAATAAACCTACTTAAAATGAATTTAATTTGCATAGTAACTATAATGGTTAAAAAAAAAAAGAAAGGAAAACAAACAATAAAAAAACCCAGCAGTTTTACGCATCTTCAAAAACAATATAAAAACTCAAATAAGCTCAGACCTAATTTCAAAGCCCACTGAATTCAGGAGAGTTATTTCCCCTTAATTCAAGCTCTTCATAACAAACTGTAACACAGGGTTTTGTACTATAGAACTGGTACAATATGTACAGAGAGTTAACTAATTTCTCCCTCCCTCTTTGGCAAAAATAAGCCTTCCTTTAAACTAGCAGCATTCAGTTGCATTTTAACATTTAACTGCTCCTATTAGCTCTTCCAACCCTTTTGCCTTTTTGAGATGTTTGAGTTGAACAGCCAGAGCATGAACGTGTTTGCATTCCTCCGTACCTCGCCTCGAGCAAAGCTGCCATATTGAGTCCTATGAACTGCAAACAGGACAGTTTTAACTGCTCAGCATTATACATTGCTGAGAACTCCAACAGCTCGGCAGCGTTCTTCAAAGTAACTGCAAAGAAGAAAAACAACACAATAAATTGGATAACGCGCCGCAAAACCACGTGGCAGGATTTAAGACCTTGAAGGGCACGACCTAGTTATTGAAACATACCCTATACTTCTTCATTCCTAGAAGAAACACTAATGCTCAAATGGCCATATACAATAGGAAGCTCCATATAACTTTGTAGCAGCAAAAAAAAGTTAAAAATAGCATGTTTCACGTACAACATAGTTCTTAAAGTTCCAAATATTCTCTTAGCAGGGAGGAAGGAAAAAAAAAAGGGAGTTGAAGGTGTAGAGGGCAGGAGAGAGAGAGAAAAAAATGGAAGTCACTAAGAACACTAACCAAAAATTGCTTGCTGACTTCTTGTATGAAGGTAAGTACCAACACGTAGTGTTTTCTAGAAGAGAGACCTTCATAGCCACATAGAAACAGCACCATCTCAAACCAACAAAAGAACTAGTAGAACTAAATACAAGGGACAGAAACAGAAACATAGAATACATTTCATCATGTTTTAAAGACAAAAAGTCTGAATTCAATGAAATAAAGGTTTCATAAAAGCTTGGCTTATTTGTAGTAGTGGCTGGGGGTGGGAGGGCTTTTCCTTTTTCTTTTCTTCTATTAAAGAGCATGAGATGAAGACAAACTTGCAAAAGGAATGGATGATTATGCTAACCTAGAACATCACCAATGTTCAATCAATCAATTATTAACAGCTATGCAATGAACAGCAAAAGGTTAATTAGAGCAAAGGAATTTAAGCAAGTAATTCTGTGCTGAAATAAAAAAAAAAAAAGAACATTAACATCTTAAAAACCCACAACTTTTTATTCTCTAAGCCTTTATAATACAAGTGGAAGAACTCACGTTTTTCCGCAATGGCTACTTCACAGATTTCTTTGAGTCTGGATATAAGAAGTTGATCTGCTACCACAAGAACGTTACATATGAATTCCACATTCTGAGAATCTGGAAAACAGAGCATCATGTAAATGCTGTGGGCAAGTCAAAGCCACTATAACACATAGAGCTTCAAGGAGATTTTACCAAAGGACAAATGTAATGGTTTTGCAAATTTAGATGGGATATTCACAGCACAAGGAATAACTTAAAAGGGCACAGTCACTTTTTGAAACAAGAGAAGGAAGGAAAAGGAAATCTGCAGTTCAAGTGTCACACAAATTTGGATTTCCTACATAAAACTTAAACACGAGCGTATTAAACATTGATATTCTATTTTAAAAATATAAAAATTGCAGGAGCTACAGCTGAGTTGAAAATATATTAATGGCACCTTTTATGGCAAGAGCTTCATCTGTGTACAGG
Organism: Tringa solitaria; assembly: GCA_026413425.1. Lineage (NCBI taxonomy): Eukaryota > Metazoa > Chordata > Aves > Charadriiformes > Scolopacidae > Tringa > Tringa solitaria. The sequence continues at coordinate 84,823,154 of JAOXJM010000023.1, read as the reverse complement.
TAGTCTACGATTATCTGTAGTATGTCAGAATGGATCGGCATCTCCAGAGCTGAACAACAGGAAGCCTAAAAGGCAAAAGGATTTTAGAAAAAAACAAACAAAACCAGTAAAAGAAGCTGACTACAAAATTAAGACAGCAATTTTATTTAGCAAATGACTCAGACTGAAGGTCACATTTTGAAACTTAAACAGTTATTTAAGCATTTGGACAAAATGTGTTCAAATTCTTAAGTTAGCAATTGATTTTAGCAGAGCAATTAATATCTGCCCAAACTTCTGAATAAATATCCATGAAACAGCTCAGTGTTTCATCAATTTGAGCATCTTCTCTAATAATCCTCCTCGATTATATTACTTTATCCTCAACTGTTTAAAAGTAGAACTACAGGAATCCCCTACGCAAGTACTGAACTGCTTCCCCTTCAGGGCAAAAGATCCAGGGAAATCACAAATTCCCACACAAGAAAAAAATGGAAGTAGCCATTACTGTTAATCCCTCCAAAAACAAGGTCCTCAGCAAACCCTCCATTTGAAGGACCATCTAATCCATTAAGGCAAAGCTTTTGAATAAGTAAACACTAGCCTTTAAACCATGTATTTGTCACCATTCAAGTTTATGCAGCATCACTACTTAACAACTTTGGATTATTTCAGGTGGTACCGAAGCAAACCTTTACACTACAAAATTTCTTTTGCTTTAGAAGATTATAGTGGCCCTGACATATTTCCTGTCCAAAGTTTAAAAACCTCTTGCAGATATTAAGATTTTTCCACAGCACCTGGAGCACTTGATTCACAAAATATTTACTTTAGTATGATTTAGATTTCCTTAGGAAATAATGGATAATTTATGAACTACATAAAATTGATCTAGAAATCAATGATACAAATGGACACTTCAAAAAAAAAAATAAAAATCTATCAATCACTTGTCTCACAGTGCTTCGGATATGTTTCCTCATGGATGATGGAGGAAGAGTCAATGCAGTAATTTAAAAGGACAGGTAAATTCCTGTGACGCAGCAGAGGAACTCCTAGTGCTTTACCAGGTTCTTAGATTTACATATTGCTACAAAACTATGAAAGTCGAGAAAACTCTTGTGTGCTGCTTCAGCTTTTAGTCTCTGAAAAACACTTCTCCATTTACAGTTTTCCTCCCCTTCAACAAGCACCCTCAATAGTATTCACATACTTTAAGAGAGGCGTTTGGTGAAATGACGATGTCCAGGAACAACCAGGGCATCGAATCACAAGTAGCAAATAGGAACCAAGACAAATATCCTCTATTTCATTAACAGTAAAAGTCAAGTAGAGAGTCTACACAGTGACTCTCAGTTCTGCTGTATATTTCACTGAGGACATCTGAAAAGCTATCCCATTCTGCATACTATTTAAATTGTAAGACCTTTTCCAGAAAAAATGAAAAATCACCCAAAGCAGTAACCCATAAGAAGAGTCCAGCAGCTTCTATAAATACATGAACTAGCTCAAAATAAACCTCTAAAACAATACTTAATTTCCTTTGACGTACATTATTACATTTAGTACTCTCATTTAATTCACAATCTCAATAGTACAAATATAGAGTAACCAAAAATGTGCAGTTATTTTTTTTTCTTGCAGATGAGATCCAAGAATCCAACCTTTCCTCTTCCCTAGTATTCAGGGTATGTAATTCTTGGAAAAACTGAAAAGCTGTCACTCATTTGATGCAACAAAACATACCACCACACATGTTTATTGGCAAGCTTACCTCAATCCACGAGCTGCTTAACATGCTGTGAAAATAATCTGTAAAGAAAGGCATTTCAGTTCAAGATTCAATAAAATTTCAATTAAAATAGACAATACGATGTATATATATATGTATAAATATACACACATACCAAGTCTTGCACAAAGTACACACTTATGACACGGGAATTCCTTTCCATCTAAAGATTTCAGGGTCACATCGCAGAGGTATGAACTAGAAGAGATTTAATAGGATCAGAACCGTGACTGTTCAGAAGAGCTACAAACTGTAAACTCTACAAATAAATGCTTACTTTAGCAGATTAGGATTTATCCTTCAAAATAAAACACACCTGAACTTTAAAAATAGCATATGAAATGAAGCTAAAGGGACAGGAACAAATTCAAGAGAGATTTTTTTTTGTCCAAAGATGAGCTCTCAAAATTCCACCTGAAGTATTTCCTTCAAAACACTGTCAATTACTGTTTCAAAACTGCTATGGCCAAATAAATTAATTAGGGCTAATTTTAGTCAAAGGATCTATGTTAAGTTATTTCTTTCTTTTGAATTAGTAGCTACTATAAGCTTTGATGAAGCATTTTAAGAGTGAAGTAATCCAAATTCTGTGAAAAAGCTACTTTAATGCAATGTTGCTTTTACTACGTAAAAAGACTATCCAAGCCTTTGAGCATGAATAACCCAATCACACCAATGGAATTAAAAACCAAACATCACTTTGATAAAAGCATAAGGAATTTTTTTTATTGAAAGATACTCCAGAGATTTTCTTAATTAGAAAAAAAATATTATTATAAAATTATTGTTAAAAGTGTTATATATATTATATTTTCTTATTTCCAATCCATGTCATCTTATTGTCAGAGCAAGCATATTTGCAAAAGTCAAACTGGTTTTTACTGGGTTACCCACAACATTTCTCCTGGCATTAGTATTCTACAACTCAGTTAACCCACAGAACACAGTAACATACACCCTACATAATCTAGCCCAGATTCCCAATTCATAGATCAGCCTATAAGCGTCTATAGAGACTGTAAGGTCTATAGAGACCTTACAAACATGAGTTACTGTGGAAGAGACAACTGTGCACCAGAAGTTAAAATACAGCTGGTCAACCTTAACCTACACTTATAAGGAGATGGCAAAAAGGAAGATGGTGGGGGTAGGGGAAGCTTGATTTAAAGAGTTTACCATTTCTTCTGATTTAACTTCGGTTTGTTCCCATTCTTCTTGTTGACAACATTAATTTTTCCATTTTCTAACCTGACTCCATCCAACCTGCAATAATAAGTAATACAATTAGTAGACAGTTCAAAACATTAGAAAGAACAGTCTCACAAAGTACCAGTACTTCAGTGGGCTCGGATTGTGAATACAAAAGAAGATTGAAATAATTCAGCACAGAAAACTAGAAAAGGTCAGTTGTTACTTAAAAATCTTCACTGAAGATGCAAAATGTAACTGATATTCTTTCCAGATCTTCACTACCTTATTATCTTAGATGAAATCTTAAATGGGCTTTGAGTAACCTGGTTGGTCTAGTGGGAGATGTCCCTGCCCATGGCAGGAGGTTTGGAACTTGATGATCTTTAAGATTCCTTCCAACCCAAACCATTATATGATTCTATACTGCTATAGTTAAGGCCAAAGTCCAATATCACAGGGTCTAGGAGTTATATATACAGCTACCAGGCAGGTATCTGAGCAAAGGCTGGTTTGGAAGAGATGCACGTTTCACTACAGGCTTCTTTAGCACCCGAATTCATCAAAGGAGGCTTATGAATGGGATGGTGAAGACACAGGAAGGCTGCTGGAGGATTACAAAGCAGTACACTTTCAAAAGGAAAGCACTTAAACATGAAAATTTTACTTGGTAACAGTTTTGGCAGCAGCTTCACATCTTTGCTGATTAATTTTAGTGTTTGTGAAAAATACAGTGAAGAAAACTGCCCTGAAAAAGTTCATTCCCTCCTTTGAAAGTAAAAGACAAATGCAAGAAAAAAAACCACCAAAAACGTGAGTAATACAGTTCTTTAGAGACATTTGGTCTCAATTCCGTTAGTTTCATCATGTAACGTTAAAAATGCATCAGTTAAAGAGGAATTTAACTTTGCAATGTGTAGTTTTATGTTAAACGTGTTCATTGTCAATGGAAAAACTGGTAGACTACAGACCACAGCATAGAAATTCATCAATCCAAAAACTCAATTAGATCATCTGTCTCTAACAAAATGAGTATTGATGTTTTATGACAGTCATTCTGGAAAGTCAGATGGTTTGTATCAGTCTCGGAGAACTCATGCCTTAGAAGATACACAGGACAAATGTTTTAAATACAGCCGTCCAAGAGGTTCTAGGACACAAGAAGGGCCAACAGCACATTTCCATCACATAGAAGCTTATTCAAAAATGATGTTTTAAGTATATAATCATCCTATGAACATTATTTGAAAAGGTCATACACACCTTCTCTTAGCAAAGAGCATCAGAACAAACTGATACTGCTTTAAAGAGATGGCGTGGCATGTGCCATAAACTTTTATACTTACAAACAATAAAAGAAGCAAAAAAAAGGCAAATTTATCAACCCCAACTAGCCTTCTATTTTAGTAACAACTAAAGTTAGATTGGCTTACATAAATACACTCTGTGAAGAGCTTCCCAGAATATAAATGCATTTCTTTTCACCCACCTTCCACTTAAATTGCTGAGTCCAAACTTCCTTGCAGCACTTTGCAACATTTTTATGAGGTTCGCTTCTTCCCCAGCAACTTTGCCTTTTTTCGATTTGCTCTTCTGTTTCTCATTTATAACTTGCACTTGATTATTTCTATAAATCTCAAATGCAGACTTTCCATTAACGTTTTCATCAAAACTCATTTTGCTCAGGTTAGAAATTAAAGTATCTTGATATTCTTCTGATTTTCCTTTGTGGGGGATTTTTGGTTTAAAACCGTGAGTCAGGAGATCGCACGTATCAGTGTATATGAACTGCAGAAGGTACGCAAACAGATCGGGATGAACTTTCTCTATAACATACAGGTCACATCCAACAGCATCTTCATCTTTACGATAGACATCTGGAGTGTCCAACTGGTTGTCACTGGAAACAAAGAGCTTCTTGAAGAAGTCGGAGCGTACGGCCAAGATGTATTTGTGCACAGGGTAAGTTCTGGTGCCAATCTGAAAAGTCACGTCATGGATGCTGTCCATTTCATCTGTCTCATCTAACAGTTTGCCAAAATCCTCTCCAAAACTTGATAGTGACACGCTTGGAATTTCATAGAGACTAAAACAAAATGAAATCCGTCAAAAAACACCACCATTTACAAGCTCCATAAATTTTACACAGTATTTTTAATGAAGAGGGTGAGGTTGTTTCCATTTGGCTTGTTTAGGTTTTTGCTTACATTGGTGGATTACTCAGTATTTCTCGTCCTATTCTTTACAAAAAGAACTAGTAACATGGCATTTAAGCAATTAAAACACATACGGAAGATCTGCCTTGCTTCAGATTATCAAATATAGCATTTTGACTTTATAACGTAGCCAGTAAATATGCTTTATCAGAACTATCCCGTCTTCATCTCATTTTTCCAACAAGAAAACATAGAAATGTTTGCTGTATTTCATATTATAATCCAAAGCAATAAGAAAAGCAAATATTTACTTATTTATCAGGTATATTGGAAACTATTAGGAGAGTGGTTCAGTATTTTACTTATTTATTATTTCCAAACAAATAAAGATCCACTTTTCAGTTTTATTTAAAACCAATCACTGGTGATTACCGAAGGGGTGAATCTCTACAGTATTTAGAGCTCAGAGTGTGTTAAGAAATACATTGCAAATGCTCATCTTAAACTCTTTAGATAAAATACTAAGACTACCTATAGTAATTTTGCAAATATATAAGCTGAGGTCTTTGAGTAACTTCAACACAGTTGTTTATTAACAAGTGCTATTCTCTAGCAGCAGGGATAACCACATTTACTGCTACTTCTGCTATGAGCCAAAAAATGGTTTTGAAAAGCAGAATGATTTAATTGTGATAATACACACATTAAAAAAAAAAAAAAAGGAAAAACTACAGTTGTTGATATTTTAAATATACCTTGTTTTTGGATCTGACTGTAAAACAGCAAAATTGCAGCCATTAGGATCGGTGGCAATACTAACAGCTCGGTGGACAAAGGTAAGCTTCTGTAGTCGAATTCTTTCATACACGCTGTTTGTATCGTGTTCACAGGACACATCACAGGAAGAATTCTGAAGGCTTGATACAAGTTCTGCTTAAAAAAAGAAAAAAAAAATGAGAAAAGACACAGAAAGGTCCAGCTAATTAAAATACAACTGATACAACAAAAAGGTTTATGACTTCTGTAAGTCCACTGATGGAATCACTGAATAAGGCTAAATTATGCTGAAGATTTCAGCTCGTTTAATTGAAATGTGGGAAGATCTTTTAAGAATAAGACTTTACATTACATATTAGACTGGCTTTATCCAGAATTTCCTGTGGAAGTGTTTTGCCACTTCTCCACATAAGGGAAAACCCTCCACCTAACATTAAATGCAACCTCTTGTGGAACAAAAGAAGCTGTGCATCAGCATGCAACAATGCAAGATTGTTTTCTTTTCCTGTCATATCAATTACAGCAGATATAATACAGTTGCCTTCAAACTTAATATTACATCTGTTTAAATTATACCCAAACTGAAACAAATACTGTTGAGGAAAAAAAAAAAGTTATATTCTCCAAACACTGGATTATTTTTACTGGATTATTTGCCACATTCATTAAAACTTTTCCAAAAAGCCAGAAGCTCTCCTTCTCTTACTTATAGTGCTACTATTACTCTTCAGAAGTACTTTTCTTCCTGGGAATCTCCCCCTGAAGGTTACCTAAAGGCTGCAAAGTAAGTAAATTTTGGTATTACTGAGGAAAAGGAACTGTAGTGGTCAATGCTACCTCCATCAGCCACAGAGGAAAGAACAACCTCAGCACATAATACTGTTAGAGTCCATAAAGACTTGATTAAACTTCTATATTGATCTGAAGTACTTTAAAAAGAAATCACAGCTAACCTTTCTTTTCTGACATTTTTTTCCCTTCTTCCAGCCACTTCCCTGTAAAGGCTTCACCATCCTGTGTGACAAACATTATTTCATTCCTATTTAAAGCAACATCGGACATGAAGACTTGCCGGCCGTACACCCAACGACACTGCTTCATGGAGTTGTTAGATGACTTCCAGCAAAACACCTACAATATCATATTTTTTTCAGAAAAAGGGGAAATCTTCATGTCATTTAAAAGCAGTTTTATATTACACGCTACTTTTTTTAAACACAAGAACAGATCATCTCAAAGTTGCATATATCATATATAAGGAGAAAGACATTCTTCAAAATTACATCCTAAAGTGTTATGAGCATGTATTACAAAGAACCCACAAGTAAACCAGGGAAAATCTATTATGATATCAAGAACCATTTGCCCTTGAAGGGCATTTGAAAAGCTTCTCTGAATAGTCAAACATCTCCAGAGCAGTCATCTATAAGACAGTTTTCACTGACTTTTCAACAAAGACAGCACAAGGTATCATGAAGCGAAGAAACAAGTTTAATCTAGTTCTTAATTTACAGATTTTTCCAACTGGTTTCTTTATAAATCAGGCAAAATTCAAAGCTAGCACACCCAAAATTTAAAAACAATTCCTGTTAATTGTTTGACAAAAAACCTCAAGTTTCTCTGTACCAGCTATGGTTTTGGAATGGAGATCATGAGCAAACGTAACCTCAAAACATTTAACAGAAATGTGAAGAAACACATGCACAGCAAGACCCCAGCAAGGTCTACAGTAGATGTCTGAAAGAAGTGAGCATGAAGCAACAGTCCCACGCAAGGTAAAGCCCAGATGTGGCATTAGTGGTGCTAAAGTCTGTGTTTCCTCTTCTCCTATTGAAGGACCTGCATGGCTCTGTTAACAACTACATAACAAGGGGACAAAAGAATTGGAGTAACCCATTTCTATTCTCCTCTCTTGAACCATACAGAATCACCGAAGGGTTGAGGTTGGAAGGGACACCTGGAGGTTTTATAGTCCAACCTCTTGCTCAAGCAGGGCAACCCAGAGCCAGTTGCTCAGGACCAAGTCCAGACAGCTTTTGAATATCTCCAAGGATGCAGACTCTACAACCTCCACGGGGAACCTGGGCCACTGCTCGATCACCCTCACTGTGAAAAAGTCTTCCTGATATTCAGATCAGAGCTGCCTTTGTTTCATTTTGTGCCCACTGCCTCTGGCTCTGTCACTGGGCACCACTGAGAAGAGCCTGGCTCCACCTTCTTTACATCTTTACGTATATACATTGATAAGATCCCCCGTGAGCCTTCTCTTTTCTAGGCTAAACTGTGCTCTCTTAAAGAGAATACAATCAACCCAGACCAGGAAGCGCTGATTCAGGAAACAGAAGTATTAAGATCCCATCCCTCTCCTCACTCAGTAATTTATAATCTCTAAAAAACACTAAAGATCCCCACATTTTCCAGTATACTGCTAAAGCAGTGACCTAAAGATGTTGAAGGGGCATTATCGATATGACAGATTCTAGAGGCTAAACTTCACATGAACAAATATTGAACTGGAAGTTTATAACCCCCAAGACAACTAATGACCTAATAAACAGGTAAGATCATCCCAAAACATAATTCATTCAAATGCAAGGCAATAAAACAAAATACCCACACTTTTCCTTATTTTGATATACAAGCTTAGTTTTTTAAGATTCTTTGAGAAGGCAGCATTTCAGTAACAAAATCTTTTTGTAAATACCACTAGATGGCACTGAAGGTTTAGATGGCCCAGTGAGTGGATCTAGAAAAGGCTGGGGTTTGGAAGGGTCCTATAAACTGCTACTCTCTGAAAGAATGAGGGAAGGAAACCATAAATCCGCCATAATATTCCACTTCTAATTCAACACAGAGTCTACACTTAAATACTGAGCCATTCACCAGGTTTAGCTCCAACTTTTCAACAATAAAAGGGACATCTCATCTACAGAAGAGCTGCTTTTCAGCAAAGGCTCTAAAACTTCCAAGTCGAGACTCCTTCTTACATTATTTCTGGAGGGCGTAAAGGCGACTGAGTAGGTGGGGTGAGAGCAGAGATGGGGGGAAAAAATAAAACAACAAAACAAAACAGACCACATACGCTATATAACCACTTATCTAGGTAAAAGTAAAGAAGTTTACACCTTCACAAAGCCATTAGATGCTCACAGATTTAAATATAAATTACTGCACATAACTTTGATAGTCTTCCCATAGCCCTTTTTAAAATAAAACACCTAAAAAAAATCACTAGCTGCTCTACAGAAATGAATTGTGTATTGCCTATGCACGATTTTGTCCTGTTAACTTCTTATGTTTCAAGTTTCATTAATCAGCATACAACTTGCTATATAATTATGATTTCTAGGGACACAACTTACTCTTCCAGCTTCATCCAGTGCTAGAATGCAAATCTTCTGACCCCCATTTTCTTTAAGATGCTGGGTATCTACCTTATATTCCAAATATCCACCATTAACAAGAACTTTTTTAAGGTTCAGCTGTCTGAAAGAACACAAAAGGTTAAATTAGTATTTCTTCATTGTGTATTGATGCTGCTTCTATGATAGTTACCTTTTTCATTTCGAGAAGCAGTAAAAAAAAATATAGATGAGGTGAAAATTTACTGAAAAATTACTGAAGTTTAGTTTCTCCCCATTGGTATTACTAACATAACTACTAATAAATACTAGTAGTAATTTTTGCTCTGCTTTTAAGTAAATCACGTCATATCCACAGGTTTGTCACAAAATTTCACAAATGAAAACCAGTATACGATTTGGCTTTGATCTCAAGCATTACGAAAATTATAGTTGTATAAATTTCATTTAGCTCTTTGTATTAAATGACCTAACCTATCCCAGCAGGCTGTTTCTCAGGTTTTTTTGTGGATAAAAACCTTACAAAAAAAAAAGATTGCCACAGTTCATATGAAAAACCACAAATGAAGAAAACTCAGGGGAGTATGGATTACCTCTACTTTTTGCACAAAAATCTTTATAATAGCTTGCAAGTGTAAGACTAGAGTGAAATCTTCACCTATTTGTGCTTCACAACAAATCAGAGAAGTAACACGTACTTTGAAGCCATCTTTTTGCACTGATAGTCTGCGAGCAAATAAATATCTCCTCTTTCAGTAACACACACTGTAGCGCCATCGCTTGCAGAGACCAAGGACACAGAGATATCTTTATGGTGCAGAGCAGAAACTTGCCGAGGTGCAGTTACACATTTTTCCCCATTAGGATCCAGCAGATAACCTAGAAAATACAAACACACCCAAAACCATTATTTGCCACTCAACACATTGTGCATTTAAAGGACGTTTTGCTATGCTACTTTGAAGAACCTTTAAATTCTAAAAGACTTCTTAGGTAGATCATTCACCTTCAAAATAATTAGACAGATAAGAGACCCACCAGACATACTTGTTAATTCACCACAAACACCAGAAAATATTCAATTAAAAAAAAAAAAAAAAAAAAAAGAAAAAATTTTAAGGCAAATTCCACAGGGAAAGCTATTTAATGTGGTTTGACCCTGCAATGGTACTGCCTTTGATTCTGAAGAAAGAACATTTATTTGATCATAATGCAGATCAAGACACTAGAAATACTATCCCACTAGCATAAACTACAGATTATTTCAGCCATTGGAAGATACTAAACAAGCTTGTCCTACACTCTAAGTGCACATAAGGAAGAAGGCAGGCAGTTACGTGAAAGAACAGACAAGGTTGGAGCTGTAATGCAAGGTCTCTGAAAATGTTTTTAAAAAAAAATAATAAAAAAAAAATCAGGCCATTACTGCTCTGCTGCATCAAGAACCCTCACACAAACAAATCTCATACATAACCACTTAGAGCCACAAGGAGGATCAGAGGGCTGGAGCATCTCTCCTATGAAGACAGGCTGAGAGTTGATGGGGTTCAGCCTGGAGAAGGCTCTGGAGAGACCTTAGAGCCCCTTCCAGCCCCTAAAGGGGCTCCAGGAGAGATGGGGGTACTCTTTATCAGGGAGGGGAGCCGTAGGATGAGAGGTAACAGTTTTAAGCGGAAAGAGGGGAGATTTAGATTAGATATGAGGAAGAAATTCTTTCCTGTGAGGGTGGTGAGACAGTGGATCAGGTTGCCCAGAAAGGTGGTCGAGGCCCCATCCCTGGAGACATTCAAGGTCAGGCTTGATGAGGGTCTGAGCAATCTGATCTACTTAAAGATGTCCCCACCCACGGCAGGGCGGTTGGACTAAACGACCTTTAAAGGTCCCTTCCAACCCATATGATATATATGATTCTATAACATAACCCTGCTCTGTGTGCACTTATGTCTGCACCACAGCGTGGAGCAGGGTACAAATATCCAGAAACAAGCAGCAGGGCCACCTCTAAAGCCGAGAGCACCCCTGTGATACGACAGCACAGTGCTGTGCCAGAACATCTCAAAGAGGCAAAGTTTATTTACCAGAGGTCTATCACAGCACCCAGCTGACACAACTACACCCCTAAGAACCCAATTTCTGTCTCCACGGGGCACTGCACTGGGCCACGTGCGTGCCAGAATAATCTCAACAACACAAGCAACCACAAAGAAACTTATATGATAGGTGGATATATATTAAAAAAAAAAAAAGACCAAAAACAAACACCCAAAAAAATTATTCATTAGTAAGATACTTCTCTGACAAAGACAAGTTTTTTTTCCACATACCTTTGCAATCTTAAATAGGAACACAAAAAAGTGTCTGAACCTGCTGTCAGAACTGATGCAGCTTAAGTGTAAGTACCAGAGCTAGCTAACAGGTTTGTTTGCACACAGATACAGAACAATCCAAACCAATATTGCAATACCTGTTCATTAAAAAAGACAAAAGCAATTAAAATATCCCATTCGTACAACAAATCAAGAAGTTCACTAGTTGGTAATGCATTTTATTAGGTTCTTTCTTGACTTCGGAATGATAGAGAGTTAAGGGAAGATTTGTGTTGTTGAAAAAAACAAAATCTAGATATAGGCAAACATTTCAGTTTTAAAAGTTAGTATGGAAAAACTTATCAGTAGCATGTTTACAGTGCAAGGTGAAAGGAGCACATAGGCAGAAGAGCTGAATGCTAATTTATAATTCATTAAGGGCCAGATTGCTGGAAGGAGACGACCATGCCTTGGGGTTATACATAACACAAACAGCAATGTTCTGTTTCCTGAAAGTCTTGAGTAGCAGGACCACATAAGATACATGGAAGGCAAAAGAATTATAAGAAATTCAAATAACAGAGTGAAGTCTGCCTCTCTCCCATCATCTCCAAATGTTAAAGTGACTGGCAGTAATGAAAAATATTCTTCAAAGAAGTGTGAAGGGATGATGTCATCAGACCGGTTTAAAAAAAAAAAATGGAGAGAGAAGAGAAAGCTTTAACCAGGCTTCTCTTGTAAGAAGCAGATGACAACTTCAGTACAAATAACATGAAAAACATCTTTTAATGGCTGGGGTTTACTTTCAGAAGGCTTCTACCTTACCTAGTTGGCCGCCATTCAGCCCCATGGTATACACTGCTTCCTTAGTCCATAGCACTGTATGGAATCTGCCTGCCGCCACTCCAATCACCATTCTACCTTTCAGGTTTTTTGCCTGAACCTAAGCACAAATCCAAAGCACATCTTAATATTAAGCAGCAACAAGTGAATTTCACACGTACAAACTTCTGACAACATTTACCTCCTAAAGTCATTGAGAATGAACCATTGGTATCAATTCACATACACTCTAATAAATCAGGATTACTTCAGAAGTTTGTCAAGTGGGGCACTACTGTGCTAATGACAAAAAGAAATAAACTTTTTGGATTATCTAATCAAAATCTGCATTTTTTGATCTGCATTTATATTTATCTGCAAAAGTGCCAGCTAAAAAGCTTCAGTTTCGAAGTCCTAATGCCCTAAACGTGCTGCAGACATGATACTACTAACTCCACACTTCAAATCAAGATGATCAAGATGAAAGCAAATCCTGTGGACACATTACCCTACTGGTACCCCATGGCACCCCAAAGCACTATCCTGTTGCACTTTGGCCAATTATTCTTTCCTACTTTATTACCACTGGTGCAATGTTGTTCTACTCTAGATAAAGCTTTCTTTCAATAAAAGGTAATGTAACTCTTATTTACTTAAAAAAAAATTAAAAAAAGTTATAGATTGAGTGTAGACATATAGTCTAGCTGCTGATGTCCATGCCCTCTCCTCCCTGTTGCTATTATGACCCAGAATCAACAGTTTTTCCCACAAAAGGAGACTCAAACATCAAACCCCGAGATTCATCATCCAGTGATTCAAAAGGAGTAAAGAGCATGAGTTTCCAGTAACACATACCCATTGCTTTTACATCATTTTAGTTACAGAACAATTTGGGGAAGAGAGGGGGTTTGGCAACTGTAACTTGTATCATACTTAGCACTACAAACTTTAGTACAATTCAGGTTAAGATGTTTATCAGGACACAGGAGAGAATTTCATATTGAGATGTATGGTAACATAGAATCAAGATTTTAACTGAACTCACATTTGGCTTTATTGCCCTGAAACTAAGGTATTTCCATAATCCATTTTACTTTCTGTTAAAAAAAAAAAGCAAACAAATAAACAAAAAGCAACTAAACTTTGACTGGTATTATTTTTACCTGTCTAGGAACAGTGCAATTAGCAGGAGGAGGAAGAATACCCAATTGATGGAAAGTATTTAAACCAAACGTGTAAACATATCCATCTTCAGTTAAAACAACAGTATGATCCTTGGCTGCAGCTATCTGGGAGCACTGGTGGCCAGCTAAGCCTTCCACGAGTCTTGGAACCTGAACAAGAAAGAAAAAAAAGTTCGATATTAACCAGTGGCCATGTACGAAACTAAAGTTACACCAAGAGAAAGTCATGACCAAATACTGAACTACAAATGAAAATGCATTTAAACATACAATACACTCATTAACATAGAATCACAGAATGGTTTGGGTTGGAAAGGACCTTAAAGATCATCCAGTCCCAACCCCCTGCCCTGGGCAGGGACATCTCCCA
>JAOXJM010000023.1:84783779-84800131 GCA_026413425.1 Tringa solitaria | reverse complement strand
GCCATTGGCCTTCTTGGCCACAAGGGCCCATTGCTGGCTCATGGGCATCCTGTTGGCCACCAGGACACAGTATTAAAAACCAACGTACATTGAATTAGACTGACTTTTGATATTTCAATATAAAAATAGATAGGAAGTCTTTTTCCTCAGAGCTGCTCTCCAGCAGGTCAGCTCCCAACCTGTCCTAGTGCAGGGGGGTTATTCCTCCCCAGGTGCAGCACCCTACAGTTGCCCTTGTTGAATAGCAATACCTTTTAAAAAAAAATAAAAATATTTTGAGCTCTAGAGGAAAAACATCAGAAGGTTATTATCCTCAAACCAATTTGTCTCATTTCGTCAATATGCCACCAGGCAATAAAATTATGCTGTGGAAGAAATATGAATTTTACATACATCTTGTAAAGCCTACCTTAAATATAATTAGTATTTAAGACGTTGCTATTAGTGCTACAGAGAAAGAAAAGTAAAAATAAAAAGAACAAAGAAGCAATACTCAGGGGAGTCATAAATTTGACTGATCTGTTTGGTAAACTGGTATGAACTGGCACCACCACCCAAGGAAGCAGTCCTGCCGTGCCCCATGCCAGACCTTCCCTTCTTCAGTCCACACCTATTTAAGACACTGAATTGCAGGAGAAAAGGATTCAGTAGAAAATGAATCCTGGCTCCACAGAAACTTGTGCCATTACAAGAAAGGAACAGAGAGCCCAGAGCAAAACTTCTTTAGAGCACCTGAGGTCAGGCCTCAGCAAAGATGAAAATACAGCGGGGCAACAAAAGATACATTAAAAGAATAAAAAGCTTGCTATTATTTAGAAGTACAACCCTGCCAACCTCACACTAGCTTCATTGTGGTGACATTTACTGCAGCTATGTGAAATCTGACTCTGCTGAGTTATTTCTTTGTAAGTCATTCTAACCCAGCCCTCCTTTACTATAAGCATTACCACACTAGATACTGTATTAGTACATGGATATATACACCTTGAGTTTCAAGACAGAAGGCTGTAGATCAAGTTTGCAACCCTCTACAATAAAGACTGGCACACCAGTAACACACAGTATCATGTTATTAGAACATCTGAAAAGGCTCAACAATCAGATCTGCCACTTTTTAAATACAATCTAGGTCCTTCAGTGAAACCTTAAAACTTTAAAATTGTGAACTGACGATCACATCCGTATGAAAACCCTGTGATTTCTGTTCAGATACCTACTTCTAGTATATGGAGTCCCAGCTGAATAATCAGCACTTAAGCACAAAATAGGACCCGCACCCAAATTTTTAAAGTTTGAATTTGAATGTCTAAAAAATAGTGCCCTTATGATTATGCACCCCTGCTTTTATTTGCAGATATTTCTGTAGGCTTCTCAGCACTAATCATATTCATGTTATAATACCAGTGTCTTCCTAATGCTATAATTTATGTCTTTCAGTAATTACCATCTTTTAGACATTTTAATGATACAATATTATCATTGGGAATTCAAATTCTTTTTAAAAACTGGCCCTAACCAACATTTTCGTGGTAGAAGAACGTCACAAAAAATGGAAGAATTGGAGCAGTAATCAGAGTCTCCCAAAAATGTTTTATTTCAGTAGCAAGTGGATTTCTAATTTTTCCCTTAGAGGCACAAACTACTTATTATGCATGTTCACAGCCCAGGAAAATTTAAAAGATTACAACCAACTTGGAAGCAATTCCTAAGTAGCAAGAAAGTGTTTGTGGTATCTTGCCTCCTGGAAGCGAGTGGGTAGAGCCCTTTTACTCAGCTCTTCCCCTCAAAGGGGACAAAGCACCATCACACAACAGCTGTCAGACACCCTCCAAGGAGAAACGTCTCAGATGTGTCATCCCACTTCACGGAGTCAGAACTCCTACAGCTGAAAAAGAAGCTCTCCACCTACTGTGGTTATCTCAAAAAAAAAAAAATAAATCCCTGTTTCTTTCAAGAAGTCACTACAAATAGTGGGTTTTGCTAAAAAGCCTAATTTCAAAGCTGTCACACCTCTCCAGTATGAAATTAATTCATAATCTACACATCTGTCAGACTAAGCTAACAAACACCTTAATGACTAAGGATGATGATGGCAGATTTCATTTCCTGCAGAGAGCAGATGTGGAACCATGAGATTCTGTTCAATTATTGGGAAAAACAAACAGAGCTGCCAAAAGCTTCCCACTGAGGAGCTCCAGAAATCTCTCTGACTATCAAAGCTGCTTACAAGGGTGGGTTAGTGATCTTTAAGTCCAAGGGTTCTCTTTATCTATTTTTATTATCCAAGACACATCCCAGAATAGATAAAAATATATATATTTATAATCAATTCTGTTCTGGTAACGTGAAATCTCACAAAAATTAAGCCAGAAGAAAGAGGTGATAACAAGGCAGCTTCAGGACCCCCTGCAATATATCTGTTTCTCAGTCACTGTCTTTCAGAAGGCAAACCCAGTGAAAGCAGAGCACATTCAGCACAAATTTTAGTAATGCCTAGAACCCTGACATTTAGCACAGAGGCATCACAAGCTACTGGATGAAGGAAAATACCAAACTGCTCGTTTCCACATCTGTATGGTCATGTTCTCCACAAATGCATTCCCAAATTTCTTTTTTAATAGGAAGTATTTCTACAGCGTTTGCGTGCTCTTGCCTCAAAGGTACAAGGACTTCTTGATCTTCCTTAATTCTTGATCTTCCTTAATTCTTGATCTTAAAATTGGCATAACCTCATTCAATTCACTGTTTTGCTGTTGGTCTTTTTTGTTTGGTTGGTTGGGGTTTTTTTTAAGTGGAACTGATTTTATCAGTTACATCTAGGATGCACTTGGTAAAAAACTACCTAGCATTTGGAACTCCTAAAATAGAAATAAATAATGGTTTCTACTTTCCATATAAAAGAAGCCTAGAGTTTTCCTTGTTATTCCTAATATCCCTTTTTTTTTAAAGTGTAAATAATACGGCTTTTCAGAATGTGCAAAATTCATTTGCTCTTCCTTTTTGACAGTAAGTTGCAAAATGAAGAGAGATCTGAGTGGCAATATCATACACTTCAGGAAGGTTAAGTCCATCCCTATAAGGGTATTGTGAGTTCTTAAAGATTATCAGGATGGAATGGAAGGGAGGTTGTTTTTTAAACAAGCATGCTGACATTTCATAATATTCACCAAGTTGGTCCATTTGCACTTGTTTCATAACATCACAAAAGACCTGTAACCATAACAGCACGGAAATCCTGAAAATAGTTGTACCCAAAACAAACTTCACCATGTAGACTACTTGATTAGTAAGCTAATAAAAAAAAAACAAAACCAAAACATCTAAAGCTTACAGAATTAAAGCCACAGGAATTTCCTAGCATATTACTGATTTTCCAGGATTTTCTGTTGACCATAGTCTTACCTAAAGGCAACTTTTACTAATACATATTAAAGTAGTAGTTTAGAATCTGACAAAAGCAACTAACAAATTGAAGCTGGGTAGTAATATAATAAATACATCACTGACATTAAGCAACATATCCTCAAGGAAACATACATGAATTCCTAGATAAATAACAACAAACACAGTATTGAGCTATAAGCAGCATATTGTCCAAGGCTTTAAAGAATGGGTAAACTACCAGTTTCTACTCAGAAGATTACATATCCACAGATAGTTTAATCTGTTCAGAAACTCCCTGCACATTTGTTGAAGTCTGGGCATAAATTTGAACTATTCAAGCCCTTGAGCAATATTATTTGAATACATGATATATTTTATGATGGGAAAAGTGATTGAATATACAATAAAAAAGGGTAAATCTAAGTTACACAGCAGTCAGAAATTCCCACGTACGTTTGACAGTCAGAAATTCCCACATAATCCTTTTAAAAGACATAGAGTCTTTTAAAAAAAATTAGCTTTTTCTCTCAACTATATTACAAGAGTAATTGCAATAGAAGGAACAGAAAGCAAGGGTTCTGCCCTTTTCAATGCACAAAACATCAGGTACAGTGCTGTCTCCAGTTCAGACACCAAGTTTTAAGAGAAGTACATAAGTAGAAAAAAACTTTGGAAAGAGCAATTAGGATTCAGAAGGTTTACAAAACAACCCACGAGTACAGGCTGAGCAAATTGGATCTATTTTCTCCTTCAGCTGTGTTTTCTACAAACCACTGAGAGCCTTTGAATAAGGCAGCTGCTACACAAAGAAGAAAAATCAATACTCTAGTCCACCTGACTACAGGATAAGTAGTCATTTGTTCAAATTTTGTGAAAGACTAAGATTATATATCAGTAAGCACTTTCAAATGATAAACTGAATGCTAATGAGGCTCTCAAAACGGGCTAGACAACAACCAACCTGTTCAAGACCTGCCTAGAAGTAAAGCTAAGGAGGAAAACCACCTTGCTTTAAAAAAAACCCACCACAATCCACCACACCTGCTATGTCCCCTGGGCCACAGCAGGTCCAAGCTGCTTCATTTACTGGGCTGGGGCCTCTCTGTCACCGCTTGGCACAGGTGACCTTTAGAGGTTCTCCCCAGACTTTCTAAAACTTCTGCCTTTGCAATGATAGCAGCATAATCCTCATCAGGATGAGACATTCAGTGATCCAGCAACTCTAATCCATGTGCTCCTAACAGCGCTAACGAGTACTGCCAATTAAAGGCAGACACGCCTGTCAAAAAAAAAAACCCCACCAAAATACCATTGGTAGCTAAATTCAGCTCCAACACGTCAGAGCGGATCTATTAGTCAGGAATGACAGTACATAAAGAGTATACTGTGAAATACTGTGCTTGACTTATCTAGGCACAGTCAAAACTACTTACTTTTAAAAACCTAACGCTGTCCCAAAAAATTAAAACATACAGAAAGCAGTACAGAAAAAAGTACAGCGAGTGCAGTTAAAGGCATTTCCACAAGATACTGGGACCTTGCTCTAGATTTTTTTATTGAAACACATAACCTGAAGATAAGTCAGGAGCAACGAACCACAAATGTGTTCAAGAAATTCACCACACTTAAAACTGTATCAGATAAATACATCAGGTCCTAGGAAAAGCTGACTTTTCCAAATGAACTCTGAAATTCTGGTACAGTATTATTAAAAAGAACCCACACCAGATGTCCTCGGGTGATTATTGCTTTTTGGTAAACCACAAACTGTGGTCAGTTTCCATGAAGACAGGCAACTAGTCACCACGTCAGCAAAAAAAAAGGGCTGGATTTCAGAGATCAGGTGGCTGGTCCCTAAAAGGACTGGACAGAAATATCCTTTTAAACTAACTACAAGATTTCAGCTCTCTCATGCTTAAGCTGCTGCTCAAAGCCAGCAAACACTGCGAGCTGCTATCAAAAGCCACAGACAACCATCACCAAGAAGGCCACAAACACGACAGGCTGCCCAGGAATCTCCAACTAAGGAAACCTGGCAGAGGCTGCTGCCAGTGTCAAGGGGGGAAGGTCTGAAGTGTTTCAAAAAGCCAGCCACAGAGGAGGGGCAGGCAGGGCAGTAGGTGGCTGTTTGGACTCTCACTACACAAGTCCACGTAGCCAGGAAGCGACCAGCAAGAGAAGAGACTTCACAAAACGAAGCACTTTTCTTCCGCCTCGAAGCCGGTTCCCTCCCATCCTACGTGGCCGGCTGCCCTTTACCCTCCCTGACTCCCCCGCCCGGGGCTCTCCTCATTCCTACAGCCCCCCCGCCGCCGTCCCGTCCCCACAGCGGGGCCAGCCCTGTCACTGCCCCTCCCGCAGGCCCGGCTCCCCCTCCGGACACATCAGCAGGTCGCGGCCCGCCCCTCACCAGTCGCTAGATGAATGGACTCGGGCGGGCAGGGCGGGACGGGCGCTGGGCAGCGCGGGGGCTCATCCTCAGTGACAGCGGGACAAGGCCAGGCTGCTGCGGCTACCGGAACACCTCAGGAGGCGGCGGCGGCAGCAGCAGCAGCAACAGCCGGTGCCAGCAGCTCACAGCGGGGCGTAGGGACAGCGGCCGCCGCACCCCCGAAGAAGCAAGCAGCCGATTGGCCGCGGCGCCCGCCGCACCTCGCACGCCGATTGGCTGCGGCCGCCCCCTAGGTCCCCGCCCCTCGCCCTCCCACGGAGGAGCCCGGATTGACTGACGGGGTGGCGGGAAAGGGGGCGGGGCCTGCCGTGACGGGCTGCACCGCAGTGCGCGGGGGTTAAACCAAG
This sequence comes from Tringa solitaria, assembly GCA_026413425.1. Lineage (NCBI taxonomy): Eukaryota > Metazoa > Chordata > Aves > Charadriiformes > Scolopacidae > Tringa > Tringa solitaria. Next base: position 84,793,948 of record JAOXJM010000023.1, on the reverse strand, counting down.
ATGGCGGCCGCAGGTGCGAGGAGCTGAGGAGCCGCGTCGTGTCGTGGGGGAGGGAAAGGGCTGGAAATCGTGAGGAAAGAGGAGGTGTTTCCCTGCCTTTTCCTCGTCAGCCCCGGCGAGAGAAGCGGCGTGGGCGGCTGTGAAGGAGGAGGAGGATGGGTTTCTGGCAAGACAGAGCTTATGCAGGAGGAGTGGAAAGCAAAGAGTTGAATAATCAGCCTGCAGGTTTCTAGCAAATAATCACAGAATCGTCATGGTTGGAAAGGACCTCTGAGATCACCAAGTCCAACCATAGACACACACACACACACAGAAAACCCTAAAATCTTGGCCACAGTCTCACACAAATAATGAGAGAAAGCATCAAGAAGGCTGTGTGGAGGCAGATTGTCTTATAAATTTAATTTCTGACAGAGCAAGTGGCCTATTTTACAGAGAATCATATACAGCTTGGTTTCTGTGAGACTTTTGTCACCGAGAGGGCAGTCTCATGAAGAAAGTTGGTATGTGCACAAGGATTTGAAAAACTGCCCTTGTAAAATAATTACCTACAGCTCATTTAATGCGTGTTTGAAGCAAGCTCCATAAAAGCTCGCTTCAGTTCTACTTCTTAATTAATGTCTTGGATGGTGTAATAGCTGGTACAGATTACAGATTACTCTGGAACAGGATTAGGGTCTGGCATTTTAAGGTGGGAAGCTAGGAAGCAAAACAAGCAGTACCTACTGTAAAATACAGAGTAAAAAAAGTCACACCACTTTTTCCAAAATAAGGAAATATATTAATAATGTATTAATGCCAATGGCCAGAGTTTCTATGTGTTTCTTTGAAGCCACAATTGTATCCCCTGTGTGGTGCAAGTATTAAAGGACTGTACAACAATTTACCTATTTTTTAAACCACAGAACCTTTGAAGCTGTAAAAAGCTACGTGTGTTCTTCAGCAGCAGTTCAATTTGGGGAAGACTGAGTAGAAATTGTCTGTAGGCAAGTCTCAGGCATTTTTACCTGTGCCATCTGATCCAGTTAATGGGAATTGTGCAATCTGCTTTCTGTATTTCACTGTAAAAATGTTTGGTTTGCCAGCAGCCATTCACCACTGTAACTAACCCTGCGTGCTAGGTTAAAGTTATTTATGCATTATTTTTTCTAGCAATGGCTTCTTTCTCCTTCAGTCACAAGCACATCTCAGAAGTGGCCTTGCTCCAAACATGCTGCCAGCTGGCCTAAGGACATTGATGACTGTCCAGGGAGATAAGGAGGTCCAAATACAACTGAGGTCAGTCGCAAACAATACTTTATTGTACAATAATAAATCCAGGTGAATAGCTGGGACAAGCATCCTTGGGAGAGGTAAACAGCACAGTGGAAAAGATCAAGAGGCTTAAAGCAGAACAAGGCCCAAGACAACATGAACAGATTCTGTATGAGAAAAATAATTTTTTAAGAAGCTGGGCTGCCCCTCAGCTCTTTCATACAAAATAACTACTGTAAAGAATAAAAGACTACAGCAAAGGACACAGAAAAGTTGGAAAATAATACTGAGTCATGAATAGGAGCTGAGGAGTCTGAGTCAGCCAAGTCCTTGACAGAGCAACCAAAGGCTTTTAGCAATGGGTTTCTGTGCAAGAGTTTGATCTCCTTTGCAGGACGTTTAATATTTTCATGGAAAAATAAGATATTAACTACTTTTTTTTATTGTTTATTGTTCAGGATTTCTAATTGTCCCTAGCTCATAGGCCAGTAAAAGAAATTCCTGCTATCTTGTGCTATCTCTGCAAAAGCAGCAAACTAGTGAATACCATTCACAGAATCAGGATGATGTAGTTTGATTTGCAGAGATTTGTTGAGCTGATAAGGTAACATTGTAAAACAAAAATAGCTCAAACAGGTTGACTCGAGCCTCTGTTTGAAGTACTAGTTTTGTTTTGTTTTGTTTTGTTTTTTACCAGTTGAAAATGGCAACATTGTTGCAGAAAAATATACTATTTTAAGCCCTTAAAGAACAAATCACAGGCAGTGGTGATGAAACCCCAGTAATGAGTCACTGAAGAGTCTTTTTTAATTAGGTAGTCCAACAGCCAGATTTGTGAGTTCCTGAAGTATGTAGTATGTGCCTGACAGTTAGGCACTGTTCATCTTTTTTTACTTTTTTTTTTGTTTGTTTAGTCTGTGGTGAAAAGGTCTAAATCATCACAAATAAATATGTAATTACCTTATAGGAAAAAAATGTGTCTCTGACCACTGTTGTTATTTTGTATAGCAGCTCTAGACTTTAAGTCAAAAATCCCTCAAAGAATTGAAAGACCAGCACATGAAAAACCAGTATACTTACCCATCTTCAGAATTTGAGGAGGAACATCAATTCTGAGAGTCTTAATTAGCCGACAGAGTGTATTTTTTGTCTGTATCTCAGCTCATTGGCTGTTGAAGGGTTACAGATTGACTGTGCTCCAAATGTGTATGCTCATTTAAGGTTAGGGGAGATAAATCCAGGCCCTAGGGAGGACACTACCCCATTAGGGAGCTTTCTGGTGACCTGTGGATCCTACCCATCCAGAAAGATTGAGGTAAAGTTCCCTGCCTTGTCTGCTGCACCAGACTGAGGGTAATGGAGGAATTAGAGGAGAAGATATAAGCACCAGAAAGGAAAAAATGTGTTCTGCACTCTATGCTATCACTGTAACGATCTCGTAACGGATTTCTGAAATTGATTCTGAATGTTGAAAGAAGATGGTCATTATTTTTATCAGCCAGTAACAAAAAGTTCAGTCTGTATATCAAAAATGAAAATAATTAATGTTTTCCTTTTCAGCTATACTAAGTGTTAAGTGACAGACTTCCCCCTTCACATTTCTATTTATGTGCCTTAGCTGGCCTAATTATTACCAATATCCTCTAGAGCCCTGAGTAATAATTCTTATTGGCAGCAGTTAATACTCTGCTGAAGAAAAAATTAATCTGCTCCAGGCTTACCTTCTGCTGATACTAAATAAGTTCCTCATGATCTTTTTCTTTTCATCAAAAGATAACAAAATACCGGGAAATTTGTATTACAGAACTAATAGAGGAAGATTCAGTGTATTACCTCTTAGTAGGGAAGGCTTTCAAAAAAAACCACCCAGACTACTATTTATTTGTCAGCCACATACTCAAAAGAAGCATTCTTATAGCAGTAAAGTATCTCCAAATTTATTAGAAGTATGTGGTGCTTACTTTAAGAAAGCCTATCCTCTTACTCAGAGAAATGGGGTTACTCAATTCCACATACCAACACCGTCTGAGGAAAATCTGGAGAAGTCTGAGGATCAAATGGCACGGAAAGGGGGATGGTGAAGTTCAGGGACTCCCTGAAGTCTGCTCCATCTACTTGAGAGTTCCCCTGGGAAGTAGGAAATGAAGATGAGGTGAGCTCCCAGCTGAAGTGGCCCCTGGGGATCTGGGTTGCCTTGCTCCAGCTAAGTGACCCAAGGATACCACCAGCAGCTGGAGTCACCACTCCTGACCATCTCTGGAGAGACCTACCACTGCTGTCAGTGGTGTGGGTTCCCAAAATGGGATAGCCCTGCATTAAATAGTATGTTGGCCAAGATAGCACAGCATCCCCTTGATGTCACCTCCAGCTAGGTCTCCTCTGGCCTTGCCTTACTTCTTTCTGTAAGGTCTTCAAAATCTCTCTTGAGGTTTTTTAATCTTCCAAACGCTGATTTCAGAGTGTTTGGGAGATAAACCTCAAGAGAATAAAATCTCCACAGCAAACAGACACACCTCTGCACTTACCTTGCAGTGCCATCTACAGTTGGAAGTCTCTTCTGACGCCCAGGTGACACCACAGTGTGGTTTGGTCAGCAGCTTGCAGGCTTAGGTGAGCAATTGTGCCCCCAAAAACATAACAGCACAGTTTTTTTTCACACGTGGAGGTTGTCAAATGCAGGATCGGGCCTCGAGGGAGTTCTCTTGAGCTAGTCTCAGCTGTGCTAGTGGCTCACTGAATATTTCCACAGGCAGCAGGGAGAATGTTCCTCCTTCCTCACCCCCAGCATGGGCTGTCCCTGTGCAGAATCAGAGTAAGCTACACTGGGACTGCTGAAAAAAAGAACTCAACTTACCTGCTTTAAATTGTCCCTCGCATGAGCCTCTCTCTGACCATTGACTCCCCTGAAAAATAGGAGAATTATGATTTTGGCTGTCGAAAACTATGTGTGAAAGGCTGTGTTGAAAACTATGAATCGAAGGTAATAAGTGGTAAATATTTCAGTCCTGAAAATTTGAGATTCAGTTTTGCTTTAATGTATGATCAAATTACAAATGAAGATGCAAGAGAAACTCTAAAAGGCATGAGTAGAGTCTCTATTTCTACCATTTTTGAAACAAAGATAGGCCAAATAGTAGGGAGAAAAAAAAACAACCTTTAAAAAAGTTCATTTTTTTCTCAAGTAATTCCAACTTACCCAGCTATTATTTACACCCACTTTAAAAAGATCATGCCTATGTACATTGTATTCCAGACAGAATGTATCAGGAAACATACAGGGTATTTTTTAAAAATAAAAGCTGTAGCGATTTTATTTTTGATTAAGGGTTTTCAGTGTTAATTCTAGCAACTTTGATACATCTGTCTGAGTTTCTGCTAAGGATTCTAAAAGCCAAACAACAGGGTATCTATGAACTGCCATTCTAATGGGCATAAATACTATTTTTCTTGACCTGTCACCATCAAACCATGGTATCCTTTAAGGATACTGAAGATTTATGAGCACTTTTCCATTATAAAAAAATGCATCTTCATATGCTACTCAAAGTTTATTGAAAATAAATTTAGGTGCTGTGGTTGATTAGCAGTCGTGATGGAAATGATCATTTGTATGATTTTTTTCTGTTTTCACAAAGACAATGCATAATATTTGATGGATTTCATATACTTCGCTGATTTGTAAGTTTTGATAAAGTAATCCCAAGTATGATGTGATTGTTGCTGATTAATTATTTATATTTTTTACTTCCAGCTAGGAAGACTGCAGTGGACTTCTGCCTCCTCTAGGAGCACTGGTTGGTGCAGTGTGAACACCCAGTATCAGACTGCAGGTACAAAGGGGTGTTTGTGGGCTGAAAAATCCTAAACACCCGTGAAACAGCATGGATTGAACAAAAGTAGTACCAAAAGCACTCTTTCTCAAATGGATAGTAAATTTCATGACCTGAGCCTAAGATCTCCAAAAAGGGGGAGCCCAAGGAATGCAATTGTAGCATCTCTCACTGCACTCATAATTCTATCTCATTTTCATAAAAGCTTGCTTTCAAGAATCACCCCGGCTCCTGCACTTACATTCATTCTGAACTCTTCAGTGCTGCTGGGTGACCACGTGTGCTGTCTACAGGTCTGCTCCTCTCGCCTCTTCTGACCCAGAGGATACATCTCAGGCTGCCAGATGACAAATCAAGATGATGATCCTCATCTTCATGACTGGTAGGCTGGATTTTTGCATTGTAGTGAACACACCGGAGCACAGTAGCATAAACATAAGCAAAGCGAAGCTTTTTAGAAAACAGAAAAAGAAATGTGATGGGTTTTTTTTCTGGTCTTTTTTAAAGTACCCCAGTGGTTGAATAGTTCCTATAAGCTCTGCTAACTGAGAAAACATTCTTCTCTACTCACTGTACCAGTTTCCCACAAAGCACAAAGTCATAATCCTTACACTGATGTAGTTTGGCTTTCTGTGTCAGGCTACCTTAAAGAGCTCTTGGAAGATACGAATCTTCCTTTATGGTTTCACTATACACACGATATTTTTAGGTGTGCAAAGGGCAAATCCTTCTTAGCAGCTGGACTAAAAGTATGGACCTCTTCCCCCAGAGTGACAGGGAGGGCCTCATCATCTCCTCTGCAAACTGCTAGTAGTCCCTCGTCTCTTCTGGATGGAAAAAGTCTTTAAATCGCCTGCAGGGATCCAAAAAAAGTACAAATCTGTGGATCGGTCATTAATCGGGATGCAAAAGGCGCTGGCTGGCTGTCCAGCTGAGCTGCTGCTGCTCTTTCAAGGGCTTCAGACCTATTTCGCCACTAGATGACACTGTCGAGACACATTTAGTCTCCTTCCAGCCTGCTTCTCCAAAGACATTCAAGAAAACCACATTTAAAAAAAAAAAAAAAACTGGCAATATATATTTGTTAGTAGCATTTTGGAAAATACAGCATTTGGGGAAAATACAATTGATGAAACTAAAATTTCGAGAGAATATGGTGTAATTTCCTGAAGTAGAAACAGGGAAAAATCTTTTCAGACTATTGCAAGTAAATGAGCTCATTTTGCACTTAGCTGTTTTAAATAGTTATGGTACCATTTAGAGACAGAGTGAATTTCTTTCACCTAATCACAAGCCTATCCAAATATTGTAGAATGAAAATTAGGGAGAGAAGGTAGTGTGTGAGATTTCTGTTTAATTTGGCAAGAGAAAATATTAGTTTTGCCAAAGTCCTCTTATCTGGGAATATATGCTTTCCTCACTCAGCTGAGAAACCTCTATTCCTTCTCACTTGAAAGACACCTAATAACCAACAGGAGAAAAAGAAAGGAACCCATAAGCTGGACAGTTCTTCCCCCTTCTTTTCCCAGTAGGGAACAAAATAAAGAGCATCCCATTACCTTAAAGGTATTGTGTGGAGTAGGAGGATTCCATCCAGCTATTTGACTGGGACGAGAGCAAATTTTCAATCCTATTTCTAGACCTTGAAAAACTGAAATCATTCCTTCCTCATGTGCAGTTCTCCTTCTGTCGCAGACCCTGCCCACACGCTCCCGCAGCCGTTTGGGCCGGTGGTGACCTGAACAGCTATCCCTGTGCTAACTATTGCTTGGCTCCTGCCAAGGTACCTGCGGGCAGCGGGAGCGTTTCCAGGTTGAGGCAGGCTACGGAACAGGGAGACCGACCTGAAGAGCCAACTGAGAAACTCTGATGCTTCATATAATCACGATGTCATTCCGAGCAAACGTGCGACCTGCTTCAGTTGGGCATCATTTGGAAGGGGAATAAAAGGACTCGTGCTCAGAAGCCGTAAGTGGCAATTCAGTGAATATTCAGTACTTTGAAAAATGAGATGAAACCGGTAGTATTTGACATTCAAAAAGATGTTAAAAATGCAGAGACATTCATTCATTCTTCATTTTCAAAAGTCTTTTTTTACCGTGCATACATCTTCCCTCGCTGTTGCTGCTTGAGAGTTTGGTCAGCAGTAAATTGCTTCCAGAATACGTGGCTGCTGCTTTTTCAAAAACAGCCTTATCCTCTTGCTGCTTTTTTAAATCTTTTTTAAACAGAACAAACCTGTGAGGGCAGATTATGTACAGGGTTGGACTAAGTTTTGCCAGGCCAAGTATTTGCTCAGTTCAGTGAAGATATTGTAGACCCACAGATCACTACATCCTGAAGTGATGTGGATTTCAAAAAAAAACTCCTCTTTTTAACCTAAATCAGACCACATCTTATTTTCAGCAGAGCTTCACAAACTTGCCTGAGCACAAGTGAGCAAACTGTAGTACAGTCGTGGGAAGGAATGTCTAGGGCAGAGGATGGGATGGAGAGGCAGGAATTTCATGTGCTAGCCTTGCTACCAAAGAAAACATTGTGGATAACACCATATAGCCTGTTACACAGCTCACAGCACCCTTCTGATACCTTTCTTACCAGCAATAACACTGGAACACTAGCAAAATACTGCCCAGCCCACAAATGGATGTTTTAGCAGAGGTACATAACATTTTTCAGATAAGTGGTAAAATACTTTAAAAATCACTGTGACAGCCAGAAATCTCCAAGTCAGCTCACCAGCCTAATTCTGTTTCAACTGCTTCATGCAATGACAGTGGAAATGTAATAGGGACCACCAAGACAGGCTCCTTCTCCTGCAAAATAGTACAAAAAAGAGATGAAGTAAGAAAAATTCACAGATGAAAATGGCTTTAGGGAAAAAAAAAAAGAAAGATTGTAGGCAACTCTCAGCTCAAAGTGCTGGGTATGAGTTCACCCACCAATGATATAGTCAAGAAAACCCCAGGGAATCCCTGGCTGTGAGACCCTGCCTGCCCCAGGGGAGCCCCTTCAACCCTGTCCCCCTGTACTACTGTGCCCTGACATTTGCTTTATCTGGAGCAAGGGGCTGGGGAGAGTAGGAAGAGCTATTTTGTCACTTTTTATTCCCCACTAATGGTTGTTTCTCTCTGAACATGCCCATTTGTTTGCCAGGTATTCTTCCTTGCTCCCTCAGCTCTATTTTTATAGAAAACAGTAGGAAGAAACAAATAAAGATCATTTTTCATGCCAAAGCTCATTAAGAAAATTTGGTTCAGCTCCCCCCCCCAAAAAAAGAGAAAAGGAAAGGAATAAAGTAACTCGGGAGCCTGTTTTTCCCTGTACTTCAGTAGCATCCTTAATGAGCTGACCTGTGAGAAATTATTTTTGTCTACCTTTTAGTTGCCTTAGTAAAGAGTTTGCAGCAATGTCTCACCTCAGCATTGTCTTAAGTCTTGGCTCAGCTCTATGGCAGCACAACAAAACCTTTTTATTATGTTCTTACCAGTGAAGGCACATTTTATACTGGCATTATGCTATCCTTCCACCCAAAGCACGTAAAAAACCAAGGCTGGGGCAAAAGATACTCAGAGCTTGTGTTCTGAGATTAGAGAGCCATTAAGGAATTTTCAAGTGCCTGGTGTTGCACAGCTGTGAAAGGGATGAGACACGATACACAATTTTCACAATAAACAGGTCCAAATAGGTGGGGTTTAATGATATCGTGTAGTCAACGTGATGATTCACTGGTTACTCTGAAGGACACTGCTGTTACGAGCTCTCCTCGGGGTCCTTTTCTTTCTGCAGCTTGCTTTTATATGACTTCAAGCTTTGTGCTCAGCCTTTTTCAGCTCGAGCAGATTACAGCCAGCTTTTCCTCAACTCCTTCCGACCAAGAGCTCTGCAGTAACAGCACGGGCAATATCCTCGCACAACTGCCTTTTTCCCTGGCCTCACACGTAGCCCAACACCAAAGCTGGCGCAGCTTTATGCAGAGGACAGGCTGGAGGGGAAGAAAATCACAGAAAACTTCTTTTCTAAGGGCAGCTTCTGAAAAGCACGAAGCCTAATCTGTCTGCATCGGTCTCTTAAGGAGTTATCTCCCTTTAACAGCTAGTAAATCTCTGATCTGGGACTCAGCTGCTCCTCACATAAAAATGGCATATGCCGCTGAACCTTCAGATGCCTCGGCACCTACAGATATTTTAAACTCATAAGCACTCACAAAAAGTCACGTCCAGATGGTATAAGACTTCAACATAGTTTCTCTCTCTCCGTGGGACTCTATTTTCTCTTATCTTGCTCTTTATATTGCTTGTACTGCTTGTACCTTCTAATTTATATCTCTGTAAAGCATTGCCATTTTGGTAAGGTGACACTATGCACACACCTGTAAGTGGTTGCATAGGATATAAAGTAGGAGAAGATTAGGTCTGTGGTTCCAATCTGTCCTGCAGAAGGAAAAAAAAAAACAATCTAGAGAGAAAAGGAGAATAGGAATTACCAGCTGCCTAGGACAGCAGAAGAAAAACAAAACTATTATTCTCCCATCAGTCAAGGAAGCTGAAAAAAAAAAATCCACAGTGAACTCAGACACCTCATGTAGTATTGCTTTTCGCAGATCCCAAAATGTAGGTATGTAACGAGAGAAAGTCCATAAAAATGTTTTCAGGAGTTTTGCCTGAAAGTATGTGAACCAATGTCATCCTGTTACCTCCAACAGAGCGCTCAGTCACTCCAGCAAGCAGCAGCGATTGATTCTGTCGCGGGGTTAGGAGGCATTTAGCAGTATTTACCTGGGGACAGCAAGCACAGCAATGCCTATAACAATACAGCTGAAGCCCTAGGCACCTCCTCCTGCACCTGAAAAACTCCTTGGGAGGCAACTTCTTCTCTCAAGGCAAGAGAGAATTCTCCCAGTGCATCTCTTATGGCGCAAGAGGAGTGCTGGAAAGATTAACCCCATGGAGCGCTACAGGCTTGGGGAGGCGTGGCTGGAAAGCTGCCTGGAAGAAAGAGACCTGGGGGTTCTCATTGACAATCGGATGAATATGAGCCATCAGTGTGCCCAGGTGGCCAAGAAGGCCAACGGCATCCTGGCTT
>JAOXJM010000023.1:84759902-84770111 GCA_026413425.1 Tringa solitaria | reverse complement strand
CCCCGCCTACCCCCCCCCCCGGCCGGGGCGGCGGTTGGTTTTTCCGGTGGGCGGAGGCAGGGCCAGGCGCGGCGAGGGTGGGCGCGGAGTTGGCGGCGTGGTCGCGGGCAGGCGGCGGCGGCTCCGGTGGCTCCTTCTCCTCGCTTCGGCGGAGTTTGCGCCGGACGCGGAGCGGGAGGTGAGAGACCGGTTGGGGGCTCGGCTCTGCTCGGTTCGATTCGACTCTGCTCGGTTCGATTCGACTCTGCTCGGTTCGATTCGACTCTGCTCGGTTCGATTCGACTCTGCTCGGTTCGGTTCGACTCTGCTCGGTTCGGTTCGGTTCGATCTGCTCGGTTCGGTTCGGCTCTGCTCGACTCGGTTCGGCTCTGCTCGACTCGGTTCGGCTCTGCTCGACTCGGTTCGGCGGTGGGTGTTGTCGGTGGGAGTTCGCACCGGTCGTATCTGAGGGGGCGGTGGGTTAAATAGACCCCGGGCGGGCATCGTGGGGTGGAAACGGGGTGGAGGGAGGGGGGTAAAACTTATTCCTCGTCGGGTTCCCCCCCGGGCCGCCCACGTGTGGGGGTGCCGGGGGGACGGCGGAGCCGCGCCGCCCCTTCTCTCCTCCCTTTATCCTCCCCCCTGCCGTAGGTCTCGCTTGCGGGAAAGCGGAACGGAGCGAGCCCCGGAGGGAAGGGGGAAGCGCCTGCCCCGGGAGAGAAGGGGTCGCCCCCGCCGCTTCGCCTCGCCGCCCGGAGGGGAAAGTTGCCTGCGGGGCCGGGCCGGGCCGGGCGCGATGCCGGGTCGCGGCGCGCCTTGCCTGGGGCTGCTGCTGCTGCTGCGCCTCCTTCTGCTGGGCTGCGGCCGGGCTCAGCAGCCGCCCGACAGCTGCCAGACCCTCTGCCGCTGCCTGGAGGCGGCCAAGACGGTGAAGTGCGTGGACGGGAACCTGACGGCGGTGCCCCCCGACCTGCCGCCCTACGTCCGCACCCTCTTCATCACCGGCAACCGCTTGGCCCGCCTGCCCGCCGGCGCCTTCCCCGCCCAGCGCCTGCCTCACCTCAGCGCCCTCAACCTCAGCGGCAACCACCTGCGGGCCGTGGAGGCCGGCGCCCTGGCCTCCCTGCCCGCCCTGCGCCAGCTGGACCTCAGCGGCAACCCCCTGGTCTCCCTCAGCCCGCTGGCCTTCGGGGAGGGCGGCAGCCCGCTGGAGGAGCTGGCCCTGCGGGGGGCCCTGCGCGACCAGGGTGTCCTCCTCAGCCTGGCCGCCATCTTGCAGTCCGGCGCCCTGCGCAACCTCAGCCGCCTGGAGCTGGCCGACAACGGGCTGCTGCTGCTGCCCCCCGGCATGTTCGCCGCCCTGCCCGCCCTGCGGCACCTGGACCTCAGCAACAACTCCCTGGTGGGCCTTCGGAACGTCTCCTTCCAAGGGTTGGGCCAGCTGCAGAGCTTGGACCTCAGCGGCAACTCGCTGGGCGTGCTGAGGAACGGCACCCTGGCCCAGTTCCGCAGCCTGCCCGCCCTCCGGCGCGTCGGCCTGGGCCACAACACCTGGGTCTGCGACTGCGCCATCGAGGACCTGGTGGCCTGGCTGAAGGAGAGCGACCAGGTGGAGGGCAAGGAAGCCCTGACCTGCGCCTACCCCGAGAAGATGCTGGGCAAAGCCCTGCTGAAGATCGACAGCTCGGACCTGGACTGCTCCGTGCCTGTAGACCTGCCTTCCCAGCTACAGACTTCGTACGTCTTCCTAGGGATAGTGTTGGCTCTCATCGGGGCCATTTTCCTCCTGGTTTTGTACTTGAACCGAAAAGGAATCAAAAAGTGGATGCACAACATCAGAGATGCCTGTAGGGATCACATGGAGGGCTACCACTACAGGTACGAGATCAACGCGGACCCCAGGTTGACAAACCTCAGCTCCAACTCGGACGTCTGACGAAGCGCGGCAGACGCGGGGCAGCAGCGCGCAGTAGCTATGCATGAAAAGTAGACTTTTTAACGCTTTTACCCTCGTGCTTGCTTCCCTCTCCCCGGAGAAACCTCGGACGTGCTCGTCACACGAGCAGGGAGATCGTCTGCCTCCCCCCCCATGTCAAGTTGGGTTTTGTTTTGAGATGCTGGGCAGCTGCGCATGGCGTTGGGCTGTACGTAGGAAACAAGCTGCTACTTCTTTTCCTCCTTGCCTGTCTGTACTTGTGGGAAATTTTTCTTTCAAGATCTCAAAAGTGGAAAAAAAAAAAAAATTCTCTCTGTTGCTCCAAAGCCACCAGAGTTTATAAAAAAAAAATATATATTTACCGATGCAGACACCATTCAACAAAAGCTGCCTCAACTTTTTTTTTTTGGGAAAAAAAAAAAAAGTTATGTTCCTATGTGCCAGTTTTGATCTTGTATATCCGAATTGTGATGACAAGGATTGCATTTCACAGACTACCTTGAGGTTTAAAAAAAACAAACAAAGAAACTCCTTTTAACAGCTCCTCTGTTACAAAGAAGGAAATGGAATAGTGAGCATGCACAAATAGTTTATAGTTTTACATTTTAAGAAACTTACGATCTCAGTGAGTCTCTTACTCTTTTGTAAAGTTATTTTTTTGATTGCAGTTTACGTGAAAAGAGAGGGATTTTTTTATACAAACTGCATCTAAACTCCATCTGAGCTGATAAATTCAATAAACAGTCTTACAAGAACTGTGGTCTTGAAGTTTGCTGTTCGATGAGAAGTGTATGGACGTCTAAGAATGTGGATAGCTTTATACTCTCTGGAGTAGTAGCCCTGCAGTAGTAATCTCAATCAAATTTTAAACAAACGTGTAGCTTAGAGACAGAAATGTTTGATAATTTTGTGAAATATGCTGGGAGAATTACACCAAGCAATGACGACGAGAGCAGTTTCACTTGGCACAAACCACCCCCCCACCCCACCCCGATCTGCTCTCAAAACAACTGCAAAACGTCGAGACAGATGCTAGGGTCCACCTTGCTGGGAAGGTACAAGCTGAGAGAATTGACATAAGGTCTTCTCTACCAAATTAAAAAAAAAAAAAAAAAAACAAACGGAAATTAAGTGGTGGGGTTTGTTGGCTAAAGAAAATTTTGCCTGAATGGAATTGTTTATTCTGGGAAAAAAAATAATAAAAAAAGCAGGATACTTTCATGCCCCGGACTAAATTGAATGCAGCTCAGTCGTGTAGTGGGCAAGCTTCAGGCTTGTAAATCAATGCAGCAATTACTAAATTAAGTACTTACCGTTCCATTTTAAGCTCTCGGTACTCGGGAGGTTCTTTAGTGACCGACAATAGAGTAACTTGATGGGACTTCACATTTATCTTAAAAGCTTATAACAGGTGCTTTTCAGTATTGTATGTTACTTATGTTTATTACTTGCTTGGGAATGCATTTTCTTGTAAATAGATAAAGCATGCAAAGAAAAAAACTTCCAAAATGCATCATTTGATATGCAACTCTGATGACATAGGAAAAAATTAGCAAGAACCTTCTAGCGGGCACCAAGAATTAATGCACTTTTTCTAATCTGTGTATATAGATTCTTAATGAAGCAACTATACCAACTGTAAAAGCGTGATGTGAATTGGTATCTGTGAGTACATCTGTGGAGCTTTTTCCATGGTCACTGTTACTTGAAGCTCTCGAGCGTCTCTAAAATTTTATTAATTGTTGGCTAATTTCCTTTGGTGACGGTTTTCTCATAGATAGATGCCTTTGGTAGGAGCTTAAAAATATAAAATATTCCTTAAAGTATCAAAAGAAATATAGTCTCTTTGGGGCATCAGTATTACACAAATGCATTTTTCTCTCCTTGCAACTTCAGAGAAAGCAAGTAGCACAAGTCAGTTCAGACTAATTTTATATTGCTTTAAATTGGTGTTATTTAATGGCAATGATTTTTTTAAGTGTAGTTTTGTACATTTGCCCTCAAAAATAACCATAAAAAAGAATTAATGTGAAGTACAATTAATATTTTGATAAACCAGTGTATTTTACAATGAATGTAAGTTAAGTGGTAGCCTGTTTCTCCTGCTGTGATTTAAATATCTGAGCAATATCTGGTTAACAGCGTAGGAATTAAATGTGTGGATTCTTAAAAAGCAGGCTGCTGGTCCGAGTGTTAGCTGCCCATATTTTAAGAATAGTGTAAAAACCCCAGTGTGAATAACTTATTACTCTGCGACTATGCAAACTCTTCATTCTTGGTCTATATAAGATATTTTATGTAAAAAGCCAGAATTTTACAATAGCTCTGCAGCGTGCTTTGTTGTAGCGGTCATTTCGGAGGTTATCAACTTGCACTTATTTGTGCAGTGCCAAGAGGAGTAGGGATTCCTCCTTTGCTTAAGATGCTCCTGTAATATAAGAGATAAAGATATGTACAAACCAAGCCTTTTCTCGGGCCATTTCTTGGGTTTTGTTAACGGATACTTTAAAGCAACTACAGTAAAAGCAATTATCTGTAATGTGTTAATGTAGCAGCCGTGCATTTATAGAGCTGTGTAAGGATGGGCAATGACTTTAATCTCACCTCACCAACGGACTGAGTATTTGTATAGTGAGCAAGTGTAACTGTTGTATTACACCTATTATTCTAAACATGATGATGATGATGATGATTATTTTTGTATCATAGAAAAATCATTGTAATAGAATTTTATCAGAGACCTGGTGACGGCTACTTTACAGTAATTTTTGCCACTTGCTTAGGTGTGTATTTATTAGGATGTAACAGTCAGCATGTGTCGGTGTTGTGTTGGATAATGTTCTCCTGCAGTGTGTGACCAACAGTGAATGCCGCGGTGTTTTGTACACTTTAATCTTAAATCCCCTTCCATAAACAGTGCTTACAATTTGTTTGCCTTTTCCTATGGCACAATAGTTACGGTGGTTCTCAGAAGCCTTTTAAAAAGCAGCTCCCGAAGCGCTTCAGAACTTGGTTAAAAAGTCTAAATTTAAAATAATGTTAAGTTTAAGGGTTCTCCTGAAGCACGTTTCATAATCTTGCTCTGCTTTGACACCTGAAATTTCAATTCATTTCCGTTTCTAGAGCAGCTTAATTAGCGAGGCTGTTTTATTCGTTGGTTCCTCAATAAAACAGGTGCGGTACTAAATGCCTCTAAAATGTGTTTTGTATACATAAAACCCCCAAAGTTCTGCCAGTGACGTGTCTAGACTAAAGTTGCGGGCACATCTTCAGAAAATTCCCCAAATCTTTATGCAAGGTAGCTTTATTTCCCATCATCCGACTTTTATTTTCTTCTCAGCCAGCCGTAATGTATTGCCAGTAATTTTGACATCCCGAAAGTGGTTTGAAGTTCTGCACGACCGCTTTAGACCCTTTCGTTTGGGGTGATTTACCTCTTTGGCAGCCCCCGGCGAGCGAAGCCGCCTGTTCGCTTGTTGACTTGAGACCTCGTCGTGGCGAAACACCCGCGCTGTCGCCTGCTCGAGGATCCCAGCTCTCATTATTCCGCTCTCGGCGGTCTCCCCTGGGGTATCCTCTGCTCTTGAAGCATCTGCATAATTTCTTCTTCACCTCGTTTTCTCAAGAAATCCGTTAAAAGGAGTATTGTGAATCTCCGCAGGTGGAGAAATCGGTCCGGCTGCGCCTGTATTTTGAGGCTCGGCCTCAAATTCCTTTTTTACCTTCATGTGACCAAAGAGCCTTTGTCAAAGTGGACAGAATGAAAATTTTGATGTGCATTTTTTCTTTCTCTTTAGCAGCTGAATGTCCGAGAAGAACCATTCGTTCTCGGCACGTAATGAAGGAAAATGGCATTTTTGGTAAGAAAAACGTTTGGGGTTTCAAGCTTCCAAATGGCATTGATGTTCTAGGAGAGAAGGTTGAAGGGAGGAGGTTCTGAAGGAAACGGAGATAACCCTTTCTAATGGGTCAGCCCTGGAAATCCCCACGCTGGTAATAGGAACCATTGCTGATTGATTCTGTCATGTTTTATGGGTACAGCTCCTAATTTCTTCCTGTTGCTAGAAACAGAAACATTTTGCTAACAAGTGGAGTCACATCCTATAATATTTGTACTGCAGGTGTTTCCACTGTAAGACTTTTGTGGGGTGTAATAGAAGATTGAATTTAAGATTAAATCAGTGCCTGCTGATTTAACTATGACTAGATCAGGCCCGTAACTTAATGCTCCTTTATTATTTATTTTTTGGCAAACTTTATTATTTTTTTATTATTATTATTATTTTTTACAAAGACCTTGGCTTGAAATCAAGCAACGAAAGCCCG
This sequence comes from Tringa solitaria, assembly GCA_026413425.1. Lineage (NCBI taxonomy): Eukaryota > Metazoa > Chordata > Aves > Charadriiformes > Scolopacidae > Tringa > Tringa solitaria. Next base: position 84,763,870 of record JAOXJM010000023.1, on the reverse strand, counting down.
ACGAGGAAGAGAGAGAGAGCAGTCTGCTTTTGGGGAGCGTGAGGTGTATCAGATATTTTGCACATGCCTAAAAAAAAAGAGACGTGTCCTTAAGAAGGGCTTTTTTTGCTTTCTCGGTGGCCTTGACAGTTTACGTGTTGTCACATCCGTGGAAACCCCTGGCTGTGCCACACGTCATCCGTGGTGTAGGAAAAGCTGGAAATCAGGCATCGCCTTCCCGGTCTCAGCCTAAATAGGAAAAAAAGGGAACTATTAAGAAAATTAAAACGGCACCTTAGACGGTGTATTCATGTTGCGGTTAATTAATGCTTGCAATTAGGTATATTTTTCAAAGTATTCACTAAATAGCTGCTTCTTCCTGACGACAGACTGACAGAACAGATCTGTGTTTTCTAGTAATTATGCATGATAGCAGCTGAATAAATTAGCAATGTTGTTAGAGTATGTACAGTGATGGAAACGTTAGAAATCTCATGTTCCAGAATGTATCACCATTCTGGAAGTTTTAGATGTGCAAGGAACTGCTGTAACTTTTTCAGACTGAAGTTTTATTTCTTCATTAAAAATTATTCTGGAAGAAAAACGCAATAAAATATTTACCAGATTGCTTATAAATGTTATACCTTCACCCTGTTGATTTAATTACTGTGAGTCCTTACGGATATTGAAGTCTTTGCTAAAGGTGTAGTTGTGTTGTTTGTAGCTCGAATTGATGATCGTGCTGTGAATTTGCATGATAGAATAGTGAAAAAGCAACTTCCATCCTGATAGCCTGATTTTTGGGGGAGAAATTCGGTCAGTGAATATAAGGGATTGTGCTTTAATTGCTCTTGCTCTTGTAATTTCTCTTGTAATTTCGGATGTGATTTGATGGCTTTTTGTTTTTTAATATGTGCGATACTGATTTTCAAGTTAAGTGCCAATTCTAAATGTAACAATAATAGATTTCCAGGTTTTTAATGACTAGATCAAACTGTGTGTTTTAAATAAGTCTTCAGATCCATATTTACAGAGTGAAATATAGAGGCAGCGTTATTACTCATGGTGTGGATTTTCTCACTGTGAAGGAGAAGTACTGCTGAAACACAGAATAAAGGGTAAATTTCAGAGGGGAAAAAAAAGGCATACTGATGGCAAACTCTTTTATTCTTACAGCTGTTTTAATGCAAATATTTAGATTGGAAATTCAAAGGGAAGGAGGACATTTCATCTTCTCATAGATAGCTAGTGCAGACTTCTGAAATGTTAATAGTATGCAGTGATTTTCTGGGGGGCTGTCCCACCGATAGCTTGGTTAGTCTTGTGTCTAAGTTATTTGCTATTGTTTTTTGTTTCTCACATTCTTAGGACTTCTAACAGGGAAGGGTGTTTGGCTTTACGTGTGACTGATTGCTCTGTCCTAGATTTTATCTCGGGACTGGTCTGCCTTAGTGCCTGTCCACAGTCTTACCTCACATATTCCATTTGTTCTGGTAGGACTTTTATCGATGGCACGGTGCAGGTAGCTTTAGGTGGAATCGCGGGCATTTATGCAATAAAGAGCTCGTTTGTCAAATTGACATTATCAAATAGGCATTTTAACAGAACGCAGTGTATATTTTGTGCTGGCAATGTAAAAGCGTCGAGTGACGGCAGTGAATATTAGAGGAAGATACCATTTATTGCAAGAACGCTGTAAGCAGTCGTGAGCTGACAGGGCTTTGGGGCATTTGAGCAATTTAAGCTCGTTTTGAAGGAGGAAAAAGAAGTAGTTACTGCATCGACAGTTTTCTTCTTCAAGTAGGTGTCTTCATCCCTTCTCCTTGAGGGCTTATGAGCAAACAGTAACCAAATCCTGCAGACACAGATAGATTTGAATCCATTTAAGTCAGTGGCTTTACCCCAGTGCTTTTAGGTTTCCCTCTTTCCAGGGTTAGCCTGGAGGGGACTAAGAGCTCTCAAACATCATAAAGGAAGATTTTTTTTTATTTTATATATTCATATATGCATTTTACACACACACACACATATATAATGCAAATCTAGGGGACTGAAGAGGAGTGGAGTCCAAGGCACACCAGTCTCTCCAGTACATTTTGTTAGCTAGTTTGGGGGCTTATTTTCCCCCCCACAGCATTGGAAAGGAGACCTAAGTGGCTAAATTGAGTAGATTTGCCTCGGAATTGAATAGATTTGCCTCTGCCTTGCCCCGTGTTGCTGCACACCTACCGTGGCCATTAGCAGTTAGCACCAATTGTTAACCAAGTGGCCAAGTTTTTTTCCCAAAGTGGCCACAATTTGAGGTTCTGCTTTCAAAGTAGCTTAAAGGGGCTTCATTTCCATAAGTTGTACTGGAATTTTGGAAAATTGCGCCGGTTTTCTTTTTAAGGTGAATTGAACTAACTGTGGAAAAAACAAATTTTCAGTGTGAAAAGGCAGGTGTCTGGTATGTACTTGAGAGACAATATAAATACTTGAAAGAGCTTTTGAAACTCCCCGGTCTTTGCTCTCTCTGTCATTTCTTGAATTCATTGAGATCTCTGTAACACTCTATGCAGAATATCCTCCTTCTTCCCCAGCTCTTTTATTTAATCATCCCTAACGCAGATGCCTTTTTTCCATCACCTCTGTATTGTGATCAGGCTCGATTACTTCACGTTGGTAAAAAAAAAAAAGTAGAATTCCTATGAAACAAGTCATGCCTAAAATCAAATCTTGAATGTTTATCACTAAGCAGATTCATTAATAAATTCAGATCTGTTGTTAGACTTTCATTCATGTTTTCCCTTTCCCGTTTGTCCTTTTCTCTTTAGTTTTCCAGCATACCAGAAAGCTCCTGTGGTAGCCCAGAGGAAATCTCCGATTCCAATTTCCAGCAGTGAAAAAGGAGGTCTGTCTTACAGACGATAGTCTAGAGAGAAAGAAAAGAAAAAACAACTTGCAGAAACAGCGCTCAAACTTTTCTGACAGGATAATAAAATGTCACTGGAAATAGGTCTGCTGACATGATCCTCGTTTGTCAGAAATGCTACGTATGGAGAAAAAAAAAAGGTAATGCTGAATTCGTGATACTGATATATATGGTGTTTAACGAGACCGGGAGATCTCTGTTACAATAGGCTTATGGTACCTCTGCTCCAATTTCTCCTCCCTGCAGCATCCCCCTCTACCCCCCCAATATGCTTGAAGAGGATTCAGGTGAGCTTAGGACATGCATTCAGCAGATTTTGGTCATTTGTTTAGCTTATTAATTGTATATGAAGCCCCTTATTTTCAGACGCGTAAAGGAATAAATTCCAGTACTTATAATTTTGAATACAGAAACGAACTAGCTGGCATAAGGTGGTTTTCATAAGTTATCTGTAAATACAAAAAATAATGCTTTGAATGTGCAAAGAACAGATGTCTTTCAGCAAGATGGGTGTAAATTCAGCAGGATTTCCAATTTAATCTGTAAATGATGACACAGGAATTTATTGCCAGCAGAGGAATGACTTGTTCTTCATCGTGCCTTTTCCACGAAGCAGCACAAGGTGCTTTATCTCTTAGGTTTCCAGGGAGACAGTCACAATCCAGTAGGGGTTACTGTTGTTCTTAATAAAGCTCTCTAGATTTTGTGGTTTTAGCAATTTTTTCTGATCAAAATCACAGAGATGGCAGATAGGATTTGATAAATGACACTGAGTAACATGAATTGATGTGACCTATTTCAAAGACACACAGATGATGCTGTGGTGCACCAGCTTAGAGGAGATGGTACTCGTGCTTCCACCAGCTGGATTCACTGTTTTAACTGGCAGTTAAAACTCAAACTTGTTTTAACTCAAAACTGAGTGTTAGTCACTGTAGAGAGCTATACAAGCTGTCCTTATCATTTGACAGTTGGTATGGAATCACAGAATAGTTTGGGTTTGAAGGGACCTTAAAGATCATTAAGTTCCAACCCCCTGCCCTGGGCAGGGACACCTCCCACCACACCAGGTTGCTCC
>JAOXJM010000023.1:84646442-84665865 GCA_026413425.1 Tringa solitaria | reverse complement strand
CTAGATGATCTCCAGAGGTCCCTTCCAACCCCAGATCATTCTGTGATTCTGTGGTACTGTATTGTTTTATTTGGAAAAGGCAGAGGTTTTATCATTTTCCTTCCCACATGTGGAAATCATGAAGTTACCAGTTTTGTGCAGGAATACCTTTTCCTGTCCTTTGGGTTTTTCCTGCAGATGCCGTCCAGGGAAGCTGTTTGTCCCTTTTAACTAAAAGTCAGAACCACTTTCTGCCAACACTCTCCAGCTTAAAGGCCTGCAGAACCTCTCAGCACCTGTATTTCCCCTAAATTTCTGTTGATAACACTATATCTGCTTTAACCTGGACTGGGACATTTTATTCAAGGCCTGTCTTCCCCCTGCACAAAAAAATCTCTCCCTCCCTTGCTGAAACAAGATGTCTCATCATGTTCCCGGGCTCTGAGAGCATGTCTATTCGGTGCCCATGACACGGTGGGGATGCAGAGAGCCATCCTGGGCACCAGCTTCATGAGCCATAGACACAACCTCTTGCCCTTCATCCCCCAATCAGGGAATAAATGCCGAGTCAAACCCCAAGAAGTCAGAGAAAAACAGGATCTCCAACTGAAGATGCTTCACTGCAGCTTTAATTTGCAACACACAGTTTAAAATGAGAGAGAACTCACCATTTCTCTCTTTGTCCCAATCACTGGAAGGTGGGAAGCTGAAAATATTCCCAGATGTGCTTCAAGCCCAGGGTAAATCAGAGGCAGGATGACCCACGGCGTATGGCGGGCTCTGCACCAGCTCTGCCTGCGCCGTGGAGTCCCCTCGAGACCTCAAACCTCCCCACTCCTGTCACGCAGCTTCAGAAGCAGCTCTGCGGCTTCCTCAGAGGTAGCTTCATCTTTAATCGTCACTGAACACGGCATTTAATTTTCCCCATCGTGTTTTACTGCCTGGTGGGAATCAACTATTCATTAAGCGTTGGTTGCACCTTTTAGCCCACGCTCTCAACTACTGCTGGTAATTTAGCACCCACCCTTGCTCCCACTGACAAAAAAAAAATAATAAAAAAATACATGGATTTATTAGCAGTTTTGGATCCTTTTCAAAAGGGGTCAGAAATGCTTGGCTCAATGCATATGAGAGAGACTAGTAAAGGAGCAGTATATGAAACTCTCAAGGCAGTATCCCCATCATGCCATTAACAAATGCAATTGTCTTCAAATTGCAGAAATTAAGTTATTTCGTTTCACGTATCGTACCCCAATCCGCACGTGCATCACCAGCAACTCGGGTGACCTGCAGAGACTTTAAAAAAGCAGGTGCCCAGCTGCATCTGGGAGGCTTGTGTGGGGAATTAGAGGTGCTGGATCACTGCAGTAGAGGAAGCGGGATATGGGATCTGGGTTAGGAGTCTACAGGGATAGAGAGAGATAACTTTTATTTATGTTACTGAAGCACGTGGCCCTTATCGCTGCTCTGTCTCCAAGGGAGAGGATAGGTTGCAGACAACCTCCAGGGAATGCACAGGAGAATAATGGGGGGAATGTGTATATTTAGAAAGTGACCTGGAAAAACATAATTCATGGTTTATGTTCTTCTGAAAGAGAACTGAACCAACGTGAATGCTCTTCCTCTCTTCCTTTACTGCAGAACAAGTCAATCCCTAGCTCATAGGGGGCTGTTTTGCAGGTCTGCACAGTTACACAATTCCAATTAAAAGTTCCAAACTTATTACTTGCTCGTGCAAACCCCTTGAACAGCCCAGAGACAAAAGGCTTCTAGTTGAGTCATGTGAAATTTCATACCCATAAACCTTTTTGCCAAAACTGTACTAATTAAAGCCCCTTAACTGGGTGCTAACACATCGCCTTTGACAAAGGGTGTCAGAGATGTGCCATGCTCCAGAGAATGGTTCCATCCTACACCAAGGGCTGCTCTAGCAGTTCAGCAGTTGACATTGATCAGTTCCACCATGGGAAAATGTTAGACATTTAATTGGAATATTGGAAAGAATTACTGAAGAAAAAGAAGACATAAAGAAAAAAGAAGGAGGAGATAAAAGAACCCAATAGGGTATTCCATGAAAAACTCACCACTTCAAGCTACCTCTTCCATCTTCCTCTTGTAAAAGCTATCTATCCACTCTTTTTTGAGGATGGGGGAGGCAGACAACAGATGCAGACCCAGAGGTTCTAATTCCCTTTCCTCTCCCTTCCCGGGCTGGAATACACTGTGCTATTTATCTTTTCCTTGTGAGTGCCTACCTTCTTAGTCCCTCTGATCCAGTACAAGACCAGTGCATGGTAAAGGGAGAGCAGAGCAGGTTCCCATCTAGTAGAAATTAACCTTTCATTTGAGTGTCCCGCTTGGTGTATCTTCACCGTTTGCTTGGGTTTTCCTGCTGCAGCCTTTGGAAAACATTGTGTGAAACCTTCAAGATTAGAAAATGTGAGAAACAAGCAATTTATCATCATTTTTAAAAGCTCAAAATATAATTGCCAAAATAATAGCGTCTGGTGCATACATGCATAGGAAGCATACTTTTTTCTAATCTGAAAACTTTTTATTTATCCACTAGGCTAGCAATAATGAAAATTCAGAAGTTACGATCAAGATCTGCATTTCAAGTTTAATACACATGTAGTTATATTGAAGATAATGCGATCAGTGATTAAAAAAATAATCGAGTGAATTTATAAGGAATAAATCATGCCAGAAATCTGACTGTTGTGCTCGATGGAATTATGAAAATAAATGGAAAATAGGAATAAGGTAGATAGGTTATTTTGATTTTGGAAAGCATGTGAAAAAGCGGTATGAAATCTACAAAAATATTACATCAGGATTGGCTAAAAGATGAACAAATGGTCTGCAAGGAGATTAAAGAACTGTAACAAGGGATAACAAATAGTTTTTGTGATAAAATGTGTGATGAGATACAGCAAAAATTACTGTCAGGTAGGACAATATTTCCAAGAAAGCGCAAGTCTTTTAAAAAATCTAGATTTTGATCCTCTGTAGGGAGAAAAAACCAAAGAAAATCTCAGGAGACACCTTTGAAACTTAAGGCATAATAATTACATTTCAAATCAAATGGGATCAGAGCTGGTTTTGAGACAAAAAATGCAAGAGTTTAAAACTATTCAGAAAGTCAGTCTAATTTCCTAGTCACTTGGAAACCTCTCTAAGTATTAGCAGTGCCTTGTAAAGAATTTTCATTGGTGATCTAGAAAATGCATTACATGTATAGGTAGCGCTACAATGTGAGGCTAACAAATCTGTGCAACACCAAGATGATAATATAATGAGGACCAGAAAGATAAGAGCATAAATATCAACCAAATGAAATCTACCTAGGAAAAAAAAATTAGTTTGCTTCAAGCAGGCAAGATGAAAAATTATAAACCATAAACAGAGCTAAAAGATCCATGAAGTAAAACAGGAGAGGAGCGGTAGGAGCTGGGGCTGTGCAGGCAGGTACACAAAGCTTGGGGCTGGAGTTCTGAAACTCAGTATTTGAACGTTATCCACAAGCACAATGCTGGAAGGAGCAACAGATGCAAGAATTTGGAGAGATTAAATAAAAACTGCATAAAAGAGCCAAAACCTAAGGCTGTGTCCATTGAAGCTCTCTGCTTCCATCAGCCCAACATTTAATCCATTTACATCTTCAAGGAACAAGTTCTCTTTTTTCATTTTTTTTAGTACTTTTATGTTCAGGCTACAAATACTTCTCTGATACCTCTTGAGAAGAATTTTAATGCTCTTACTTGAGTTTCTTGACCATAACAAAAGCATGCAGAAAAACAAAACAGTAAAATTGATGAGAAAAAACTTGACTAAATCTTCCCAAAAACTCAAGACAGGCTTCATCTGAGAAGAGGGCAAGATTCTTACTCTATTTTTATTTTAGTTGGAAACATCTGCTCACCCTTAATTGTGATACTGATAAAAACAGACAAGCATGACCTGTTGAACACAATTGGGTTTATAGTATCTTCCAGGTCCTGCAATTAATAATATGTCTAACAATGGGATATCGGTGCATGAAGAGGAGATGCAAACAATATTTCCACACAGTAGGTGACTGCCTACAGGCTGATTTCATTTACTGAACTGAGAGGATGACACTTGTCAAAACTTGTTCACAATTAGAATAACTTCTACCCAGATCATCAGAAAAATGTCCTGTTCAAGGCATAGAATGCCCCTAAGGCACGGACATAAAAATAATGGATATTATCTACTAGCATGTTGTCATGGGGTTTTGAGCTAAGTTAGGGCCTTGCCAGCACTAGGAAGGAGTGTTCAGCCAACAACAGAGTGTTTCACATTCATAACTGCACAGATGTGAGGCCAGTAGAGACTTTTGGCAGGAGAGGAAGAGGAGGAGACTGGGAAGACTGAAGAAGCACAAGACTGAAAGGTCGGATCCTCTGGACAGGATGCCTGGTGAGCACAGGACTCGGGGGCATCTTACCAATTCAAAGCCATTTTGGACAAGTTTCTCCTTTTTTTTCAGTTCTGCGCATCCTGATGTCCATTTAACCACCCTTTTCTTACAGAAAGAGTGGCTGTCATTAATGTATATACTATATTAGCTCTGTAAAGATGTTGATTAGCATTTATGGACACTAAAATATAGGCTGGAAGAATGGTATGCCGTGTTTTCATCTCCCACATATCAATGCTTACAAACTCTCAGGCCATTTTTCTCAAGTCCCATTTCAGCCCCCTGATACAAACACAATGTGTAATGAGCCCAAGAGTGAGGGGACCATTTGCTCACCCCAGGAACCACTGTCTCTCCCAATGCTGTATCTCAAAGTGTCACCACCTGCTGCAAGCAGACCACAGGTACAGTTTGCCCTCCAGCGTGTCATGAACCAGCTTCAAAGCCAAGCTGATGTCTTCTCCTGTCTTTTTTTCCTCCGCTGGCAAGGGACATCACCTTAAGTATCAGTCTTATACTGCCCTTAATAAACTAACCAGGCTACTAAATAACCTCTCCTGCTCCCTGACACATTGGCAAATTCTCTGCAGAGACTAGGAAAGCTGTAGATACAGCAAGGAAGGTACCTTAGGCACGGCCTTTGTCTGTGCTGTCACCTCTGAACCAGGTGGGTGCATCTAACCTTCCTGTTGGGAATGATCCTTGGACCATGCTGACACACCAGACATGCAACGTGACATTACATACTGTATGTAAGAAAAAAATGTAATCTAAGAGTTATCTGGGGGCTTTTTAGACTGTATAAATGCAATTATCAACAAGAAAGTTGAACTACATTAATTCCTCAGTGACAAATGGCATATTTCTATGCTAAAATATTGCTTGATTCCTTTATTTATTCTCCCTCCAGGTCTTCATAAATTTCTTTTAGGTCAAACAGCTCCTAAGCTACCAGTCCTAATATATAGGAGTTCAATATTTAAATTATCTATGGGATAGTTCATATGAATCAAGCACTTATAAATCCTGCTGTTAATGTCAATATATATAACGAGGCCTTATTTTTTACAGAGATATAGAGTCGTAAACATGTGCATAGATATGATGGCAGCATTCACAATAAGACAGAAAATGTAAGTCTAATAGTGTATAATCCAAGGGACCCATTAAATAATCGTGGCTTATTTCTCAAACAGCTGTTAATAAGAAGTACTTAACTTGTTAATTAAAAATTTGCCACTAATTACAGCTGCAGGTTCCTACCCAGCACGACTGAAATTGCAACTGATAATTAATTATTTGAATCTGAAAACGACTGCCATGGTCATTCAGGAGCACTGATATGCAACAGCACCAGCTCCTCTTTATACAAAGCACAACACAAGACAATGTTATTTTCTTGTTCAGTTTTAAAGAAATTGATTATGGGTAAATCCTCTATTAGGATATGATTTATCCTCATTGTCTACTGGACAAAGGGCTCTTCAGACTCAGTCTAAGTGATATGACTAGGAAAGGCCACTGGAAAAGAACTGATTGATGAATAAATACGAGGCAGTAATCAAAATATTGTGTGTTTCACATGAGATCACATCCTCATCCATGAAATCAGCCTTATGGTGAGGTGTTGGTTGTTTTTTTTTAAAAAAAAACACAACCAAAACTTTGGACTTAAGACCAAAATTATCGGTCTTTTAGATTTTATCAAAGATGGGGGAAAGTTTCCTTTGGAGATAAAGGGAAACAGCTGAGATGCATGGCAGCTGCTGTTATTCATGACATTTGTGACAAGTTCTGTTTCTTTGAGGACGAAGCAAGACAAAAACCCACAAAAAGAGAAGAACAGAAAAATCAACATCACAGACAGAAAAGCACATCTCCATATTGCACAGTTTCTCTTGCCAGAGAAAGACTCAGTGTAGGAGGAAGATAAGCCCAGGACTCACCCTGCTGCTCCTTCTGAGTCCAGGAGAGCTCTTGTCAGCCCTAGGACATGTAAGAAGACTTCCTTTTTAGCATCTGCCCTAGTCATAAGGTTCACTGCAGCGCTGCAAAAAATATCAGACTGGTCAGATACACCTTTGAAAAAGAAACCAAAAGCAGGGGAGATTTGAGTCTTGGATAGCAAAAGGAACTGGAGTCTCATTGTAGTCTCATTTGATAAACTATCTTCCCAACTTGGAAGACTGTCACCTAGATCCTTCTCTGGCTCAGAGACATCTCCTAAACAGGCTTTCAGAAAGAAGGTGAGACCTCATGATGTGGCAGACCAAGCAATCATGGTGTCCCTGCTCACTCCTTTTGGGATCAGCTCAAGGCTGGATGAGTTTCCCCTTTGTGCTCGATTCCCCAGTTAACACCACATTTATTCATATCTGGCTCTACACTCCCATTTATCAGACACAACTTTAGCACAGTTCCCGAGTTCAGGGAAGGGTTTTTTCTTTTTTGGATTCATTAGTTCTTATTTATTTTTTTCTGAAATATAAAAACTGTTCTATAAAATGGGCAGAGCTACTTTCAACCAGTCAATCAAGTGCAGGTCTCCATCCAACCAATGACCCAAACTGAACATTCACAAGGAAGCAAATATTACCTAGAAATCGGCTTGTGGTTTGGTCAATTGCCACTTACCAAAGAAACGCAACTGTGGGGAACCAAAAATCTCAGGTTCTTCTGTTTGCTCCAATATCAAAGGCTTTTATTTGTTCTTTTGGAGTGGGCATCTCCTTTCCTTTTCTCTGGCACCTGAAAAGTGGCAGTCCTATTCTGAGGCAGGAAATTTACTGGATGAAAGGGATGCCACAAAAGCTAAGAAATTTGTTTTGCAGATGGGCTTACTAGATTTCAGTGAAGAGACTAAATAATTACAGACTAATTATAAGGGACATCACATGTTCTGAGATGGCACAGGTGGAATTCATTGCTAAATTATACAACAGCACTACCAGCCAGATGGGAACCACTACTAGTCCAGCTCTCGAGAAGTAAGTCAAGGCACAGGCATAAGATGGATTCTCATACAAAGAGGGTATTGTGTAGTCCCCCAAAATTATCTTGTGGAAATGCCATTTTATCATTAAATGGCTATTTTGCCTGATACTGTTCGCTTTAATTGCTTGAAGCTATTACTGTAGTACTGTTATGGGATTTTTCATCTTTAAAAGGTGGTGATGAGTCACCTGGTTGATTTAGCACAAATGGGAATTCACTGGAGGCTTTCTGAATGGGTAATGCTGTCCTAAACTCAGAGCTCAATTAAGCAACTAAAGAGTTATTTCCTTTAGGAGAGCTTAGGCACAGGTGGAGGTAAGAAAACACATTTCGGGGAGGAAATTCCAGCCCAGAAATTGTATCGCTGATCAGGAGTTTAACAGGGAACTCCAATCAGTTGGGAGCAATTTGGTTTTATATGCTGAAAAAAAAAAAAAAAAAGTTTGGAAATGCTGAAAACGAACAAAAAAATGTCAGAAGATTCTGACATTTCCCTGGCAGCCAGCATAAGAGCGAAACCAGTGTCACGCTGCATTAGCTCTTCCCTGCCCCAGCAGCCACAACCTCCCAGCTCTGCAGCAGGGCTTTGCAGGATCTCCTGGGAGAAGCTCTCACCCAGCCCTCACCCCTTCTCGCTGCCGCCTTTGGACAACTCGGCGCAGGGGAGATCACACAAGAAGTTTCATGTCTTCCGTGCAAAAAAACCACAGAAGCCTGGGAGCATTCATAACACGCTCTCTACAATTAAACAAAATCTTTTTTAAAGGTTTTTTTTTTTTTTGGAAGCTTGAGGTTTTAGCTTCTAAATTTCGAAAGAGATATTTATGCAATATTTTCTCACCAGTTTTTTGGATTCAATTTGGATTTATCAAACCTGCTAGTTTTAAGGATCCACAAAAAAACCCAAAACTTTCTTTTCCTTCTTATTTTCTTTGTTTAAGTTGCTTGCATGGAATCATACTGTTTGTAAAATGTATTGACTGCTGCTGTTTCCAAGCAGGGCACAGAGAACTTATGGAAAAAAAAAAAAAAAACTGTTCTGGAGGTGCAAGAAGAAAACTAGCAGCTGGTTTACCAGATTAGCAGAAAAGCACCTTGCAGAGCTGAGAGGCCAACCTGAAAAAGCTGTCCTTGTTCTGCCAAAAAGTAGGCTGGACGTCAAAAGAGGAAAAGACCAAGACTGGAAAAGCAATTAATCCTTGACAGTTACCTTTCAGGAACAGCATATTCCCTGATGTCATTACCTTTGCATTTGGGTTGGTTTCTAAAAAGATTCAGTATTATTATCATACATTATCACTCTTGGAAAATGCTGAAACGCGGTCTCACAGGAGCTGCAGAACATGTGCCTGGTTCCATTTTGAAGAAGAGATTTCGGGCGGCCACACTGTGGATCTTAGAGTGAGGGACAACTTTGATGCCACTAACCTTGGCGGGGAGGAATTGCGTTCCCACAGCATTCATTAGGTGGAATGGAAGTGGAAACATGGGTTAGAAAGAATGAAGGGACTGAAATAGCATGTGAGAATAGGGGGGTTATTTTTACACTCCAGTGCACATGGAGTGCCCATTAATTTTAATAGGAGCTTTGCACTGCAATTATTAATGGGAGAACGTGCCCCGATGCGTTCTTTTATGGGATTCTGGCCATATTCACTGACATTGCAAAGGAAGGCTAAAAGTACCGTCGACACAGTGGGAACGGAGAAAGGAAGAACGATGTGGCTGTAGTAAAGAGGTTCTTGTAATTTAAAAGAAGAAATGGGACAAGGGTTGAGGTCAGATGTGAGGAAGTCTCTGACAAGACATTGACCCTAAGGAGAGAAGGCCTGGGAAGGGGATTGTACTGCAAGTTACTGTGGAGAGCCCCAGCAACTTTTTTAGATACACCAGAGTAATACCTCTCAAGGGATCACCGAGCTATTGAAGCACTCCAACATTTCAGGCTGCTGTCACCCTGAGTACCTGGCAGTGTTCTTTTGACCTTAAGGCTGCTGGAAACATCCAGAAACCTCCAAGTGGAGGATTAACGGGTGCACTGGGATGCAGTGACTATGACTTTATACTACGTGCAAAACCCAATCCCCCAAAAGCCAAAGATATTAAATGAGCGTAGGCAAGTTGATGTGAAGAACCACAAGTGAGGCAACACATCAGGCTGAAGCCACAGCACACTGCTAACCTAACCGCTGCCTTTCCTACATGTTATGAAACATCAACACTTATATAATCTTAGAAACTTGTTTTTACTTTGTAGAGCTATTTTTCATTAAATTAAATGCCTACAAACATCAGTTTAATTTTCCTTCATTAAAGACATTTTCCTTAATATAACAAAGACCTAAGAGAACATAAAAAGTAAATTATTTCTAAAATCCTGGCCCTTTTACACCCGTTAACATCAGCTTTTCTGATTCAGAGAGTAGAAGTTAAGATTTACTGAGTGACATCTGGTTAATTAAATGTCTATTTCCTATGGCGTGTTAAAGGAATCATAATGCAGAAAGTCAACATTGAGAGAGTAATTAAAGTGCACCTAAAGAGCAGAACTAACCTTGTAGTTCAGTGTAATTAGAAACAAAATGGGAACAATATGTTTAGAGAATTACCTCCTTTATTAGGTTGCCATCGACAGAAACCTGTTTATGTCTTTGAAATCTCATTTTGCAAGCTTCCATTTTGCTTTTACCCATCTGTGCAGCTTAATACCTCAGCATGGATGGCTATCTCAGGAGTAAGCTGAGCTCAATACTGTTTTCAAGACATATGCTAGTTCGGGGCACTGCAGTTACTCAGGAGTGCAGCCTCTCTTTCCAGGACTTGAGTACGTTTTCTTTGCCAGCGTTGGCTGCAGAAGATGTAGAAAGTTAACAGCAGTATTGCAGTCATTGGTAAATGCCTATTAGAAAGAGAAAGCTGCCAAAATATACAGCGGCTTTTTTCCCTGCATTTCTACCAGGTTGTGCTTGCAAAGTCTCAGCTGCTTTTTCTGAGCAGCCAATTTCCAAGTGCATCTGGGTGCAAAAGGGTGGGGAGGTAGGGAAGAAATGAGGCCAAGCTGATGAAGACAGCGTGATAAAGCAATCTCACCCTTAAATTAAATAGAGACAGATGATCTGTCAGACTGTTGGGTCTTGGCCCTATTCAGTTTGCAGGTGTGGAGGTGGCCATCTAGCCCTTTCACATCAGATCTCATCACCCACCTGAGCCACTCAGAGCGGTGTCCCCACTCACCTCCTCCCTCGGCTGACACCTTCCCACTAGCCCAGGACACCAGATCCTCTTCTAGGGAGGGGAATCTGGACCGTTATTTTCAGCATAGCTGACCTGAAGGAATACAATTACAATCTTCAGCTGAGATCCACCAAAGTACAAGGAGCAACTGAAGCAAAGATGGTCCAAGCGCTCTGAGTCACAGATGACATGTAATGTGCAAGAAATGCACATGACAAGTGGTTAAATCATGTTTCCAAGCTTTGTGTTTAGGCACCTAATGTTCAAAGTTGAAAAAGAAAAACTACAAAAAACCACCTAAATCTAAAATCCATGAAGCAGTCTTGGGGAAAACTTTGAGCTACTTTGATTTTCTTTTCATCAATGAAGATAAATTTATTAAAGATGTTTGTTTTGAGCCTTCTACTTAGGCTACCTAATGTCATAATTCTCTTCGGCTCATCAAGCTGGTTACAAAAGGAACAATTACAGTGTCTTATATTATGGCTTTAAGGAATGAAGAGTAGGATCGAGCAAACATTTATATATACAAACTGCATTTTTATTCAAATGAATGAGAAGAGTTTTATTTATAAAGAAGATGATTATAACAAGCAAGATAATACAAGGTAGAGCTTTAGGTGTGCATATGGTGTACAGCAGCCTGGAAAAGTGGCTGTGGCCAGGACTGGCACAGGTTTGGTAGCAAGAGCTCCCATCTGGAGTGACTACCGCTGGCACAATGATGACTACAGAGGAAAAACACCCAGACCATCAGCTTCTGAGCTCTGAGCTGCACTTGAAGATGAGAAATGAGGTAAATATAAACCCCTCAATAGCAGAAATTCACCTAACTCCAGTGCCTACCTGAACAAAGAAATACCCTCAAGCAGAAGACAGGTAAAGTGGAGGCATTTTCCCTACCCCAGCTTCGGCCACCATTAGTTTACAAGAGCTCCAAGGGTTCAGACACCATGTTTTGCTTCAGGAGAGCATCCTTGCCATTATTTTTACTATTTAATTTTACCTCAAAGTGTTGGTGATGATTCCTCCTTCACTCCCAACTGAGCCTTCTGTGTCAACTTGTTAAGGCCCCAAATTCATCCAAACCAAAGGCTCTATTATGTGATCTTACACCAGGTGATTCATTTCATATTTCTAGCCTCAGCTCATTTTTCCAGGTTGACTCTCTCCTTGATATGTAAAAGCTTCAGGTTATCCATAGTCTCCCCCTGATGACAGTTTTGTCACTTGTGAGATATTCATTATTTTTAATAATTACTATGATAAACTTTTAAAAAAAACACCAAACAACACAATATTTTGTCCCAGAACAGAAGAAATGGTGTGAGTTTTCTCACAACTGCCATTAGACTTGCAGGGTCCATATGCAGAAGCCAAGTTATGGCCATGTGCTCTTCAGCCATGCACACCTTGTCTTCTCCTGGTCCCCATTTTAACGTTGCAAAGCTCCTCTGTTGCCTTCGGAGGCAATTGTCCTGGTTGCTCACCCTAAATCAAGCTCCAAGTCAGCCCACAGTACCAGCTTCAAAGAGCTCTTTTAAATAAATTAGTCTCACAATAAATTCCTTTGTAAATCGTTAGCGTTCCCATTTCAGGTATAAGATAATATATGCAACACATTAACACTCTTTGCAGAACCTTTGTGTTTCTTTTGAAACCGAACAGTCCCGAGAATACATCTACTTTCCCCCCAACTCTGCATTCTAATAACTTACTTAGCACACTATTACCATATTGTACATTACTTTTTATATTACCTTTTTTTGCAATTTTGTTTTCAAAATTGCCATTCTGCCCTTTTCTCATTTCTCAGAAATGCTTTGCACTCTGCTAGAAATTTATTCAAGTAAACATTAAGACTGATCCAAGCAGCTTTTATTTTTTTCTTTTCTCTTTAACAGGTATAGGAAAAAGTATATGAAACCAATAAGGTTTACTCTCAATCTTTCAAATCTTTTCAAGCGCAGCAGACTTTCTCGCCGCCTCACAGCCCATCACAAAACAAGTAACTTGTAACTTTCTCTGGCCCTGGACTCAATCTTGTCCTAACGCTGCACTAGTTCTTGTTTACATCCCAAATTTTACATCTTCTGCCAAGTTGTTGTGATAATATACACATGATACGAAAGAACTCGGGAGGCTTTTAACAGCTTCTCACCAGCAGCACTATGCCTCTCTTGTCCATGGCAGGGCACTACGAAGAAACCATGGAGTAGAAGAAACCACGAATCCACACAGCAGGTCTAAGAATGAGCTGTCGGCAAGTCATCCTTGAATTGTTCATTTGAATTGGGATTTTGTGAAAAGAAGTCCTAAAGGGAACAAAAGAGTCACAAAATCAACAATTTTGAAGAAGAAAAAAAGAAGAAAAAAAAAAGAAAAAAAGAAAAAAGAAAAAAGAAAAAAGAAAAAAGGGGGAAATTATGATGTAAATTATCATATCAGGCCAACAAACCTCTGTCTTTGAGCTGTTATGTTTCCTATATCTCAAGGTTTGCTTGTCTTTACATTCCACTCAGATCATTAAATCTTAAAGGCAAGTCTGCTTCTAAATGAATAATCTTGCATTCCCACCACCTGCTAAAGTGAACGTCAAAGCAGGTTCTAGTTTAGCAAAACACTCCAAACCAAAACTGGAGGTGTCTACAAACGCTGAAGTGAGAGTACTACGACATTTGCAACCAGTGGTATAGGCAAAAAAATCTAGTATAAATCTAGGGCATGAGAGTCTGTAGCTGGAGCAGACTGGTTTTGTACCAGAAGGGAGATTCTCCTCACACAGGGTGCAAGCTATAACATTTCTTCCAGTAAGCCCTGTACCAAGACAGCAAACAAGATTATAGACCCTACTGCAAGATTAGAATATCACCTTAGCACAACTGACAGGTACTCAAAAAAGAAATTAATTGAATTGTGTTGGTTTAAATGAACTTACAGAAAAAAAAAAATCAAAATCAGAAGTAAAGGTTATTCCATTTACAAATCCCAGTGTTCCAGCTTTATAGGAGGGGACTGCATGAATCAAGAGGTATTATGGGAAAAATACAGTAGTGTGAGGGTTACAATAAGTTAAACTGAAATCTCTGTAATGAGGACAGTAAGCAGACTGCATGATAAATTGTTGCTGCATTGTAAGAGAGAATGAGCAAGAAGCAAAGCAAATAAATCCAGGAGAAGCTCAGTGTGTATTGTGTTTTAAATGGTTGCAAGCTAAGAACATACCTTGTATGTTTTAAAAATCTTTTGCAACCCATGAAACACATTCATCCATATAATTTATCTAAAAGACATCTATCCATATATGCATTGCTCTTTGCAGTAGTAACAAGGCTAGATGGAAGCCTTGCTTTTTGGCATCCTTTATATATAGGTGGCATATGGTGGCATATAGGTTGCATTATTTATTTGCAATTTTGGGTACGTAATTTGCACTCTGAGCTTGGGGAGCCCTTCAGATTCAGTGAAAGTCTTTCAGTTAACTTCAGTGGGTGAAAAAGCCCAAGGTAAACAATGTCATATTCACACCACTGCCCTCAAAGGGCACAAGCAAGGAGCGTAGCCCCAGTTGATAGATTACTGTTTCTCACTTGACCGTAAACTCTCTCTCTCCCCTTGTCTTTCACTCTCAGAATATAGAAGTATCTCTATAATTTATGTAAATCGAATTAAGTAAACCAATAAGTTAATTAAGTGATATATTTTAAGAGCAGAAGGGACCTCTACGATTCTGTATTCTGGTCTTCATAATGAGGATGTGGAACATAATCCAGTTATTGCTGGGTTGCTGTTATCAATGTCATGAGGCAATGAGAGCACATGTCTTCTAGAGGGATGCGCAGGCTTGATTAAAGATTTCAGGCCGTGGCAATCCACAGCAGCTAAGGATGCCGTGTACCTCTGGTTGCCTACAGCATGTTAAATATGAGCATCTTATTTTCTTTCTGCTTGGAATTTGTCCTGATTTGGCTCAAGGCACTTGTGAAATCTTTCACCGCCAAACTGAGGGGATACCAACCCCCTTTCTGTTAGTGTGCCTCATTTCAGACTATGATGAGGTGGCCTCCTAAATGAAAAGAACAAGTGAAGAGCTGTGTATTTCCTGAAGACAAGAATTAACATCTATCAACCCTAAATTAGAGGGAGAAATCAGTACAAGCATTATAATAGCTTGCGTGAGGCCAAACTAACATTCACTGCTATGTTTTAAGGGGAAAAATCATTCCTCCTCCTATTTTGTACATACCACTATTGGTTGAATATTAAAATATTTAGATGCTAAATTCCTATTCTCCCCACAAGGCATTATACAGTAATATATATGCAAAATATGAAACCAAAAATAGATTTGCCTACACATCAGCATTTCAAACGCTCATTAATGCCAGGACAAACGAAACACCGTGTTCCAGTCCTCTCTACATCATCTGTCATTTGGATATGCTGAGTATAATGAGGCAGAACTTTAATGTTTGGGGGGGAAAAAGCTAGTTTTCATCTTTCATTTACAACAAACATGATGCAAAAGCCTATATGTGGGCTAGAAGGTAAGGACCCTGGCAGAAAGCTTGAGGCCTGGATAATGAGGACATAGATCCAGAACACAAATGGCCCCAAGAAGTTTCTTTTTCCAAATACTTGCCAGTACTTTCTGGTGCTTCCACCACTGCTCTTGGTCCATCTCCTTGGCTCCTCTTCGCTTCAGACCAAGACACTCGGGGGTCTATTGTTCCTTAAGACCTAACCTGAACTTATATGTATGGACGCTCCAGTGCCAGAAAAATTCAATTTATTCTGCCAGTGATTTTCAATGTTTTACAATGAATCTATTTATCTACTGTAACCACAGGCATGTAGGCTGAGGCCAGCGGAGATCACTAGTCAGTGACCAGGTTTAGTCAGAGTGCAGCTTTGGGACATGCAGTATTAGATGTGTCTGGACAGTACACAACAACGAAGATAAGCTGTGTTTCAAGGAGTAGAATGCTCCTCAACATCATGGATATTTCATTTTCACACGTGTTCAAGTAGCACATTTCCTAGAAAATATGAGGGTTTTCCCTTCGAGTGCACATTCACAGTTACTAAAGTTATTAATAACTTTAGAAAATAATAATAGTAATAATGCTGGGCTGCTCAGGACAAGAGAAGTATGGAGCTATGGGAGAGAATCCAGCAAAGGACCACAGAGATGATAAAGAGACTGGAACATCTCCCCTGTGAGGAAAGGCTAAGAGAGCTGGGACTGTCTAGTGTGGAGAAGAGAAGACTTGGAGGAAGATCTCAACAGTGTAAGTACATACCAGAGGGGAGGCTACAAAGAAGATGGATCCAGGCTCTTTCCAGTGGTGCGCAGTGGCAGGACCAGAGGCAGAAGTTGAAACACGGGAGGTTCCCTCTGAATGTCAGGAAACACCTTTTCACTGTGAGGGTGACCAAGCATTGGCATAGGTTGACCATGGAGCTTGTGGTGTCTCCATCCTTGGAGATAATCAAAAGCCACCTGGACATGCACCAGCAGAGGACCTGGACCAGATGACTTCCAGAGGTCCCTTCCAACCTCAACCGTTCTTTGATTCTGTGAATTGAATTTAAATAATGTAACCAATTACTATTTTGGTCTGTATAAGAAAAATAGCTTAAGTATGTTTATGAAAAGAAGAATTCACAGGTCACTTCATTTCTCAAGTGTCTTAAGTACTCCAACTAATGACAGGTGGAAAAACTTAGAAAGCAGTAACATAATGTATGCTGACATTATTTCAGGTTAATGTTTGTGAGGAAGTTTCTGATAGGACAAGATGGGATCAGATGATAAAATATTCTGGAAACCCTGAGTCTAACCTAAACTATATATTTTGTAAGACCAGTTTTCACGCCAAATAATCAGTTCACTGCTCTCCTCCTCTTTCCCAAAGTAATTCCTGGAAGAGTTCTGTTATGACAAAGTAGTCTGTTGGAAAGGTGTGACACGTTCCATTTATTTTGTGTTAGAATAAACTATGTTAAAAAAAAAAAAAAAGGAGTGTAAAACATCACCAAAATAAATAGAGACTGTTTTATTTGAACAATGAACAGTGCTGGGACATAAGTTTCCAACTGCAAAAGCAGGCAACGAAAGAGAACTGTCTGCAGAATATTATGGTAATTCAGAGCAAATTAGTTTTAAAATATGTAATTAAATCACCTTTTCCTGCTTTTCAGAGGTACCTGAGTATTTTATGCAAGGTACTTTACTTTTTGTATTTCTTTATTGTGTTGCAAGAGTGAAATTTTTAATGCTGCCGCTTGATATAAGAAAAAATTAGAACAGAGTAATTAGCCATATAAAATTTTCAGGTCAGTAGTAAATGCATTGGAATGTTTTATATTCTTTCTTTTCTTTTTCACCAAGATCTTGAGCAGCTTTCAAAGCCTTTTTTAGTTTTCCTGGGTTTTTTCCCATCTCATCTATTTAGGAGATGGGATCTGCTTTGAAGTCTGTATGCCATCTGAAAGGTTCTGCAACATATTACCTATTTTCAAAAAATATGTGTGCCATTGAGGCATTGTCCCCCACAAGACGCCAGGCAGATGTGTGTAAAGCTCAAAGTCGAGTGTATGTAGCTACTGCTCTGATTTGTAACCTTTTCTTCATGCTTCATTCCTTTAAATCGTTAAACAAGGTATAAGTCACTGGAAAAAAAATCACCTCCTTCTTCTTAGATCTTTGCCATTCCCCAAGTGCCATCAGCAGATGGTGTTTAATTCGAGTCAGAATAATTTTTAACTTGCAGGCATGACAGTATAATGATATAGGCAGAAAAACAACCTGTTTCTCATAAGTACCATATGAAGTGACAGTCCTGTAGTGACTAACGTGCAGCTCCAGCAGGGGCCAAAGATGCTCTTCATACCTGTCAGAGATGCACCATGAGCATAAGGGGCAGCTGTGTTTGGCTGGTGCACTGCCATTTCCCTGGGGGTATAGAAGAGAAGGAGTAAGATTTCTTCTTGACTTCTGACATTTTGAGAATTTATGCCAATTTTTATCCAGACCTACTTTCCTCTTTGGCCATGCAAGAGTTTTTCTTCCTTGTGTGCACCCCAAACAAGATCAAGATGGACTGTAAAGAATAAATCCCCCGAACTCACCATACACCCATCTCATCTGTGGTGAGACTCGGAAAGCTCCAGCCACCAAGGGTGTTTTGCAGCTCCAGCCCAGCTAAGCAGCGCTCCCTGAAAGGACTTTTTTCTGGTTTTCACCCCAAAAGAACCCCACTGAATTCCATACTGTCTTTACAGGAGTTTATTCCCCACATCAGTGGCACACTCTTCCTTTCACTCCTGTCAAGAATCAAGGTGAGCCTCAGAGCAACCAGGACTCCCCTTTGCCAAGGGAGGCAGCTGGTGTCACCACCGACACCATCCTCTTGGGGATGGCAGCACGGGAAGTTGATGTCGTCGGTTGTCATCAACAATTAAAGAAAGAAGAATCACAACATTTAAGACACATCACATCAAAAAGCAAATTAAAAAACAGTCCCTTCATATTCTAGATGTTTTCATGGATTCATTGAAATAAGCAGGCTACTTTTCTCAAGGCATCATCTTTTCTCCAGTGTCATTTCTCTTCTATCACATAAGGTTCCACACACACAGTACAGCTTATGCTGGTTGTACTTGGCTTGGTGAAATCTGGATCACATCTTCCATAGAAATTCCCCTGTTTGTTTCCCTTTGCCCATCCAGCCCTTCTTACTCTGCATATTATCTGTTATTCATCGGGGTTTTTAATTCAGAGTCCATCTGCTGAAAAAAATACAGGGAGCTATAGCCCCTCAATTTACACCTCCCAAAAAGCCAGGTTTATTGAAAAAGTTAATTCTAACAATATTTTTTGTAATCCTTTTTGTGCTGGATTACTGCAATTTGAATAATTCATGAATAAAAGGGCCCACAGTAACAAGTCAATGTATAAAACTACATAACTAGCATCTCCCATAAAAGCTTCAAGAATCTTACAGATAAGAGTAAACATAACACTGGTTACAAGAGTAACCAGTAAACTGGTTATTTTTAGTTTTTGCCACAGTCTAAGGCTCAGTGAGTTTGTTCTGTGGCTGATATTTCTACTGCCTGCCCTGGCCATCGCAGCAGAGCTTTATCACCACATCTCCCAGTGGCCAGAAAATGCTTAAACCTGATCATTACTTTAAAAAAAACCACATGGAAACATATCTATAAGTACTAACCTTTCCCCAGGAATCCACTCAGCAAGGGCAGTACCATATTATAGTTGATTTCTACACTGGTCCCCTTGGATTAGGAGTGATTAAGGGGGCCCTTTGGCTCGTTAAGTGCAGCTATAACCAAGGGATAAATGGGGAGGCAGGAGGGTGGCTCACTCATGTTGCCAATAATGAAGGTGAGATGAGAAAGTGAGGGTACAGGAGGGTACCCACCCAAGAATATCTCTTGTCTAAGTAGTTCCTAAATCATTTTTTCTGCAGGGTAGGAGCTCCACAGAAAAGGCAGGGTAGTGCTGGCTGAGGGCTTGCATGCAACTTCTGGAGATGTTTTCAGGTGTGCCTGCACCTCAGGCAGCTTTCATTAGAAAGGGTTCATTACCAGCAGAAGTAAGGAGGTGATTGTCCCCCTATACTCAGCACTGGTGAGGCCACAGCTGGTGTACTGTGTCCAGTTTTGGGCACCTCAATACAAGAGAGATCTCAAGGTGCTGGAGCGGGTGCAGAGGAGGCAACGAAGCTGGTGAAGGGCCTGGAGAAT
>JAOXJM010000023.1:84615724-84635839 GCA_026413425.1 Tringa solitaria | reverse complement strand
GGAGGGATTTAAAAGACGGGTTGACATAGTGCTTAGAGACATGGTTTAGTGATGGGTTTTATCAGAGTTGGGTTGATGATTGGACTAGATGATCTTAAAGGTCCCTTCCAACCTGGGCAATTCTATGATTCTATGATTCTATATGACAAGGTTTTCTATACTGTAGACGTTACATGGGAGCCTGGAAAGATCATTGTGCATTAACACCTCTTTGGTGCACTAGGAATCACCCAGAACCCGCATGAAGAAAGTCTGTCTTCACTTAGGTTTACTAGAGAGTGGTTCTTTTGTGGCAGGCATAAAGGACCGAGGGCAAGGCTGATTTTATTTAGCCCTTCCACTTTCTTGCCTGCAATATTAATTTAAGCTGGGATTCAGAAAGCTGCTCTGGCTCGTGACTTCAATGAGGCACACAGGAATCCTGCTGAAACGAGGTCTGAGTCACTGCTCCAGAGCCCAGTGAAATCAATGCCTGCTTTTGGTTTTGGATCAGAGAAATTTCTCAAGCAAAAGATGGTGTGGGGTTTGGGTTGGTTTTCTTTCTACTTTTCCCTTACTATACTGCAGTAATCCATGGCATAGCATTTAAAGTGGGACAAAAGGACCTGATCGACTGGGGAAGGAGCAAGTAGAGCAGAACTGACTGAGAAATTGGGAAGGAAGAGAAGTTTCACTCTTGCCTTTAGCACTCAACCTGAGTTCAGGCTGGTGAGATTCACAGCTCATCAGCTCCAGACCCCAAGTGCATGACAGGCCCTCGATGCCACCAAAGAGGAGTCAAAGCATGCAGATCTCTGGGAGAGAGGAACGTCCCTGGAAGAAGGGCATGAGAGCAGGGCTCTGCCAGCTGCAAAGCATTTTTAAAAGGAGGGAAAAGCTAATCTTCATGGAGTCTAGTGTGACGGGTGGGAAAGATACCTCAAACTATGTGGAAATGGAAAACCTGCAGCTGAACCCTAACTACATGAATCTCTCTCTCATTGCAACAGGGCTTTGGATCATGGTTTGCTGAAAGGGAATCCCAGAAGCACAAACACCTATTTCCTAAATGCACACAATCCTCATTAGGCAGCTAAAGCATAATGGTGCACCCTAGAATGGTGATAAAGGTCCATGATATCATCAGGGATTGCTAGAAACAGTGTTAATGTCGTACTGACATGCCACAGCCGTGGGATAGAAGTTCATCGTGAAGGGTTTTTTTACAAACATTAAATGAAAAAGCAGTACAGGCAGCAGAACACTTGCTGTGCATAAACCAAAGCGCTCATGTACACCCTAAATGAATATAAGAATAGAAATATACTCTGTGTTTGGATTAGTAAAACTTTCTTCTTTTTTTTAAAGTTAATATCTCTTGTAATCCAGCTTGGCACTATAGTAAGAGACCGTGCAGCAAAAATGGATAGGAGCTTACTTAAAACTGGTGCTTATCAGCAGAATCTAAAGAATTAACCAGCCTGCTGCTGTCATGTGCTGCTGCAAGAAAAAAATTGCCAGAGCGTGCATTAAACACATTTTTAATAAATTTGATTTTTTGAACAGTTTTTTTTTTCTTAAAGTTACTTTATGTATTAAGTCTTAAAAATAAACATGTTGAGACTGATCTCATAAAATCCAAGGAATCTCAGAGATTTATAAGAAAAGTGTTTTCCACAAAATTTGGGGATGTTCCATTTCAGTAAATCTGCAAAGACCATTTATCTAATCTATTTTGAATTGGCTGCATCTTCTTCGTGCAAAGAGTGAGAGATTTGTGATGAGGGGAAACACTTCCAGAAGCTGCTTGGCCAGCAGAGGTTCCCTTGCCTTTCCCTTCTCTCCTCCCCACCAGCTCCATCTGGGCATCTTGATGCTCTTTGCAAAGGTTAGGCAGGTCACTCTCCCTTATGAGCCGTGTCTAGATGTTGCAGAAATTAAGGATATTGATCCTTTAGCCATGAGAGCTGACAGGGCGGGGGTTATATGTGCTACAATAGACGTGGGTTTATTGAAACTGGTTTCCTCTCTCTCACATTATTGCAACAGTAGATACATACAGGTAGGAGTATAGGTAAGAAGTACATAGGTGACGGTGGCAAACAGAACAGCTCATGTTGTAGACATTGGCAAACACTGCCTAAGCTTTCATTTTCCATTGGTTTCTTTCACAATGACTTTAAAATGTTCGAAAGACATTTAGTCAAAGTCATCAGGCTGGCCTAGGAAAAAGCAAGATTTTTTTAGAGCAAGATTTAATCAGCCATCTCCTAAACAAGAGATAGAGTTGTACTTAAATTTGGGGTTATTTTACATTCCTTTCTAATTGCACATCCCGAAAAGACATCTTTTCCAACAAACTTCTATCCACAGCCTTGATTTAATTATGCAGATAATAAATGGTTGTGAAGCAGAGTTATTCTGTTCTTCCTTTGTTCCACTATTAGAAGCGTCTTTATTTACAGTACTTTAATCATATATGTGAAAGCAAATTCAGGACAGACAGCATTTAAAAGAAGATACGTCCATTGTATTGCCTTGAAACAGTCAAGATATTATCTATTAAATTTTTTCCCCCGTATAAAAAGTTGTCGAGACCCATTTATTAAAGGTAACTCAGACAGTTTCTGCAGTCAGTATCAAGGAGAGGGTAAGATATCGGGATCAAGGTGCTGGCTCAGCACTTGTTCAGACTCTTTGAATGACTCCTCAGAGATGCCTTCCTCTTTCCACACGCAGAAACGCTGATGAATTTGCACTGCTGGTGTCTATCCTTATCCCTCTCTGGGGATAAAGGAGGAAAATCACTGACCGGTGGGCACGGCCTTGCACAGAGCAGAAGGATGGATGGGCAGCGTTCTCCTCCCTCTCCTGCACTCCTCAAACTCATCCCACTAGTTCTGTGTTTAAAGGGCAATGGGCTGGTAGAGGCATTGTGCACCGCTCTTCTGTGTGTGCCTTGCTTGGTACATGGCTCTGTCTCAGCCCTTTTGAAGGTCCTCCTTCTTCGAGAGCTGGCACTCTCCTATTTTACATAGGAAAAAGTTTGAAGAGTGACATGGGAACAGTCCGTGAAATTTCTCATTGTTTCCAACATTTTTCATAAGTTTGAAAAGAAAGAATTACCTGTCCATTATTGCCAAAGCCATTACTCTTGGGGGATTTTTTTGTTTGGGCTTTCTTTTTAACTGAATAAGTATTTGGCACTTGCCAGTCCCCTGAGCTGTGATATTAAAGTCTCTACCAACTTGCTATGGAAGACTCTTAAAGCTTGGATTAGCACAGTCTAGAAAAAAGACAGAAAGTGTATGTCAAATTCAATGGCTTGACAAGCACATCTTCTCTTGACATCTGTAATCTCTAACAGTGAGTCACTCCTTCTTTCCAAAAGGAAAAAGTCTGGAAAAGTCTCTTTCTGGCATCTTCTGGTGAAAATGGAGGTGAAGAATTTACCTTGCTCCTGTGCTTTGTTCATATCACCTTTGACTGTCACATTTGCTCTCAGACCCTCCAGCTGATCTCATAATTCTTTGATTCCTGCTTTCAATTTTTAGGAAAACCGTGTCCACTGAGGTAAACAGGAGAGAAAGTAGCAAACTCTCTAGACAGCTCTTAAAACCTGCAGTTTTGCTCTCACACCAAGGTATTTAGAGAAAACCCAACACTTTCTACGCAAAGAATACAGTTAGTAGTACATGCTACTGCATGCAAGCTATTTGAGAGGAAATGAAGGACATTTTGGTTTATGTTTAGACTGCTAAAGATTAAAAAAAATTAATGTCTGTGTTAGTAGCCACCATCACTGAAGTGACATCTGAATTGATTTTGCCTGGAATTTCCCAGACACGGAAGGGTATATTTTTAGCAATTTAGTCTTTAAACATGTAATGGGGTAAAAGTTACTTCTTGTTAGCTCAAAGGCTGTGGTACCAGTCTTACCTGCTTGTTTAACATCCGTGTCAGTGGAGAAGGCTTGCTGCGCTCTGTTTTCTGCCTTCTTGGTGACCCCTCACTGGTGTTCCACCAGCTGCTTCTCCTATGATCAAATCCAACAAGTGGAGAAGGCACAGTCCCTCCCTCACCTTTTCCCTTTTCCCATCCTGTTTCACATTTTCCCAGCTCATTTTCACCATTAAACCACTTTGGAGTCATCGCAATAAAGGGTGTTTTGATGTTCTGAGGACTGGCACAGCATCAGGTTCATCTGCTCTGGGTCAGATTCCAAAATTCCTCATTTTGCAATCTTTGCTCTGCAACATGGTACAGGCATCTCCAAGGGGTTGTCTTGACCTCAGCAGCTTGCCTGGAAGTCATGGGCTGCATTTCCCATTGCACCTGGGTGCCTACCTGGGTACTGCTCTTTGTCCCTCTCCAGCAGGAGCAGAGGGCATCCCACTCCCTACCTTGTCACAGGGACCACAGGTCTTGGGCTCCACGGCAGCTGCTGCCCCAACTTCTGTTGCAGAAGGGCAGAAACTAAAGAACAGGAATGGCTCCCTCTGGACTTGCTCTTAGACTCACTCCTGAAAGAGCAAGAGCACAGATTTGTTTCACAAGCAAGTTTTAGGAAAGGGAAGGAAAGTGGTTATCTCCCTTCCTCCACTCCTCTTCCCTCCCCAGATTTATCCAGATTTTATTAAAACTTCACCCTAGAAAGAGAGGGAGAAGGGCTGTGTGTCTTCAGAGTCATCTGTGCCCTCAGTATGGTCATAATTTGCACTGAAATGGGAGAAAGAATGAGAAGAGCATTAGGTCGTACCTCTACCCTTGCACCTCTAGGAATCTTCATATTTCAAAATTACAAGTTTAAATGAGAAAGATCAAATGCAAATCTTGACCATTGCTTACTAATACTTACTAATACTAATACTTTTTTATCTGTATGAAAATAGTATAAACACTGCAGTCTGACAGCATTTTTTCTTTTTTTTCTTTTTTTTTTTTCCTGAAAAAATGAACAGAGCTCTTCCTGTTTGTTCACAGCAATAATGAAATTACATACACATACATCATTACCAGTGATTTAAATAAAGAAGCATATGGGTACAAGAAACAAAATATTCCTATATGTGCCTATTTCTGTATTTCAGTGGGTGTTTTGGTTCCTCTGATAGCATTACATTAGAAAGAGAGCACATATATAGAATTTTGTCAATTTTAATGCCGTTATTTGACTTGCATGATGGTACCTAATTATGTAATTGGGGTAAATGTACTTGGTACTTGCAAGAAACAACTATCTGGCAAAATGCTGTTCAGAAATACCAGCACATTGTGGTGGCTTATACACAGGCTTGTTGAAATAAGGTAATCACAAAAGTTCTTCTTCCTTCCATTTCCCACATGGAGTTCCCATTTGCCAACTGCACTGCACCCTCCCCCCGACCCTTGCTGGCTCGCTTATCGAGCATTTACATTTCTATCACATCCACTGGCATCTTCGTATGTGCTTAATTATTAATTGTTTTCCTCTGTCACCAAGTATGACATCAGAAATTTGCTGGCATTTCTGATCTCACCTGACCATGCACCGCCTCTTGTCTAGCCATGCACAGCGAGCCTTTCGTTTTCCAAGGGTTTCCACTAATTTTCTTGGTGACCATCCAGCATGAGATGAGAGACCAAAACCAGCGCTGACTTCTGGCCTTGGCCTCAGTTCAATAAAGCACAAAATTTGCCCTTTCACTGCAAAGGCGTTATATTGGGTGTAGGTGTCAAGGTACTGGGGGGATGCAGGGGTGACCCTTGTGAGAAATGGCCAGGGGCTGGCCATGCCGGGCACAAACATTTCCAGACAGGGGAAGGAGCTGGAATTTTCCCCAATTTTCCCCGAGTCAATAACAGTAACCTGTAGGCAATCTCCCCTCTTTACCTCGACCCAGGAGCTCACTTCTTCTTCCCCCATCCCACTGGAGGGGGTGAGGTGAGCAGTTGGGTGGGGGTTTGGCTGTTAGCCACGTCTCAGCCTCTGCACAAAGATTTTCTTTGGGTGTTTGTGTTCGAAATCTCTCAGACCCAAGAGACTTTCCATCAATCCCAAAATTTCAGAAAGGAGACTCAAGCCCTGCCTGACCTCTGCTCCCCTCTTATTCCAGTTCAGTCAAGCATTTCAGTGATCCATTTAGATGTGTTTTCAGTTTTAACACAGCTGTTATTAAGCAAAGCACTTGAGCAGGATTTGGGCATTACTGATTAGAAACCTTCTTCATTTTCACAGCTGAAATCCTGATTCAGTTCTCTTTCTGCCGGTCGCTGGAAGGCCTCCAGAAGTGCACCACATTATTCTTACTTAGCTTTTTTTTCCCCTCAAAGCGCTAAACTAGCCCTTATTTCCAACTAGCACACAGAACTTTTTATCCCAGCACATTCCTTCTGATCCAAGCATTAAAAGAAAATTCAGACTTACGTAAGACAAAGCCCGTTCTCTTCCCGTCACACAGCAAAGGACCACATTTTGAGCAATTAAAAGTTGCGAGTCCAAAAAGTACCTGCGTTCCAAATTCACATTTGAAATACATCTCCTATTGTCAGGCAAAAAAAAAAAATATACAATTTAAAGCACATCACAAAAGAGAGAATAAGAGAGGGGCTTGTCTCCTTAGCAGCTGCCATCAGCTGTTATGACATACATGAATTTGGCAACACATTTTGAGATATTTGAGGTATGAGGGCTAATTTGGCTCTTGGGGTGTCCATGGTGTAACTTCTCCACTTCTCCTCCATAGCCTAACTAGGGGGATGCCAGGGGACACACACAGGTGAGACACAGGAGGTTGGGAGGGCAGCATTATCCGTCTTACTGTCCTACCAGACCTTCTCCCTGTCCTACCAGACCTTCTCTGGGTATCTCTGAAGCTAGGAGGAAGGCCGGTGCTCACACACACACAGAGACACAAGAGAAACTTACAGAGAGACATAATTAACCATTGAACAGCTGCTAATGGGAACCATTTATCGGAAGATTTAAGACTAGTTTTCACGGTCAAGAAATTCTACTGCTGGGCTTTCAGGGGCTGCTGCTGTTCTTGGGGATCTGGGCTCCCAGATCTCCAGTTTGGGGCCCTTAGTTCTAAGAAAATGTAGGTTTTAATTCAATGCAGTACTCCACAATTAATTAGGAGTCTCATTAAGTGAGGCTTTGCTGTGTAATAAAATTTTGAAGGGAGTGTGCCACGTGACAGGCAGTGACTTCTTAAAGGGAACGTGACCACCCTTGCTCTGAAACTCAGAAAGTTGCTCTTTAACACTGCAAGCACAGAGGGGCTGCTCAAATTTGTATTTCTTTATCTGCTTCTGCTGTGGACAATCCTACAGAGGCAGATTTTTACAACACAATATATGAATTTTTCTCAGTATTTTCCCAATTCAGAAAACCCAGTGTCCTTTTAAGATCTGGAGATGTTCTTAAAAAGGATGTAGTTTCCAAATCTGACAGGTTTGTGCAACAAGCCTGCAGTGAGTACATTTCAATGTAAACATTGTTAATTCAACTTTGTCAAATACAAGTCATCGTTAGGACGAAGTACATGATGCAAGAAAGTAACTTGTCATTTTAAATCAGCTTCATATGGCAGTTATAGATTTCTAATATACTTTTAATTGCAGTGATTACAAGCCCTAATAAATTGTCAGCTAGGTCTTTGGGAATATCACTTCCTTTATTTCACTCTGCTTTAATTTATTGTTCCTAGATAGAGGACAATAATCATTTACAGCCAGCTGCTCCTCAAACACACTAAGGAAGAGGGATTTGTTTCTGAAGCTCTTTCTCAGTTGTGTTTACATTTTTTTACACAAACATAATTCATGTGCATTCTCCTTCAGGCCAATGGAGAAACCAGTCTTATGGACTCCTAGGATTGGCTATCACAAGTTTCTGAGTTTAGAAGGACTTTTGGTGGATCTCAGGGAGATGTCCAGGAGGACCCAGGTGGCCAGTCATGCCCAGGCCTCCACCTGGTCAATCGAGCCAAAATCTGTCCGTGACGGTGACTGGAGTTACGGGTCCCTGCTCCAGAAACTGTGAGACCCTTGCACTCAGCCAGTTGACCCCCCTTGTCCTGCTAAATTAAACTGAGCTTTGCAGCATCACATTGGCTGGTGTTCCTTTTCTTTCCCTTGGCATTAGGTGAGACACATCATAAAGATTTGCAAACTTGGAATATTCATTAGAAAAAAAGACCCACGAATATTTTATCTTTGTCCCAGTAACATTCCTTACAGAAAAAAAAAAACCACTACTGAAAAGTTCTTATTTTAAACTGTAATCAGCATAAAGGAGCAGAAAGAAAGCTTCAGTAGCTGTAGATAAAATCTTATTTAGAAAAGCAGGGCCATGGTACAAGGAACACAGCCATCAGTACCCCTGATATGCTTGTCATGAAGTTTTGTTGACACAAACAGGACTGCTGTAAGTGAAATCAGGAGAGGGGTAATGAATCAAGCTTAATGTAGCATTATAAATTTCAGTGCTCTGTAATAATTAGAGGCAAGTAACAGAGAGCAGGATTGTGACAAGTGTCTGTACAGCTCTTGCTAGAGACACCTTTGCTAGAGGGCAGATAAAAGAGCACTGTAAAATACTGCACTTCCAACAACGGATTAAAATCCATTGTTGCTGTTGGGTAGAACATTGTTGCTTCCTTTTGCTTGAAGTTGGCATTGGTCAGCTAACCCATGGACGCCTGATTGAATTTAGCCCTCTGTTAAATGCCTAGGAAATTGCGCAGACAGCCCAAATGGACTTTATTAGCAGAGTCTTAACGATTCATCTCTGTATTAGGGAGAAGGGAGGAAGGTACAAGGCATCATTTTCTCATGAATATACACGACAGTCATGCAGCAGAAAGCTGGGTAGACTCCTTTTCTTTAGTTTTTAATCCCCCCCCCCCCAGCCCCTGCCCCTTAATGAGTGGATATCTGAAATAGTTAGTAAAGGAAAAAAACCTTACCATTTTGAGATGCTTTTTTAATCACAGGCTCATACCTCTGAGACCATGGTCCTGTGATCACCAGTGCTTATCAATGTGCTATCAGGTTACTCAGCAGCACAAACGTGATCCGGAGCAGGCACAGGCAGATGGTCACATTTCTGTTGAATAACCTCCATGACCAGCGGGGAATTTATTCCGGCTTTATGCCATCAGTAGCACTGGCTGCAGAGGAGAACTGAAACCTGCTCTTGTGTAGAGCTTCTCAGTACAAAGCTAGCCCGGCCACCTTTTCTGGAATAAATCTGGAACCGCCAGGTAAGTTCATATTATGTCAACCGCCCACATCATTTTGGGTCCAGCATCAGGAGCCCTGCAGCCAGGCTCACCAAGCCATGCAACCACAGCCTTGGACTGTCCAGGCCCAAGGAAGTCCCTTTGTAGTCCAAGAAAGGTTAATTCACTCATCCCTGATGTCTTTAGAGAGTTTTCTGGTATGTTAGCACTAAAGAAGTTAAGATTTCTTGGTTGATACTACATTATGTAGTATCAGCATTTCATGCAGCCCTGTCTGTATGTAACCAGCAACAACAGCATGGACTCCACAGCCTGGACAGAACCAAGAGCCATGATGTCCTCTGCGTCTTCACCGTGCCCTCAAGGCTGGAAGCGCTGAGTTATACAGCTCAGGTTGAGGTCCTACAAGTTCCCATCATGGTTTTATTGCACACTTGCTGACACAAGGCTGGTGGCAATGAGGGAACACACTGTAGTCACCCAAGCCTAAAATACAACTTTTAATTTTTAATTACAATGTTTTAAGTAAACACCATTCCCACTTTTGGTGGCCTTTTATGGACTTCTGCTTTCAGATTAGTAGCACGGATCTGAACTTTAGTTGGCCTTTTTGTCACCGGATGATGCAAGTTTGCCTGAGGGGTCTGTTCCATTATACTTGTACGCATCTGGGGAGAAATTCGGTTAGCACAATGCCTCAGAATTGCATATATTTGTCTGTAACCCTGATTTGCTCATTTTAAGAGCAAAACAGAGACATAAATGCTGGATAACGCCCATGCCGGTATGATTTTCATCACTGTTCCACGGATGATCTAAGCTGCACAGCAAGAATTTCACAACTCTCTTTAACAACAAGCCCAAGTCAATTCTTTACATTTTGCTTTACTTTCCTCATTGGCTTCTTTCAGCAGGTTTGGTGGTGGTGGTTTTTTTTGTTCCTGGCTCCAGGGAGAGCAGAGATCAATAACACAAATCTAATATTAGAAACGTCTTCAGAAGAGCAGCATCCGTGGTGGTGTTTCTCCTGTGCCACGTGTGTCCCCCCCCCAGCAGGAGCACCCAGGGCACAGCGCTGGCCCACCCAGGGGACATGAAAACTCTAGCACTCACTCCCTGCTGACAATAACTGTATTCCTTGCAAGCAATTTGGAAGATGGAATGGTGTATAATACCGTTTACGTGATTACTTTCAGTCGCTGGTATCTTAAGGGTAGATTAAAATTATTCTCAGGGATGAGAATAATATTCCTTTATTGTTGCAAAGCCTAAGGAGCTACAGCAGGCTGAAAACAAGGTAGATATTACTTTTTCCTAAGTGTTGGGCTTATCTGAAAGACAGTAAACAAGTCTGATGACAGAAGGCTGGAGTTTCGTACACGACCATGGATTCGTGTGGGTCTCACCGAGGACATGTGACCAATAACTTTACCAACGCTCTCATCTTATAGTACATGGCCAGGTACATTCAGAATTTTGCAGGTTTAATATCCAGCCTCACAAATCACTGAGAGGAGACTTATGCTCCTGTCTACAGGCATCTCACCGCTGCCAAGATCTAGAGAACTGCGTTTGCGAGTAAGGCCATTTGTTAATGAAATGTAAAAATGGATAAAAATTTGTTTTTCTCACCCCTTATTTCACAGGAAGAAAGACAGCGTATAGTTCAGTAATAGCTGCTTAATGCCAAAACAAAACCAGTATCCAGATGTAGCAAGGTTATTTTTTACTCTATCCAGTTTTCTATGAGTCCTTATCTTCCGTCAACACCCTTCCTAACTTCTTAGCAACGTAACATTCTCTTTGCAGCTTTTACAGCTCTACTTCCAGTGCTTAAATATGATTTGATAAAAATAACTGTTTCAGAAACCACACAGTAACATTTCAAATCAGGTAATGAGAGTTTGACTTAAGGTGCAACGGCTAATAAAATTATATCCAGTACTGTCTGGTAACCAAAAATAGACTGAGAAAAAAATCATCTCTTAGGGTGTTGGTCAGCATCAAGTATTGCTTCTCCCAGGGGAGATGGGAAAGGACAGAGAAAAAAAGCTCTCCCTTCCCATGCACTAATTTAAATCCAGAATGCCAAAGATTTTCCATAGAGACCATCTCAATACCTCTGATCCAGCCAGTGGGAGCTGAGGGAAGGGAGTAGGGGGGAATCTGACCTCAAGTGCCACTTTCAAATTAAAATCCTTCCCATCCCCTATTCAATCTGAAGAAGGAGGGAATGATAAACAGGTTTAAAGGATTAAGACACAGTTGTAACAACCTCAAGGAAGACTTAATGGCCAATAAACTTACCATCTCGTTAGCAGCATTCAGCAGAAGAGGAGTAAAGATGGAAAAAAAACCAATAATACGTTTCAAGCTTACATAAGGTGAGAAGAGAAACCTCTATTAGACTGAAATCTGCATCTCCCTTATATCCACCCACATGCAAAAAGAATGGATATATTAATCTCAATTTACTGTATTTTTCCTTCAGATACACAGAAGGTGGGGCAAATAGTGCCTTCTTTTCATAAATCAGATATCACCCTGTAGCACAGAGTCTTGAAATATAGTGGAATGCATTTGATTTCCCAAATCCCTATTACAGCTGCAATAAAATTACAGAAAGGAGAGGCAGAACTGCCTGTATGCAAATGAATGCCTAGCAAAATTGCAAGTTTTTAAAATGTATTTCCAAAATGCAGAGCAATAAACTCCCGCTCACATTATCATTTAAAGATTTGCTAGAGACATTCGCCACACCTGCATCCTTCTCCTTTTTTCCCCAGTACAACCTCATTAGATGAACAGCAGGACAACATTTCCAAAATGTAGGCATAACAACACGGGGAAATATGTTAGTCCTGATTCTCGGGCTGTAATTCCCAGTGTAAATATTGTCCATCTTTGGTTTCTCAGTTGTATGTTTAAGAGGATGAATAGGAATGGAACACACACAACGGATCTCTTTCAGTTTGCATACTTAAAACTAATATAAGAGGGACACAATATAAAACATACACCAGTACTGGAGCATGGTACAGATGGAGGCTGAAGGATTCTTCCAGTCCAGGCAAAACCTTTGGGAAAGGCTTCAGAGTAAACCAGGGGCCTTGCTCAAAGCACTAGCAGACTTGCTGAGAAGGAGCAAATGGTGAGGAGGACACTGACGTTGCTAATGGCCCTTGCCTGTGCTCCTGTTGCACAAAGGTTGTCCCCCCCTTCAGCCAGGCTGAGGGACCTGGTGGATGTTGGGCCAGTCTTGAGTGGTGTCTTGGAGCTGGATGACTCTCAAGGTGCTCTACAACCTATGCGACCCTGGAGGTCTAGGATGATGATCACCAACAGATGTTTTGCTGCTGTCTCATTGGGTTTTGGAGAGGACGGAGTGGGAAGGAAAGGCAGGGTAAGCTTTGTGCCGTGGAAAGGGCTGGCAGGTTGTTGTAGGCAGAGAGGATGCCCTAATCTTGCCATTGTAATTGGGCAGTGCCCTCTTCACCTGAGGCCAGAGTGCATTTTTCACATGGTTGTTGTTCTGCCCAATAAGTCATAAATTTCTGGCCAGTGCCCTCAGGGACAGACACCTCTGTCAGACATACTGGCTTGCACTGACATAAACATAACCTCAGCTGCAGAGGGCTGGCTGTTTTCATTCTCTTTGTGCTAATACTACTGTCTCAAAGAGCACTCCCTAGGAAAGGGATTCTCCCTCTGTCATCTTCTGGGCTGGGAGCCATGCCTGGGACCCTCAGCGGCACTGAGAACACCGTGTTCCTGACGCACAGCATCTTCTAATGGGATTTCAGAAGGCTTCACGGGGGGAAAATAACTCTTTTATTTTACAAACAACATAGAGAGGCATGGGGAAATGGCAGGCAGGTAGCAGATCCCAATTCTTCTGATTTCTAATTCTCAGTTTTTGTCCAACCCACTTCCTTCATCAAGCTATTGCTCTTACCCTGCCCTGTGCCAGAGCCACCAACCCTGGAGGTCCCAGACCCCCAGCAACAAAATAATCTGCAACCCAGAGATGCCCTCAGGCTTTAAACCGTACAAGCTGAGCTCCCGACTCACCTGCTGGGAAACCTGCCAGTAATTGTTCTGCAACACTTCATCTTGCTGAGAGATTCACCATCAGCTTGGGATATTACTGAATTCCTAATGATATTAAAGAATTTATATTACAAGCTCTGTGGGTTTTAGAAAAATATGTTCCTTTAACTTCCAGAAAAAATCACTTCTGCTGGAGAGAACATCACCGTAACCGCCAGAGAAAAGGAAATGAAGAGGAGGATTAGCCAGCAGATAGCATCTGTAGGTAGTTTCTATGGATAAGGAGGGGAACAGGGTCATTTTAATTCTAGAAGCAATTTGGTTGCTGAAGCTTGTCTTCATTTACATTTAAGTGGTTATTGCATCCTGCTTATGCACTTACGTCCGTTGTTTAACTTCAGGCTGCCAGATAGTCCACAGACAACCTTTATGCTTTTTTAATCAAAGACTTCTGCAACATTTCCTCTATATTCCCTGTCCTATAGCTTAAGCTTCAGTGCTGCGTATCAGTTCAGGAGACCTATTTTCTGCTGACTGGATTTTTTTCAAGTCTTTCTGCCACATCTTTTTTCAGCTTTTCAAGAAAACGGTCAGCTTCCATTTTAAAGAGTTCTGAAGTCCTTCATGGGAGTCCAAAAGAAAGAGGGAGCTTCTCTCTTCTTTGCAGTACAAAAAAGTTAGACATTTTCTTCAGTCTTCTGCAGGGTGAAGGTCCTGAAACAAATATAAAGTTATTTTCCTTAACAGCCTTACAAGCCTAACATCAATGCTTTCCTTGGAACAGGTCTCACTGGAACAGATTTATATAATCCCCAGACCTCAAAAAGATACCTTGCAATTACACAGCATCTTTTGTGAGAAACTCAGGAAGTTTTAGTGCATCGCTGAGCAGTTAACATCTGTGATTTCCTACTGAGTTCTGAGGTTTAAATCAATTAACAGTAATTGGGACTGTTTACAGTGGCCTTTCATGTGGAACAAGCATATGCTGGAATTTTAAACTAAATATTTAAGTTTCTGCACCAAGTGACCATGTGGCATATATTTTAAAATATGTTGACCTTTAAAATATGTTGACTAATGCTGTGCTCGTGTAGTAACTCATTCTTAGAAGAAGATATTTCTAGTCTTTTAAACAAAACCAAAATCACCAGCTTTGTAGGGGAAAAAAAAGCAATTTTCATTTCATTTTTATGACCTTCATTTCTCAAGATCTAACTGTTTATGATGCACTAAAATCACATGAACCTGAAATAATTAAATATAACAAAACAGCTAATTTTGCATAGAGTGGTCTTGAAAATTTTTACCTGCCCATTAAGGTAATAAACCTACCACATCAAATTACACTCAGAAGTGCTATATGCAGCTTCATAAGGGATCAAAGCCACTGATAACAGTAGTTAATTGTGCACAATTATACTGTGCATTTTTAAATAAACCTGCTGATCTTTTGGCATGGAGACGGTATCAAATCAAGAAATTAGCTGAGAATTTGCTGGGGTGTTCCCCTGGCCACCTGGAAGCAAATCCACCAATTACTCCCTGTCTAGGGCACCACAAGGAGGGAAGGAGAAATAGAGTCCCAAACTTCCCATGGCTTGGGAGCTCTCCAACCCTCTAAGTAAGAATGAAAAGTGGATTGATTTGTTAGAGAGTCTGCAAGTTCTTGGAGTTTTTAAGTGGATTTACTGGTGCTAGCACTTCTGAAAACTTTCTTCCGCAGACGGGATGGAAAGTAGGTGCCAACCCATTGCAGATGCCTCAGTACCTGCAGAAGGAGGGAGATGCTGTTTATCCCTGTTGAGTAAATGGGAATAAGGAGCTACTGAGAAGCTTTGACACGGAGAAGCCGGGAGACACATCATGTACACTCACGATGCAGAGGAGCTCTTTCACCTTTAGACCAAAGGGAAGGCTACATGGTGGCCGTTGATGTAAAAATGACTATTGCTTATCAGAACCGAAGTGGAAAAGATTAGTACAAATGCTTATTTCCAAACTGTTATGTTGCTAGAGAAATCTACAACAAATACAATCCTTATTGGAGAAAGCCAGTTCAATGAAGAAATGCTTTTAAAAAATTGAAAGTAAAAGTGAGACACAATTGTATTTTTTTCAGGTCAATAGGCACTTTCACTCGGGAGGTCAATTATTGAATAGCAAACAAGAAGATGCAAAGCCATCGTTACTCTGTAACGAACCAAGCCTGGGGCTGGTTTAGCAACTATAACCTGGGAACAACACCATCAGCCAGTTGCCAGTGATTTTTTAAAGTTAAATAAATGTTTACATGGAGGAAAGCAGGGAAGGTTGGAAACGCACACAACTGCTTTGTGAATATGCAGCTGAATTTTCAGAGCGCTCTCTCTCCTCGTTGCTCCCTTTGAGAGTCTCCTTCCCTGAGGCCAGGACTAGACATGAGGGCCTGGGAAGGGACCAGTCCCCACAACACCTTTGCAAAAGGAGCAGTGTTGACCAGGGACAGCCTACAGCAGGGCCACCAGACCTTTCTCCTGCTGTTGCCACCCAAGACATTTTCGCAGCTTCTTGTCACAATCATGTTTACTCCTCTTCCAAGGGCAGGAGTCTGAATGTCATCCCAGCTTTCCTAGTTGCCTTTTCACCCCCACTTTCAGCCAAACGTCCATTTGAACTCAACCCTTCTTCTTCTGGATGATATTTATCCTGTTTCTCCACCTCCTCTTCAGCCCTCTGCACCCATTGGACATCCCACCAGCACCATTGCCCCTGCACCATGCTCTGGGCCTCTCTGCCCAGTATTTTATAGCCTGAGCAAACACAGCCACAAAGGGTTTGTCCTGTTCAGCAGAATGTCTTCAGGGTGAAGATTTCTCCTGGCTTTGCCTGGGAGGAAAACATAGTGAAAGAATTGGACGAGGGGTAGTGGTTTTAAACTGAAAGAGGGGAGAGTTAGATGAGATACCAGGAAGAAATTCTTTCCTGTGAAGGTGATGAGGCACTGGAAGAGGTTGCCCAGAGAAGCTGTGGATGCCCCATCCCTGGAGAGGTTCAAAGCCATGTTGGATGGGGCTGGGAGCAACCTGGTCTGGTGAGAGGTGTCCCTGCCCATGGTAGGGGGTTGGAACTGGATGATCTTTAAGGTCCCTTCCAACCCAAACCATGCTATGACTCTGTGATTCTATGATTCTATGGCTGCAAGAGACTGTCCTCCAGAAGCCCACCAGTGATCTGATAGCGACTATTTCTTTCAGCCTGCGTACCTCGAACCATTTAAATCCTGCCTGCACCATGCAGCATGTGGATGAAGGCTGTTTGTGTAATTATCTTCCCGTAACCTAATTCTGCAGAACGTGGTTCCCATCTCCATCCCGTCTCCTTTCCACCGCTCTGACATTGCGAAAAGGGAGAGGCAGTTAAATCCACTTCAAGAAGCTTTGATCCAGCAAATAAAGCAAAGCAAAGTAGAATGAGGCTTCCAGCCTTGCAGATTTCTGACGCAATGTATTTTCTTTAATTGCAGCAGATGTTCCTTGTTCCTTCTTCATGCTTGTGATTTTGGGGGTTTTTTTCATCCTAACTGATCTCATATCACTCTCCATGAGCTTTCTGGATGTAAGGCAGGTGATGCAAATTCAGAAATTTGTCCTTCCAAAATTTGTCACCGTCCAATTCTTTCACTGTGTTTTCCATTTCAGACCCAAAATATCTCTGATTTGAGAAGCTGAGTAGTCTGTAATGACTGGGGTGATGACAGATCAGGACAACGGGTGTAATTTTTTTGTCCTGACATCTCATCCCATTCTGATTTAAGAAAAACATTCAAATCACCTTTAAATATATACTTTGATATTCAGGCTTCACTGTCTACATTAATATAGTGACATCGCAATGCTTTACAATAATTTCTAAGTCTTTATTTTCCATTGAACAACACGGGCCCCATATTAAGCAGTTTCAAGTGTATTTGAGAGACGAAAGGTGACAGAACTGGTAATTACCTCATTTCTCATTAAAGATGACTTACTACCCCAGGGACCCATATTAGAATAAATATTCTATCTCCTGTTTATTAACCTTTGTTCTTTAAAATGGTGAATGAGTGCTGATAAAGCTATCGCTATTGTGACTGCCTCAGGAGCTGATGATGTCTCCCCAGCTCCTAATATGATTTGGAGTCACCTTACCAAAAATAAACAGAACTTGACTCTATTATGCTCCAGACTGTCTGAATTTCTAACACATATTTTAAACCTAAATATACAGGCAATATCAGCTGATGTCTCACCATCTAATATGAATGAAACCTTCTAGGTACCTCGTGCACAGTTTTTATATATGCTAAACTGCAGCAAAGCAAGTGCAAACAAACACCGAGTCCCCAAGTTCCCTAAATCCCTGTGTTTATTTGGGAGGATGAGCTCTTTTTGGTAAGGAACACAAACTTTTCCTGTTTTGCATAAGAACTGTCATCTGTTTTGTTTCCAACAGTAGCCAGAGCAAGCTGCTTCAAAAGGAAAGTCCTCAAACCCTAAATTTGGCTGTTAGAGAGCAATTTATTTGCTCCAACCCAAGATAAATGTCCTGAAGCAGGAGAGTTTATACTGCTTCAGTAAATGATAATTTTAGATCTGGCAATTTCCCCTTAATGCCAGTGCTAATGAAGTATTATTGTTTCAACTGCAGAACCTTAAAAGAAACAGAACAAACAATGAGGAAATAGAATAAGCATTGATTTAATAACAAAACAGGGCTGTGCCTTGATGGAGAATAAGCAGCTGCAGACAAGAAAAAGGTGGAATATCTGGATGCTACCATATCATCTTGAACAAACTTGGTAGGAATAAGTCCAGTAAGTATAAGAAACAAGGTAACTGGAATCAAGAGAACTAAACTCTCAATGGACTCAGTCACCACCTTCAGAATAAATCAACGTGGTAGCATTGATTACCCTTGTGAATATTAATATTTGGGGGCTCTGTGACCAGATGATACAAAGATGTTCCTTCATAGTTCTATCATATTTTTCTTTGCATAAAACTTCAAAATTGTTTTTTTTTCCAATGAAAAAAGTGGCAAAACAGATATCCTGTAAGGACTTGTCATATGATCCATGATTCCGTGCTTTCTAAGTTACCAAAGAGATTTAGGGCTGAGCTCAAACATCTTCCTGTGGATGCCTGTCATGGACACTGAAATTATTTTCCTCATTGCCTGTCTAATAAGCCATGACCACGGACCCCAGACAGTGGATGCTCTGAATCACTCATTGAGTTTCTAAACTGTGTATGGGGGAGGATGGACAGAATATGGTTCTCAAAGACACAGCCTCTACCAGCACTAACGGGTCTGGGCAACAGCAAGTTTTCACTGGCATTAGAAAAACTCTGGGGAAAAAAAATCCAGCATTTATAGAGCCTCTTTAATTTTTGCTATAAAGAAAGCCAAGAACGATTACGACCATTTTTGATAAGACCTAGAAGACGTACTTAAAAGTCAGCTACACCGATTGCTTTGTTACCTTTTAACTTCTCTGCCTGATGGTGACGCTGACAGGTTTGACACTTTATTTAGTGGGGACTGGTAGTAAAAATCTTCTCGGCTAGACACTTGACACCTACCTCGCCTTATGATTTCCTCCGTGCATCTCCTCCGGGGGCTGATTCATTTCAGTAGCATTTGGTGCACGCAGAATCCATCGGAGCGCAAAGTGACAGATGAGGATATGAAGGCTTCCAGTTACCCATAAGCGATAACAGGGAGCTACGCCAGAGGCAGGTAACCAGGACGTTTGCTGAAGTCCTTGAAAACTGTATGTGTTATTGAGTTTGGAAGGGAACAGTCAGCTTTTCTAGTTTACTTACTAAGTGGAGATGATCCAACGTGAATCAAAACACAATCAATCCTCCATTTCTCTGCCTGAGGGACCTAGCCAATTCCCCACTTCCCTCAGACTGCAGAATCCCAGTCTTAAAGTGTACAACAGGTATACAATTGAAATGAGCTCAGTATGATTACAAATGGGAAAAAATCCACTGTGGGAAATACACGGCAAGAGAAGAAAGTCCACGTCTCATCTTTCTTAGATGAGCGTCTCTAGTATGGGCTAAATAGTGTTTCTCGAGCTCAGAAAACATTTTACAGTTCCATGAGATGCTGAGCAGCCTTAACAGGAGGGGTTGTAAGTGGTAGAGCTGGGTCAGCCAAGTCATTGATGCTCAGGGGTGGAGGTCCTGCTCTTCAGCATCTTCGTCCTCCTCTTTTCTCCTGTTCCAGGAGAAAATAAATCCACAAAAACCAAGGTGAGTATCTTCTGCTTAGTGAAGCATAGCAGTGTGCTGTGTGGTCAGCAAGCCATCAAAGCTGGCATGGAGAAGGCAGGACCACTGGGCTGGCACAGCAGAGCCACACCAGTCACTGAGCCATTAGATGATACTGCTGAGCCAGCCCCATATCTGGAAATAACACTGTCTTAGATACAACACGTCCTGGTGGTTCTTCATCATACGCTGATGGTCAGATCTCCTCAGGCAAAGGTGGGATCTGAATTCAAGCCTTCTACAGCCCAGGCAAGTGCTCTGCCCACTTGGCCAGCCTTTAAAACTGGGACTTTGGCTTCTTCTCTCCTGTTAAAAAGGAAGCCTTTGAGCCTTTTTCACCACTCTTTCTTTTTTTAATTAAAAAAAAAAAAAAAAAAGAGAAATGGTATAGGTCCCTAATGCTGGGACAGGGTTCAAAGTTGTTAAGACACGGGAGTTTCCTGAGCACCCCCTGCTCGTTACAAAGAACAAATAAGTTCTGTACAATGAGGGTGGTGGAGCCCTGGAACAGGTTGCCCAGGGAGGTTGTTGAGGCCCCTTCCCTGGAGACATTCAAG
>JAOXJM010000023.1:84579275-84591230 GCA_026413425.1 Tringa solitaria | reverse complement strand
CAGACCCCTCACCAGCTTCGTTGCCCTTCTCTGGACCCGCTCCAGCACCTCAATGGCTTTTAATGTTGTAGGTCAATGCATTTTTGAATTTTAATTTAATGAAAATCAATCTTTCTCCCTTTGTCCAAATGCAGCTGCCCATTAAGAGCTTGAGGCCACTTGTAAGACAACATTCTCATCTCTTACATCAAGATACGACAGAAAACCAGACAGGTAAAACCAATAGGAGAAACTAGGGAGCATCAGTAGACGTCACCTGCTCTGCCTTCAAACCGACTGTCAGGAAGAGCTATATTAAAAACCACTGTGGTAAAGTGCTTTAAAAACAAAGAGGCAACAAAGAAACTCGCCAACCACTTCTGGTTAACACTCCACCCACTGATGGCCTGGAGGGAGAAGTTCCAGTTTATTTTTGCTTTCTTCTCCAAACTGTTTCATTTATATCCAAAAAGAAAGTCTGCCAAAACCTGATCGCTAAGAAATGGTACCTGAAGTACGATTTGAGATACCAAGAAGATGTGGGGAAGGGCCAGAGGGACCATGACACATAATGGACACATTAGAGAACAACAGAAATAAATCATATCTTTTAACGAGAGGTATTTGGTTGTGTGCTTACATTTATGTACAATTAATATGGTCCAAACAGCCAACCTACCATAACTCAAAAGAACGAGGTAGAGGAGATGACAGGAGAATGTGGCATCGCTCAGTAAAACTCTGAAACTAGATAGTTTGAACAGGTGTCTTCACTGGGTTATCTTCTGAAAACTTTATGGGAAAAAAAAGCAAGTTTGAAAAATTAGATGCTTAAATTCTCTCTTTGCTTCCTGGCAGTTAAAACTGG
This sequence comes from Tringa solitaria, assembly GCA_026413425.1. Lineage (NCBI taxonomy): Eukaryota > Metazoa > Chordata > Aves > Charadriiformes > Scolopacidae > Tringa > Tringa solitaria. Next base: position 84,590,383 of record JAOXJM010000023.1, on the reverse strand, counting down.
AATGAGAATAAAAACCTCCCTGGATGAGGTAGGAGGATTAATTTGTTTGTGTATATAAATGGGTATTTAAGTATCAACTACTATTTTATTTTTAACACCTTATTGGGACTATTGCATTCCTGCCCCAGTTCAGCTTTTGGCAAGAGATTAGGACGGAGTTAAAATGGGAACAGGTGTTTGGAAGATGATATGGCTGTAATAAAAACGCTAACCAAGAAGATGAAGGGGAAAAAATAATTTAAACATGGCATTCATTTGTATCCCATGAAACAGAGAGACACCCAAAAGAAAATGCAAAATCACAACAACTAAGGGATTTTTAGCAAAATGTCTTTGCCTTCTGTGATTTGTTCCCAGAGGACACAGTCTGAGCAGGGCTGTCCTTTGGTTCCCAGGTCACCCTGTTCTTGTACAATCTCATGATGCCTGTTAAAAGGACAGGCATTCAATAATAACAGTTTCACTGCTTAATGCTGGCTGGGGAATAAAACATTCTCAAAGCCTCAGAAGAATGTAGGAGTTTAAGGCCACTATCAGTGAGACTTGAGCTCCTAAATTGTATCAGGTATTTTTACAGTGTGGATTTCTGGCCTCCAAGATCCCTACAGCCATTACTAGGTCAAACTGATTTTGATTTCCAAGGATTGAGCACATTCTTTGCCAGCTGCAGTCAGAAGAAAAGCTGAAACCAGCCGTTTCAAGGCTCAAACTCATGAAAACAGCTGTTTTCTTAGTAAAAAAAATAGTTACTGACCTTGAAGCTTCATAACAAAATACAACATTCACCATTTTTTTTCCTCAACAATAAGATAATTGAAGATAAAAGATTTCAAGTGTTTTTTTGAAAGTAGGCTGTGCTCAAGCCCCAGTCCTGCAAGTTAAACCTCTTCGTGTCAAGATGTACTACTAATTTCATACAACAGTAAAAGCAAACGAAGCAATGATTTTTAAAACCAAAGGTTTATGGCGGGGGGAAGGAAGGTGTTGCAAGACAAATAGTGTATATTATTACTTTGTTTATTGCCATATTCCATGATAATTTCTTATAGGAGTAGGATATAACGTAGAATATAAATAAAATTTAACTACTGAGATACAAGCAAGCCTCTCTGTCTCCAGCTTGGATCCTCAGCTGTGGGAAATTCCAGCATGGTTGACTCTCAAAAGTCAAAAGTTGGACTAAGTATATCAGAAGAAGCTAAAAGGTTGTCTAGACTATATGGAAGTCCCTCACGTCTTTCATTACAAGAAAGCTTTCCTGCAGCCTGTGAAACAACTGACTGAAGAATGTACTAATGTAATTTCTGCACGCTGGATGTTTATTTTGCTGGTATCAAATGACTTTTGCATTTTAAGAAGGTTTAATACAATTGTCTTTGACTTCAGTATGTTTGAGGTGCATGCTTTCTAAGTATTTCTCGTCAGTAGTCACCCAGGAGAGAATTACTCTATTAAATTAGCGAGACAGTAAGGAAGGTTTTAAAATGACTGACGACAGAGGATTATCTCTTTGAAAACAATACTGAAGCAAACAATTTTGACCTGAGACAAAGTCACACGTCCTTTTGATTCTAATGACTTCATCAACAAGAGTCGAAGCTGAACATGGCCCTCTATCACTGACTCTGCACACACATATGAACAGCTCTGAGCAGCTCCATTTAACTCAGTTGTCCAAGGGTGGCTATTACTGATGTGCTGAAGTGCTTTTGGGATTCAAATTTAGACTCATAAATGGCTTATGGATTCCTGTCCCTGACAGCTATTGGACAACTCTACTTAATCTCTGGTGGACCAGAATTGCAAAATTTTGATGAATGTACCAGTTAATGACAATTTCTGAACTGGAAGAAAACAAATGGGCCATCCAAAAGGAAGGGTTGTACAAGGAACCAAAGAGATTTTAAGGTGGAGCTCCACTAATTGACGCTATGTGACGTATTACCTGTAATAGTAGGAGACTAAATTTAATGAAACACAAGAGTTCTTTGTGGTCCTAGTTACAAACCACACCAGTTACTGCAAGCCTATGGGGTCAAAACTGATCACAAAAGCTAGGACAAACACCTGACAGCAGAGAATCCAGAGATAAATCCTTTCTGAAAGAGTCTTTTAATCAGATTCCCATCCCAGCTTGTCAACAGAGCAGCAAATGTGGGAAATGGAAGTTAATGCTCTGCAGGCAGAGGTCAGAGAGACCCCACTCTCTCTGGCACCGGGATAGTGACCCCCACTGCAGGGGAAGGACTGACCTTTTGAGACAATGACCTTTTACATACCATCGCCTCACCAGAAGATCCTGAATCTCAGAACCTTGATGTCCTTCCTCTCAATAAACCACTACTATCAAAAACAGGGGAAAAAAATAACTCATACACAGGCATTCAATAATTCAAAACCAAACCCCTCGTTCCAAGCACAGCCTTTTATTCTCGCCAAATGAATGTCAAAGATTATCCAAAGACCATAGTAGCCTTCACTAATATATTTCCCTGGAGAAATATGCATTTCTTTGGTGGCAGTTTAAGCAATAAGCAAATGCTCCTGCAAACTTCCACCCCTACTGTGTTGACACAGCTGCATAGCACTGGGTATCACAGAAGAAGAGGGAAGAGACAAGGTGACAGGAACAAGAGACCAGGGGAGATGGAAGGGCTACCTTAAACCAAGTAGTTCCAGCTGAACGTAAAACTACCACCCTTGACACCACAGCAAGGGGAGCTAATGTGCAGGCCATCAAAATAGTCAAAATAAAGCTACAGGCAATGTCACGTGAATGAACACTGAACAGACGTGGTATTAAAAAGTCTGGAAATACACTCTGAAAGCAGTGTGTCCAGTAGAGAGCTTTTCATGTCATTCAGCCTTATCCAAAGAGGTCACATAAGCAACAGAGAAGGCAGCTTTTGCTATAATACCATATTCTGTTGCTTTGGAAAGTTATTTTCATGTCTGATTTATCACGGAAAATATAGGTAAATGATCCCATTTATCCTCCCATACCTCCAAGTGACAATGCCTAGAAACCCCAGACCTTGGCTGCCTTCAAAGACCTCCGCTATTTCTTCTAAACTGCGAGGAAGGGCTCACGTCCTTCAAGATGTGAAATGTAAAAAAACCAAAAGCAAACAAACGTGAAAACCTCAAGGGTTTACATACATTTAATCAAAACCACCAAAGCCATCTCCCAAGAAAACCCTCAGAGGGCTGGATTTATGCAGTTGAGTGCAGGTTCACCTACACAAGGGTGCACCTTCTCTTCTTTCATCACTTATTTATTGACTTCATTTCAAATAAGAAAGTAAGAGCTCTGAAACTGAGGGCTGTGTGTCCATTATCCACCACAGTATATTCTTGAGTTGATGGAACCAAAGGCCTCAATGAGAAAGAAATTACCGTGAGCAATAGCCATCTCCTTTCACAGAGGATTTATGCAGCTCACAAACAAACTGCTCCTCCAGTATTCATCTTCCGCAGCCTCTCCTTCCTCTCCACCTTTGCCGGGCTTGGATCTAAATTTGAAAATAATCTCCTTGAATCAGGCACCGTGCTTTTAATTTTTCCAGCCAAGTGCTACGCGCAGCTTTTGTCTGCGATAGTGACAGCTTGCCCAAGGACACACACGATGAGTCATGGAAAGAGTCAGGATTTCCTGGCTCTTAATCCGATGGCTCAGACGTGGCCTCTCATGTTTCCAGTTTTCAGGGGCTGGCAGGTGGGGGGAAGAGAAGAGAAAGGAAGGAAAAAAAGATGGAGAGAGACTTTTTTAGATAAGCAAAATAAACAACCAGAATAAAACCCGCACAAGCTCTTCCCCTTCTCAGTTTCAGACGACTGATGTTAACAGTAATCGCAAAATCTGCCGAAGAGCTTAAATCTGGCTTTAAGAAAATGTAATGGATAGAAAAGAGGAAAAAACATTAAGGGGCAGCAAAAAGACACAAAAAGTTGATGTTTCTTAGAGCAGAAACAAAATAACCAGTTTGCTCAACAAGCCTGGAAACACAAGAGAAAGGAATTTACCTGCTTTGAGGGCAAGGAGCTTTGGGAAGCTTGCTCCCAGATGGGAGGGTGGGAGCAGCATGAGAGTATGCCCACCCCAAAAGGGTGAAAAAACCTGGGGGCTGAGAATACACAAGTAGGTGACATGAACCAATTCTCCCTTGAACACGCTTCAAAAACATTCCGTGTGTTACACTTGTCTATTTAACTTAGGAAACCGGTTCCCTCAAGACCACCTATAATTAGCAAGAGATGAGGAACATTCAAGAGACAAATATAGATCATGCAGAGGTGATGTATCAGCAGTCTGAAAATAATTAATATCCATCCTAATAATGCCACCTACTCCAAAAGACTGTGCAACAGTTTACAACACCCATAATGCCACAGAGGAACAGGAAAATAATTTTTCATCTCCAAAAAGTAGGCCACCCATCATATTCTGAAAGGGAATCCAAGCAAAAAAAAAAAACACATGGTTTTTGAGACAAGTTGTACTCATTTATCACCGCAAAGCACAGCTCATATGGGGGCTTTGGCAGGACTCTGGCTAACTGGCTGAAATGAGACCCATTTAAAAATAAAATAGATGTTAAAACACTGGTGCCAGTGAAAGACATTAACTGCTATTACACATACATGCACACATGTATGGGATATTTAGGGACTACTTGTCTCAGTGGGCTGGGATAATGAGATTATTTAGAGACTGCTGCCTCGGGATACGGGTAACTCAAAGTCCATGCATTTTCTTACTGCCTGGATTACAGCAACAGCAAAAAGGCTTGCTGTATTCACGACAAATATCTGCACTCCCAACCTAACCCTCACGGAAGAGACCCAGACCAACATCTAACAGGGTACAGCCAACCCTACAGTGCTCTACTTTGGCTCCCTATTCACTCTAATTAAATGGTTAACTGCAACGACAGCCATCACCATGAACAGCAAACTATTTTAGCAGAGGATGAGAACCAAGTGAGCCAGGACGTGGTTCTTTCCAGTTCTCAATGACACACAAGCAGTAGGTAGCACAGCATTAGCCGGTATGTCACCAGGGGTCCTGCTGACAAAGGACATGGAAAAGCCAACGTACTCAATGCCCTTTTTTGCCTCTGGTATGACCAGCCTGGATTTGGAGGAATCCCAGGCCCCTGAGACCACTGGGAAAGACTGGAACAAGAAGATTTACCCTTGATGAAAGAGGACCAGGTTACGGAACACTTGAAGTGGACATATATCTGCATCAGCAAAAGTGTTGCTAGCAAGTCGAGGGAGGTGATCCTTCACCTCAACTCAGTGGTGGTAAGGTCACATCTCTAGTGCTGGGTCCAGGCCTGGGCTCTCCAGTACAAGGAATATATGGACTTACTGAAGCGACGTAACGGCTAACAATGGGCCATGAAGATGACTGAGGCACTGGAGCATCTTTCATATGAGGAGAGGTTGAGAGCTAGGACTGTTCAACCTTGAGAAGAGAAGGTCCGGGGGGATCATAGCGATGTGTATAATCACCTGATCAGAGGGAGTGAAGATGAGGGAGCCAGACTCTTCCCAGTAGTGCCCACTAACAGGACAAGAGGCAATGAGCACAAATTAAAGAGCATGAAAGTCTTTCTGAACACAAGAGGATACTTTTATACTTTGAGGATGGTAGAACACTGGCACAGGTTTCTCAGGGAGGTTGTGGAGTTTTCATCCCTGGAGATATTTAAAGTCCAACTGGATGTGGTCCCACGCAACCTGTTCTAGCTGACTGGGCTTTAGCAGGAGGCTGGACCAGATGACATCAAGACTTCCAACCTCAATGACTATGTGATTCTGTAAGTATTTTTGTTGCAGGCATCTTTGAAGTGACCAAGATTATTTACAAAGATTGGTCATTACAGCCTCCTTCAAGACAAACCATTCCAGTATTTTATAAAACCTTGAAATTGGGCTTTTGCCACTCTGCTCTTTTTTGGGGGGGTTCAGATGCAGTGCAAATTTCACTTTCCCTTTTCAGTTTGCTCCCTAAGCTTCCTTTTTTATATATCAAATTCTATTATTCACTTGAAAGATATTTAGTCAAATACTGGACAGAAAATACTTGAGAATTAAATATATTGGTTGACTCGCCTTCTCTTCTCCCCTCCTCCTTTACACCCTCTTTTCTTTATATTACAATGCAGTATGAATTTGCCCTTCAGCTCATAGCTCCATGCAATCAATATTATTCTCTTCAAGCTTCTTTTCCTCCCCTCTCTTTTTCTTTGGCTGTTTTTCAGCCATTGAATACTTTCCAGTTCCAGATGAAAATAACAATTAGGTTTTATTATTATGAGACCCTTTCTTGTACTGATAAAAATCTTATTATTCAAAACAAAGCAAGCACGATTTCTTTAACAATGGGATTTTCATGTTCATGTTTTATCTTCTTTTTAGAAAATATTAATGACCTTCAAGAAGAATCAATTTTCCAGTTTCTGTCTTTGGATTCTTTTTCTTATTTTTTTTAATCCAATTTTACCATCGAAGACAAGTACATATGAACAAATTATACACTGGAGTCATAGCTCCCTTGAGGTATCATCCTGGATTATAGAAGTATAATTATTATAGCGCATTGGTCTGTTCTAAGACTTCCAAAAAACTGTTTAAAACTCCTCAGAGCAAGGCCACTTAAAAATATGCTATTAAAACCTAATTATCTGCATTTTATATAAACAAAAAAGCACAAAATTCAATCAATGAAAAATAGCACAAATTATTAGAAATGCAGACAGATGATAATTAATAACATAGAAATGTGCAAGATCCAAAGATGAGGAACAGAGCATGACCCTAAGGTCTGAATGAAATAACTTGAAGTTGCTCAGAACTATATCAGCTTTATAAGATAAACATCGAGAACTAGCAAAGACTGAAACCTGGCACTTACCATTTCTGCATGAAAACCTTTAATTCAATTGTACTGAGTTAGTGAAAAAAAGCAAACTGCAAAAATGTTTCTTTCAGACTTTAAAAACAATCATCGCCCTGGACTTCTCACACTAAACCCCTTACTGCTCGACAGATAATTTGAACAGGTTTTTTTTATTAACTTTGAACGTTTGCCACATTTCATTCACTTGGTGTTGTGAATTTAAGCATTTTATACAAAATCCTGTTGTACTGCATAGACAAATAAACTCAAAAAAGACTAATCCCAAAAGGAATTTTGGTCCCTCAAACCCTTGTATGCCTTACGAAGCCAAATTAAATGAGTGTGATTGTTCATACGTGCAAGGATTACTTTTATAATGTGACTCCTCCTACCTACCTTTAATTATTTAAAAGCATTCCTTTTCCTTTAGCTGACTTTTTTAAATAGACTTTCTAGTCTTTAAATCTCCGAGATCATTCCACAGACCTCATTTTATGCACACAGATACGTGTCCACTGTGTATTACACAAAGTCCAAATAAAGAAAAAAAATACGCCTTGCACTTTTCCCTTTGTTTTATTTCTCTGGCTGATCTTCTCTTCCCAACTATAAAAACACAAAGAAAGACTTAAAGATAGAAGGAAAGAAAAGCACAGACCTTGAACACCAGGAGTGAAATTAAATTAGTTAACTGCTAGAAGCATGAAGCATTAATGAAATAGAACTAGAGAATTTTCCCCTTATGAGGAACATCTATTCAGTGTTAATTAAATTCTTTTATTCAAAATCTATACTTACCCAAGCGTTAAAATACTACATCATATCAATAACCGCAGAGTGTAAGCAAGTACTACACTATAAGCATCTTTTTCCCCATCTAGTGGAGTGAAGCCTTTAAATCATTTATACTGTTTGAAGTCTTCAAAGAAATGAGAAAAAATAACAGAAAACCCTCTGCACGAACCAGCAGCCACAGTTATTAATTCACTCGTCTAACGAATAGCTATCAGAGACTAGCTCCGAGCATTTGCTTGCAAAGTTCACACGCAATAGTGTTAATGAGGAACTTTCAGAGAGGGCCTGCAATAATTATTTCTCTACAATATATCCAGCTGGCTGGTTTAATCATTTGCAGTCTGGTTCTGCACCGCTGAAGCCAATCAGAGTTTTGACATTAACTTCAGTAGGTTCAGGTCCTTGCCCACGACGTCGAGCTGTCATCACCAACGCTTCAGGTGCATTTCTATAATATGACACAAACTAATTAAAGCAAAGCTGCACCTACTAAAGGGCCATCTCTAGTATTTCGAAGCTTACAAGATGAGAAACGGGCTCCTAAATCTTTCAGGTGGACACCCAAAATAGATTGCCTGACTTTCAAAAACACTCGGTATTTACTTATTTGAATAAGAACTCTAGGTAATCCAAAGTACTGTCAATTTTCATTGGAATGGCCAAAAAGGAACTAGTAAATCACTTTTGGATAAACAGAGCAGCATGTGAGACTACGATAATGTCTTCACATGAAGTTCCTTTTCCTGTCATTTAACATCTTCTTCAAGATGATTATCTTCTTGTAAAAAAAATATTACAGATTGTTCTGAGAATTATTTTGGAATATTTAATCAGACACTCAGTGTTTTGTAACTATCTGAATGCAGGTTGGGAAAGGAGTATAATCCAATGGTGACATTTTTAGGTGTTAGCATTTACACTTTAATAAGTATTTGTACTTTAATCAGCACCAGTAATGTTGCAAAAGAGCCACACTTAACTCCTACATTGCTTTGTCTTAGGAATACATGCTTTGCCTTGATGGGAAAGGCTGCTGTAACATGATTAACTAATAAGTGTCACCAGGGTTTTCTTCAGCTCCTGAGCTACACTTAAAAATATGTAAACAGCATCTCACTTCTGACAGTTCATTTTAACTAAATCACCAGGGCACAGGAACTTCCAGGTGGAATCGGAGCTCTGCTCCATCTAAATCTGGTGCTGTGGATACAACCTTGCTGAATACTAGAGTTCTCAGAAGACAGTCCAAACCCCAGGGAAATCAGAGAATGTTCTCCTCCCAAACTCCTCACGTAGGAGTGGCTTAAAAAAAACATAGAAGATTCAGTAGCTCTTTCAAAATCACTCTTACCCTTAAGTCATAAAGCCCAGCATTTATTTGCATACCTCAAAATCCCATTAAATTTCAACTTTTGTCCAATCTTGTCCTCACCAGTATCGTGGTGAGAGTTCAGAGCACCAGTAGAGTGCTGGAGTAGTGGAGTGCTTCTCCAATTCCAGTTCTCTAATAGTATCAGCACTTGAGCAGAGAGAACTTTATCTGAAATTCATATTTACTTATACAGTTAAATTTCAGTCCCTGAGGATTTATTAGCTACATGGGATGACACATGGATTTAATTTTATTTACTGTTGAATTTTTTCTCAAAGAATTCTAGGCTGAGCATTTCAAACTGAAAAAATTTCTAAACCTTCTTCACTGGTACCAGGATTAAGTCCAGATTTTAGAAATAGCACTAAACAAGAGGGCAAAACCAGGTAGAATATAAAGTGCAGAAGAGGTAGGTAAAAGCTTACAGAACAGAATGCAGTTAGTTTTACAGACAGTATTTAGCCACATTCTAAATATCACCTTAAAATAGAAAAAGCAGTCACTTAATGGAATATATCCCCAGGATAACCATGCAGAATAGACATTTCTGATCATTTTAAGTAGTCACTAGCTACTGCTCTATAAAAATACAGCTGAAAATGCATTTCCTTTCTGTGGAAGCAGAGAAAGCAACCTGACAACCTGAAATACAAAGGTTTCTGTGTGTTCAGCAGACCTTTTTTTTTGTCTTATTTTTTTAATAAGAAGTGGATTCTACTTTGTTACAAAGAAGGATATACCCCCGTTGTTCCCCTCCCACCCTCAGTTTTTCCAACTCACCTGAAAAGAGGTAAATACAATTAAGTAAGTCCTAAAAGTTCGTTTCTACCCAGTGAAAAATTGTAAGAGAAATATAGGGCTGTCTGCTTATAAATGGTACAGAAAAAAAGTAAATTGGTATCCAATAGAAATGAGAAAGCAACAAGGAAAATCATCAGTGAAGAAAACCCAAAGTGGTCAACGAAGAGGAAAACAAGGCAGTCATAGAATTTAATTTCTGAAAACCTGGCAGATGCTGAATGGAATATAATTTCTATCAAATCATGAATTAAAGCAGCAAGCTCTCTGGTGAGTTAAAAAAGAAATGTGTTAGGTCGTCACCCCTCATTACACAATGATAGCCATTTGGTTTTATTTGGTGGGACATCTGCATATGAATATAGAAAAATAGAAAATGTCTCAAAGATTGGAGCATCAGCAGCAAGAAAAACTTCTGTTTAAAACTGAATTATGCAGGCAAAGAGGTACCAGTCACAGAGAGTGAGAACATCTGAGCAGTACAAGGTTCAGTCATTTTCAGGATCATATTTAGGAAAAGCAGGCATTCTGGAAGAACTTGGAAGTGGACTGAGCAGACAAAATAGTCAGTAAGATTAAAATAACACCTTCACTTGTACAAGTCTGCAGGCAAGATCCTTCTTCATGTAGCCAAGGAGCTTAATACTCATTTTTTCTTCTATTTTCTTTATAAAATTCCAGCTCACTAAAAGCAACAGGAGGAATAAAGCTCCCCGATCTGTTTCATCAATTCACAACACCACAACTCACAAAAATAACGAAGACGGGGAACGGGCATTTCAAAATAGTCTCTTTCTCTATAGGCTATGTTTTTATTAGTGCTATGGGAATAATATTTTCATATCCTTTTTCTATAAGGCAGAACCACTTCCTATTTCACTTGTCAAGCTGCCGGGAGACAGATAAAGAAACATTAAGCAGAAAGCCTGGCGAAAGTCCAAGGAGCCATCCCGTTCTGCCCACCCAGTACTCCCTGGGATCTCACCCAGCTACGGCATCTTCAGATTTCCTGCAGGTTCTTCTCCCTGCTGTTGAACAGGTTCACCCCAAGGCACAACAGCTCTCTCTTGAAGGGTAAATGGTCTCCGTAGGCTGTGTTAATGCTTACATGCCCTTTTTGCCCTGCTCTTTCTTCTTCCGGGAGGAGTATCCCAAATCTTATTTTGGGAGCAACAGGATGCCCATGAGCCAGCAGTGTGCCCTTGTGGCCAAGAAGGCCAATGGCATCCTGGGGGG
>JAOXJM010000023.1:84543721-84557519 GCA_026413425.1 Tringa solitaria | reverse complement strand
GGATGGGGCTTGGAGCAACCTGGTCTGGTGGGAGGTGTCTCTGCCCAGGGCAGGGGGTGGGAACTCTATGATCTTTAAGGTCCCTTCCAACTCTAACCATTCTATGAGCTCATGGCTCACCTATCACTTATGAGGACAGAGCTGCCTGTTGAAACTTTTAGTCAAGTGATGTGAGCTGTACTCACGTTAGATGCCAGTATCTTCCCACCAGGTCTCTCCAACTGCCTACCTTCCCACCACTTTCAGATCAACCAGCAGCCTCAACACCAGCACCTAATACCAGGGGGATGGTGTCTTTGATACCATGTCCTAACAGTATTGAAACAGGCGTGCATTCAGGGCCCTGGACTAGCAACTAGTAGTAACACTTATTTTCTCAGCATAATCAACCAGGCAAACAGCGAATAAAAATTATTTTAAAAAGAAATCAAATTAAATCGAAGTCAAGTGGCCCGATGGTCTGTATGATCAGTGACGGCATAGCACTGCTCTTGCCCTGCAGCTAAAGCCCCAGGTTCCCTGGCCACAGCATAAAGCACTTCCCTGGATGTTCTCATGCAGGTTATTCCTACCAGCTGTGCCACATGAAGATTTGCATATGCTCCATAAACCTTAATTTCCTTTTTAAGACCCATTACACCAAGCAGGAGGCCATTTCTGAAGCTGAAATGGATTTTCGGAACAATATAAAGATGAAAATGTTTTCTGGCCTCTGATTTTTAAACCTTTGGGTAAAACTAAATCACTTCCACAGTGCTATTGATATTCCATATAGAAGCATTCACAAATACCAGGCACTCCAGAACATTATGCCTGAATCCAAAGGGAGAAGTTATCCTGCTGCACAAATAAAAGCTGTAATCACTGTTCACAAAAAGCTCTCAGCTTGCTGCTTTATTTTTTTTTTCTGATGTACTGATTTCAGAAGAGAAGGAAATTCAGTATTTCAAGAGGTAATTACAGGAACCTGTAGCAAAGTAAGGAACACCACAAATCACAGAATTGGTTGATCCTGAGAATTTGTTGACAGCAAAATTTATTACTTCCACTCATTCAAACCAAACCATTGCCAAACAAAAGCCTAATTACTAAAATCAGAACTTCACATAGGCCATATATTCCCTTTCCCGCTGAAACCCTAATTTTCCTGGAACAGTTTATATTCCCCATCATTTTCCTCTTCACTGATGTGACTGTGGCAAAATTTATACATGCTCACTCTATGCAGGTATGACACAACACTGACAGTAAAACATCAGGTGTGGCTACAAGTCAAATTTAACAAGCAATTAAATCCTAAACAAACAAATAAACCCAGCAGTCAAGAACACAGCTTCCTTTCCTAAAAATAACCTTCACGTTCAATCAAAAACATAAACTAACATAGCAACATTTCTGACATAGGTCGCAAATGACCAAACTACCTGATTTTACTACATCCCACAGTCCACTTTGAAAACTCACAGCAGACTAATTGCCAGTCTGGAAGGATCAACCTTCCACTCGCCCCTTTTCCCCGTCCTCTGCCAGTAGGTTGGAACAGGTCCACAGAAGGCCACGAAGATGATCAGAGGGATGAAGCTCTAGGTGATCTTTAAGGTCCCTTCCAACTCTAACCATTCTATGAGTCTATGTGTCCTCCCACGTCTGTCAGGTTTCCTCTGTTCATGGAAACACTCTTCCAGAAATGACCCCTCCATCCTTCACAAAACTGTCCCTACTTTTAACATCTCCTCTCCTCAAAGTGAATTCCCAATCATTCTAGAGCTTTCCCTTTCCGTTATGGCAGAGATTTAACAGTGTGTGTATAATCCATGCTTATGTTGCCGGAACCTTCTGCACAACTTAAGCAGGTGTCCAGAATCCTGCTGTCCTGCCACAGCCTGGCAGCTGAGTTCTGGACAGGAGCGAAAGCAGAAGACACACACACACAAAAAAGAGAAAAAAAAGAAGCAAGAGGGGATTTAGATGGAAGGTCAAATCCAGGTTTAGCCAAGTTAAGTCAATTCTGGTGCAGCAGTTGATGTTACAGACAGACCAAAACGGAACTTTGATGGAAGGAAGCAAAGTAGGGATAGAAAGACTGAGTCACAGACACCAGCTCAGTGAGAAGAGAAGCCTTTGAGTAGATGACCTCATCCAAACAGGAGATGCAACAGCTGAAAGTAAGACAGATGCAGATAAAGTATTAGATGCAGAACACACCATAGGTAAAGAAATAATGCGACGCAATAATTGCTGAATTGTTGCAGATCAGCCCAATCAAGACCATAGGTACCGGTGTGGCCCTCCATGCAGATGCAAACTCATCATTGAAGAGGTTCCAGAGAGCAAAAGATATGGGGAAGGTGAACTTGGAAGTCTTTTGGCAAGTCAGTGGCAGAGTTGGAAAACTGAACAAGAAGGCATCTCCCAGCCAAAAAGCTTCACTCCCTGCAAGAACAGGCACCGTGTCAAAGCATCCCTCTTTGTAATTTTATCATGCTTCGTCTTAAAAGCAATTCTGTTTCTTGACAACATTATTCCTACTAGAAGGCCCTGCAGGAGCCTCGCTGCTCTGATATTAGAAAGCTTCCAATCTCTGGTATAAACTTTTTCACAATCAGCCACATCTGTATGTTCTCTCCAGTTTCTGCTGAAGGCAATGAAAGAACATTACAGTTACCTGGTACCCACTGCTACGCTATGCTCTTGAAGCAATTTGCTTAGTTAGACTTGCATCAGACATAATTGGTGATGCAAGAGACTCACCTGGACAATTGTGTTAAATTCAATAATCCTACGCATAAAAGAGAGCTACAGAGGTGCTAAAATTGTCTGCAGAATTGCTGTGTTGGGGGGCAAAAAGCAGCTTTTCTCAGCAACTGATTTCTTCTTGCAGTAGCCAGGCACAGTTTCATCAGTTTCAGAAAAACAACATATAGTTTTCAATAAAATCTCTCAATTCAGACAAGAGCTTTTATTTCTTAATCATCGTAACACACTTGAAAAATTAGAGGCCTTAATAATATTAATGACATGCAGCCACTTCTGTTTGAAATACAACAGCTGAAGAGCAGTTTGCAGCAACAATATGCAAACAGCTGAAAACAGGAAGCAGAGAATATCAACAGACAATTTTTTTAGGTATCAGTACATCCAGTAAAGTTCAAATTTGGTAACGATATTAGATTCAAAATGCACTATATCATTAAATATGTGATGGCTCTTCTTAGAGTCCCTTTAAGTCCCTTTTTCAGAAGATGATTCTTTGCACTACCAGCATTAATTCCAGCCTGTCAAAATCATGCTGGATTCCTTCTTTTTTTTTTTTTTTCCAAATAAAAATATTCCTCTACTTCTGGAGGAAGTTTAAAATCTGGAAAAAAATTAGTGTACAACATACTTAGAAACACTTCAGCAGTGTTCCCTATGGGCCCTAGAATTGTTTCCATCACAAAGTATCAACTTTGAACAAAAATGGCTATTTTATTGGACATTATATTGCTCAACCATACACAGAGGGAAAATGGCAATGTCAATCCAACAGCTCACTTCTGAATAGACCTAATAGTCCTACCTTCAGCAGTCATTTGACTGAAATCCTAAAACTCCACAGCAATTTTATACCCTTTCACCTTTCCAGTCAGATCTCCTCCCCTTCTGCCTCAAACATTCATACCTACATAGGCATCACTTATTATGCCTATTAGTTATACAAATTATTTCACTTTTAGCTTAAGGCCAGTATTCAGAGGAGCCAGCATGAACAATTGCTTGTTCTGTTTATCCTCGATGCTACAGAGTTCAAAATAAGCAACCAACAGCAACATCTTATTGTTGCCACACACAAATGGAAATATCCTGAACAACTTCACCAATTAGCTTTCTTTAGTCTGAAGTCATATGCTCCCAATTTGCTTTAAGCCTTACTGATTTAAAAAGTATTGCAAGTAAAATTAGCAGCCTAAATCATGTTGTTAATCTAAGTATTGTTAGTATCCACAGCCTGTCATGGAGAAATACAATAGAAACAACAAATGCTAATTAATTTAAAACAGCCCAAGATCCTAAAATTCAGTAAATCAAGTTTTGAGGTTTGAGCAGTTCTTGTCAGCAGTCTGCCCAACACGCTTTTATAAGTTGGGGTTTTTTTAACTCCTGGCTCATTATGGGATTCCTGCCTGCTCAAATGGATCCTCTCATTTAAAAGGCATTATAGGAGTGGAGTATGTTGAGTTCCCAAGTGAACCCACCAGTCTTTATAAGTCTATGAGAAACAAACTGTAAGTCTCTAAGTGGAAAGCTGCTATAATTTGACCTACGATTATAAAATTATCCTCAATGGATCATCACTGTCGCATCTAGACTACCTGGCTTTCAAAAAAGCAGTGTTACAAGAAAAGCAAAATGAGTACACTAGAGATATATCTATAATGTCAAGTAAGACTTGAATAGATGTGACATTGCTGTCCCTCCAGCAAACCAGCCAGGAAATCTAGCTTCTAAGTGTAATCAGCAAGAACACCGCATGCCGCAACCACAGCGTAAACTTTGGCATTTCTTTCATTCTTATGATCCTATAAATGTGGAATTAACTACCTGGCAATGCAGTTGTTTCAGCCTGTACGCTTTAAATTAGTTTTGGATAGTCTTGCTGCTTTCAATTCACATTTTTTTCCCATTCAACTTGACATCTCTCTCATTGTCAATCCCGAGATTCGCAAAAGAGCTGAGCTACAGCAGTATGAACCAGAGAGACATGAGAACCACCAAAATTGTGCTTACCCGGATTACAGTGTTTCACAAATAACTATGAAGAACAATATGGAAAAAAACATACAAGCCTGAGTTGTATTTTTTGTTCCACCATACTACAGAATCCCAAATCCTGATTCAAAAGCATTTAAAATGTTTTAGGAGATCTTAATAGCATATTTATCTATTTTTACTAAAAAACTAGTACGTAAGAAGTAGCCATGCAATAGTACTTACAGTCAATTTCTTATTTTTATATTGCCAATTACTATGGATTTAATTATTATAGTATTTGACACCTCTATTGCAGAGTACAACAGCAGCACCCTGCAGGATGAGTAGTGACACAGCAGCATCTTTCATGCTACACAAGAAGAAAGTCAGGCCGTTGGTCCCATTATTAACAAAAGGCCGCGTGATTCGGGATTCAAATCCACTTAAAAATCACCCACAAAACCAGTCAGAACCCTACCTCTTCTGACTTCAATGCCACATTTCAAAAGATGAGCAAAAAAGGCAATCTAAGCAACAAGCTCAGCTGGAATGATAACTCCAGTAAAATTTTTGAGCAAAATACAACAGACCTTATTTGGTAGGAAAAAGGTTTATTCCAACATTTTTCTCTACTTCAGTTAATACTTCTAAGACTATTTAAAATTGGAAAGATTAGATACCAAAAATATTACAGCTCCCAAGAGCTGGAAAGCTATAATAGACCTGTATTTAGGAACAAGAATGAAGTTCTTAAGTAACAACCACAAAAGGATACTGTGCATGGCAGGTCTGGTTTCAATAAACAAGAAAGTCAGGATATTTCTCCTGAATGTCACACTTAGAAGTTGCATACATCTTTTCCTAGAGGTGAGAAAGGATGTTACCAGTACTGAAGAACAGTGCTTTCTTCTGGAGAATGATCTCTAGCTAAAAATAATAGTTCTCAGATGGAGCTTTCATCTCTTCCTCCAAGCTTCAGCCCAAGCATTCGAAGTTCAGGAGGTCTCTGGCTTCCACATGTCTATCAAACTCTGAAAAGTACTTTTTTTCCCCTTCTCTCCCAAAACTCTGACTGTTATCAGAGTGAGTCTTTCAAAAGCTTTGCCTGACTGCTCAGTCAGCTCTTTTAACGCTACCCACCTCACCTGTGGTGTCAGTTCTCTTAACTTCATACCATGAAAGAATTCAAGAAGGGAACAGAAAAAAATTTAGCTGAAACAAATCAGATTCTTCACACTCCATTTATAATCACACCCACTCATATAATCATTCCAGATATAGCACTGGAAGTTTATTATACTACAGAAATCACCTTAGAGAGAGCACAGGACAGTGAAACATTGGTCACTCCTCAGTAAATCAACCCTTGGTCTGTGTGCTCCCACGTGGCTTCTACGGGCAAGAGTTACTGAAACACTCAGGAAAAGGTTTTCTATTTCAGACATACAAAAAAATCAGTGAAATAGGACACAGTTCAGTGCTTTTATGAGAGGTGAATTACTCTAGAGTCATACACAGAATGAAAACCGTTCTTGGGACAAATAAACAACATTCTGGAATACATCAGTAACAGCTTCATAAACAGCTCACTATACATAGACTGTAATAAAAGCACTGAGACTCAAAACTTCCAGGTTTGCAGCCACTAACTCAATTTTCTAGCTTATTCTGTCCCTCCAAAGCTAATAAAATGAACAATTTCTGGAAGTCATTTTTTCAATTCTCAAATGATAAGCAGCAGATTCTTACATAGGAGAAGGCTTCTGCAAAAGCTGTAAACTACTCAGAGAGACTCTAGATGGATATGAGAAATAAAAAGCTATCAAGGACTTTTTGACAAAGCTTTTCCTAGCACATTACTGTAAAGGGAAAAGTGTAATTTACCTCTAACTCTACTTTCACATATATTCTCTGAGATCAAGTTATGGTCGAATTGCCATGTAACCGTATTTTCAATTTTCTTCATACATTTTTACAACGCTTTCACTTCAGCAGCATTTACCATTATCACTCCCAGCAGTCAAGGTTGTTTGCATAAGGTGTTATTTGCCAAGAGCCTGTTACTTGAAAAGTAGACCTCTTCTGTCTGCACAGCAGCTTTGTAGGTCGAGAAAAGGAGCCTTGCTGAGAGAAAAGCGGAGGGAACCAAGATAACCACATACACATCATCAGTAAATAGCTAAGAAAGAACAGAGCAAAAAATGCATGAGGTGGCCTTCTCTAATGGGACTCAGCTACACTCCTACTGTACTGTTTCCATAGGTGACAATAAGAAACGACAGCAAACAATTTCAACTAATTTGTTATAGAAGGATTACTCAAAGCTGGAAACCTAACTGTAGACAGACCCACCCAGAACTTGTGTAATCACAGAATGACATGGGGTTGGAAGGCACCTCTGGAGATCATCTGGGTCCAGGTCACCAGACCTCCTGCTGCCTGCTTCCGACACAGGAGTTATCCTTGACTACTCCCCCCGTTCACAGGGAGCAGACCACGGGCTCTGAAACCTTTGCATGATTTCAAGGGCAGGGGTGGGTGCAGAAACAAGCAAGGTCAGTATTTTAATCATTATCAGAATGTGGGCATCTAGAATATTTGGAATTTGCACTTTCAAGAAATCAGACACTTTGTTCAGAACTCTTGAAATAATATTTGAGATCTAAATGCAAACACGTTGCATTCAATAAGTTGTACTGGTTTTGATATTTTTGCTTCCTCTCTGTTTACATTCCTGTTCAATACAGAAAGACTTCAGACTTACTGCACGTATCCAGACTTCAAGCCAACTGATCAACAAGTTAGTGGAAACAGACTGAAGTGCTAATGTACTTTTTACCATTCTTTACTAGAAATATGGAAATGGGAAAACAATACTAAACTAATAGTTACTTTGGTTTCTGACCCTGAAAAAGAATCCCCTGTTCTTTCTCTTCTCTTTTTTGCATTTGTCCAGGGACTGGACAGGGAAGATGTCAATTACTGTCAGAAGAGAATTAAAACCTCAGTTGTGCCTCCTCCTCACTGCAGAATCCCAAAGATAAATACAAAGTCATCTTCAGAAACAAGTGATTTGTAACAAGTCTGTCTGGGGAAAAGGAAAAAAATGAATATAATCTCGCAGTAAAATTCTGCTGCTGAGAACCCCATTCAGGAACAGCATTTATGAATGCCAGGTAAGTGATTAAGTAGATCTGACTTTTATCTCAATAACATGTCAAAGTAACTGAATGTGTGTTAAGGTAATTAAATCTTCTTGGTGATAAAGAACTGAAACTCAAAAAGCAAAGCTGGAAGTCACACTTCTGTGAGACTTAAAGAGTGGTAAGTGAAGTGTCTTTCATTTTAGAACAGGTAGTACTTCTTGCAGTATCTCGCTTTCTAACAATAAGCGGTTTAAGTGATAATACTTCAAGATGTATTTTGGATCACTAAATATCATTTAGATCACAGAGGTTTTCCAGTGCCAAGTTCTGAAGCTAATACATTAATAAATGTATTTTTTTTTCTCTTACCTGAATAACATTAATAATGTAGCATGAGCTTTTCTCTAAATATTACAAATTCACATTCTCTCCCTATGTCAGAGTTTATTTCAGCTATTCAATAGTGGATCTGTTTGAAAAACAAAAAGGATACATTTGGCAACATTCAGAATAAACACTATGATGAATCACATATTCTTGTAAGGTGCATATTTCTCCTATGAAAATATTTAAATTCGTAGGCACATGTTTGTTTGTCTGTGGAAGACAACATTTCTGTTGTACTTTTATGAGGTTTTGGGCTATAAATTAGTTGTGTACTGACTGAGTCTGGAGGGAATATCTTCTAAATTTTAAATACAGCCATACCTCTTTAAATCTGCCACCTCGTTTCCAGGAGTTTAAAGGAAAAACAACAAAACCAAACCACTATTTAAGTCTGACCTATACAAAACCAATGTTTTCTTTTCTATCTGCTGAAACAAAAGCAGAAAATTATGCTAAAATCATAGTCCATCATCTGCAAACACTGGAGTCTCTGCTAGATCAATATCCTCTTATCTTTGCTCTCCAACAGATAAAGGCTTTAACATGTTAGGCAGTGTATGTTTTTCATAATATATACTTCAAAGCTCACTGAAATCAAATGTTTCCTTTGTGAGGGCTCCAGTAGTCTTGGACATGTCCAGGAAGAACATTTATATGGCATTGTACTCAACCACCTTCCTCACCTCTTCTTTCCCCTTCTCTCAGGGCCCTATTCTTTTTTGAAATAATGCCACCCCTGGGCTGGAAGCAAGTTTCACACAGAGACTAATTTGATAACTCAATGAACTTCTGAATCATATCTAAAAAGGACTTTTCTTTTGAGAATATGCCATATGCTGAAAGTATGCTATACTGATATAGCATTATTCATATTATTCTGTTAGGCTACATGCACAAGGATCTTTTAACAGGGACACTGTTAGACGCATTGTCTGTGTATACAGAGATGATCATTACGTTAATTATTGCGACCCACCAGACAACACCTCTAGTACTGAGATAACTTGGCTTAAGCAGACAAACTCCAGTCCTGTGAACAGCTCTACCTCTTGCAAAACAAAGCACAAATTTAAGGCACAAAAAGGTCAAAACTGAAGCTGGAACAGGTAGGTATGATTTTCTAAACCAGTAACTACCCACACCTCTACCCTCTCGGTTCCAGCTGTACCAAAGAGATCCTACTCCTGTACCGTGGGAGTGCACAGAGGGTTACTCCCATAAGTAACTTGAGAGCTGAGATCAGATTTTCACACAAAACACAGAAATTGAAGATGAAGAGGGAGATCTGGCTAAGCTTAAGCATCATTCAGATGTCAGCCCAGCCCCTTATCTCCCCGCAATTTTTCCTCCTCCCTGAATTACAGCACCTGGAGCTACAGCTGCAGAGCAGCACATTCAGAGACCTCTCTGGGATTCAGGGTCCCACCTCCTTCCAACAGAGCCAGAAAAACAACCAAGCTCTAGAAGTGCAGAGTGAGTTAACACAGGTAAAAAACGGATACATGAAAAAGCACATTACTCTCCTATATAAGGGAGACAACTTCTATCTGTATCATATACCTAATTTATCTACATATGCCTCTAAGGAACAACATAACTCTTTGGTCTACATTTTAACGTTATAGTGCAAAAATTTTACAACCAGATTCCCTCTGGCTGTAACTGAAACCAAATAC
Source organism: Tringa solitaria (assembly GCA_026413425.1). Taxonomy (NCBI): domain Eukaryota; kingdom Metazoa; phylum Chordata; class Aves; order Charadriiformes; family Scolopacidae; genus Tringa; species Tringa solitaria. The sequence continues at coordinate 84,547,579 of JAOXJM010000023.1, read as the reverse complement.
TATTCCTCTGGCATTTTACTAAAAATTAAAAAAAAAAAAAAAGCAAAAATTAAAATTGCATGCAGTTTCAAAGAGATACACCTTTAACATTAACAGACCATCCAAAGAACCTAAAGGAAATACTGCTGCCCTGAAAAGTAAAACAAATCAATGATCAGAACCTGGGAAAAGGCAATACTTACTCCTTATTCCTGCTTTTAATGCATGGCTGGTAAAGGACTTTGACAGCATCCCAGGTCCCCACTGGTTCAGAGCTAGGCAGGAAAGTATCTCCAAACAGTGTGAAAACACTGTGGGAGGAGGAACTTCCTAAAGACTCCACGAGCAATGTGTCAGAATTTAGAAGCCAGATCTATAAATGAAGAAACAATTTCTTTAACTATAGATTACATCAATTTCAATTTGTTGCTTTCCTTTGATCCTAAAGCCACATTCTTACAAAGTTTCTAACCAAGTGTTAATGGACATAAATTGACATTTTATTACTCAGTGCAGTCTGCACACACAGCCTCTAGTGGAGAAAAATGGGTTAATACAATAAACTGATGCCTGATTTATCACAGTCACTCTCAAGATCATTATTTCTGTGAAGCTGCCTCTTTTTGTGGCTGCAGCACATTCCCTTTGATAATAACAAAAAAAAACCAGTCCCAAGTCATCTGTTTCAGTACCAAATGGATTATTTCTCTAGTTTCACAGTTTTTTTAGGAATTAGTTGAGCATAAGGTGTTTAATTATTGAGGGCTAAAAACAGGGAACTGAAAGACTGCCATGGGAAGTGCCAAAAATCAGGATTTTTAGAAGTGTGATAGTTATGGCTAGATGAAATGAAGATGTTCAAGGCAAAAGTCAGCAATTAATGTAGTCTAAAAGGAAGGCTGGGATTTACAAACAGCTGTAACAGGCCCTTACTTGAAAAATAAATCTTTATCAAATTTGAAAATGGGACTGGCATTCTTCAGCATGAGCTGCTCACAGCAATTCACGGGGTATTTCCTGGGGAGACTTTTGAGAAATCTGAACTTTCTGCATCACATTATGATCTTATTTGATCGTTGTGTCATTGTGCAGCAGCATTCCAACTTGGATTCAGGGCTTTCATGCTAAGCACTGCACAAAAAAAGTCAGGCTTTTCCTTTATTCACGGCCTGCGGTAGTGAAGTGATCCGAGTTACCAATGAAAATCAATTTTTACAAGTCCTGATCCTATATGAAATGTTTATATATGAAATATTTATCATAGAAAACAGGATTTATGCAGTGCTGCTTACTAGAGAGTAATCTTCTGCTTCTCATGACCTAATCAGCTTCAAGTAAAGCAAGTTACACGATGTTAGGGAGCAGACATATGATATCCCCTATGGAGGGAGAAAGCCACCGTTAACAGGACACACTGTATATGTCGTAATTGAATGTGACAGTCACAATTTATCAGAGCCCAAGGCTCAGAACATTACAGTAGAAGCTCCATAAAGGAGGAAGGAGATATATTGACACAGATGTCTTGGGAGGGGATGGGAGGAGGAGAATCACTTCAGCATATGCACATAAATGATGGCAAGGAACTGCGCTTGGCTTAGCAAGTGGCTGTTCATCAGTTTTGTTCTGGTAACTGTCCACACTCATAGCACTGTACACATTCATAGCCTAAACTACAAAGGTACCTCATTAGCCAGAGCCATTACACATGTGCTTTAAACCAAGTTTTGAAAAGGTGTTAGAGAAAAAGGGGAAAAAAAGAGAAGTGTCCTATACACACAGGCCACTGCCAACACGCTGAGCTTTAACTCAACAGAGCTCGTTCCTTTCAAAATCATTAACACTGCCCTGTGAAGCAGCCTCCTGGGATGCTCTTCAGAAGATAAATATCCTTCAAATTTGTCTAGGGAACAACGCAGCCATAGCTGTCTGCTCCTTTCAGAATCCTTCTGCAACTTGCTTTAGAGAAGGCAACCAAACCATCTCATTTGTGACATGGTCCAATCCAAAAAGTACCTCCTTCTACCATAAGTGTTGGTACATGGCATCTGACAATAACATTCTACCACATGTTCAGCCCATTTATATAACTCATTCTACCACCAGTTCATTCTATATAAACTACTAGACTTCAGCATCAGAACATCAGGTAACTTGGAAACACATAAGCAACACAGAAAAAAAAAAATCACAAAAATATTTTAATGACTCCTGAATTATTTTATACATAGTAACAATTATGTGCCTGCTCATAAGACCTTATTTTATCATCAAAGAAGAAATTCATTTATGTTATGGCACTAAAATTTATTTAAAAGCAACAGTTAAACAATTTCCTCAGAATCTGGATGTTTTGAAACTATAGAACTTGGACAAGGTATATATAAAACAGTTTATTTCATTAGATTGTCTATCTCAAAGTGCATCTTTAAGTTTATCCAGGAATCTACAATCAGGTATTTCTTTAATTTGTGTCTGTTAATTACTCCTACAAACTGCAAAATTACAAATTATGTTCCTATATTTAGTTCATGAATAAAAGAAAACACCCCTGGTTACCAAGTGAATAGTATTAAGATAATTCCAGGTCCAAATTCCTATCTATCTTAAAAGTTTGAGGAATTTAGCTGTCACTATTTAAATATCAAGCTTAGCCAAGTTTAACAGCATTAGACCATTAAGTATAATAGGCAATTTTATTTTTGTTTGCACTTCACTTTGCAGTGCAATGTACTGACTACATTAGCAGTCTCTGCTGACTTCAGACAATATTTGTGAAAGATGCTGTACAATTTGATGAACTTCTGGTGATTAAAGATAAGAAGCACTGGAGCAAGAAGATGAGATATATATTATGAAGTCAAAACCTAAGCTTTCCATATTTTCTGAATACAAAACACTGTTATTTCTGTGCTACTTGTGGTGCATTTGTAGTACTTTCATTAGTGTATTAATAGAGAAAATTTCTATATGTACATCTACTTAGATTGTAAAATGGAGAAAATTTTTCTACTTGAACAGAATTCTTCAGAACTACTTCAACACAAGAATCCGAATTTGTTAATTTTCTTTAAACATATAATCATGCACAGCGTGAATAATACATTTTAGAAAACCCCACAACTTACCAGAATATAGAATTTTCCATCATCTCCTTTTATGGTGAACCTAAACGTGCTTTTAGCAGAGGACAATTCCACCAGACACTGAGCAACCACACTCTGTAGGAATTGAGACCTGTTTAAGGATTAACCACATATTGTGAGTTTTCATAACACCTACATGGGCAAAATCATCCATATTGAAGCAGTATGAGCATATGAGCATCTCCAGACAGTCAATTCCACTACATTCTACAATGACTTCTTATTGAGAAATGGGGCTTTATCTTTCTCTCCCTCAAAGCCACAGGATTTTCTATTTCCTGCAACAGGCATTTTTAAATAGATCAGCAGTCTAAATTGCTCCACATCCTTTATTTTGACCAACACCAAATGTCAAGTGCTGAATAAAAGCTTTTCCCTATCATATTTTACACATATGAACACAAAATTCAGAATGGTGCACATTTCAAATATAATTCACAAAAGGAAAGAACTAATGCATAATATGTGAAACAAGACAGCTAGATCAAGTTCTGTTTCATCTTAGTCTTACCTTCAAAATGAAGTACTTGAAAATTGAAAAATCTCACTTCTAATTTAACATTTCAAGCTTTACTTAATTTAACTTTACAAAATGTAACCTTCCATTTTCATGATTAGTCTCCAGACATCATGCAAACTTAAATAGTTCAAAAGAAGTAAGTATTGTATTTTGGCATATCAGAGAATCATAGAATTGTCTAGGTTGGAAGGGACCTTTAAGATCATCTAGTCC
>JAOXJM010000023.1:84531092-84543621 GCA_026413425.1 Tringa solitaria | reverse complement strand
CCTAATATTCAATCTGAACCTCCCCTGGTGCAACTTGAGGCCATTTCCTCTTGTCGTATTGCTTGTGACTTGGGAGAAGAGACCGACCCCCACCCCCCAAATATATCACCTGAATAGTGAGACACTGCAACAAATTACACACAACCTCCCTCCTGCATCACAAACACACACAAAGATAAGCAAACAAAATTGTACATGAGTGAACTCAGATTCCATTACTTTGACAATGCTTGTAAATGATTACGTAAAATTTTACAGCAGTTTGTTACTACATGTAATTATTCAAGAAATTAAAATGTTAGTGGGTTTCTAGCATCCTTTCTAAAACATAAACCTAAGCAAATTATCTGATTTTTTAATTTATTTTTATTTGTTACCTTGGTGTTGGGCTGAAACTTTCCTCGGATGGTCGAATAATCACCTCGGTAACATAGTATTTAATGATATCTAAAATGACAAAAACATTTTTCAAGTATAGCAGAACAACCAGCTTGTTAAGAGTAGACTATAAGTCACCGTATCTCTATACTAATTAAACTTTTGTTCAGCACTCAATTAAGAGGTGCAGCAGATGGTCAAATTCTGCTTTCCTTTGTGGGAGGAGAAGCAACCAATAACAGAAAACATACACTGCCAGAAGAAAACTACCCTGAGCTAATTACATGATCGGCAATTTGTCATTCATATTGATCCTTGTTTAACGATGGGAACAATCGTCTTGAAACAAAGCAAGCAAGAGCTCAAGCCAAACCTGAAAGATGAATTGAAAGAACTTTACTAAAGCCCTGAGATCAGCACAGCTTACACAAGTATTTTAGTACCCTCTGCTGCTCAGTAATGCTGCAGTGAATCACAAGAGACAGTTTTAATAACAGCACACACAGGGGAATAATTTTCTTCTTTGCTCAAAGAGCAGAATAAAACTTCTTTCCAAAAATTGCTCTAACTCAATGCTAATACTGCATACATTCCCAGTTTCAACGTAACTGTTCCCCAAAAGCCCCACTAAGACAGCCTTTCACACTAAATGGAAATGTTTTGAGTACTGAATTTAATTCCCATCCAAGGAAGCCAGGTCAAAGATGATCATATTGAAGCTCTGGGTCTATGCTACAAAGACAGCCTAACCAGAGGGCCAGAAGAACTGGTTAAGCATATAGAGTAATAAATTAATTCCACTAAACCTTAGCATGTGAACAACAGTAAAGATTCATCAGTTCCATAAGTCTTAAGGGTGGAGAGGATTGTCTCATCTGATCTCTGTCCACATGCACCATTAAAAGTGGATGAAAGCAAGCATTTCAGAAAGACACTTAATCTGTTTTAAAGATTCCAAAGGGTTGCTAATCCCAACCCTTCTCCAGCTAAATACTACACTTTTTTAATTATCCTCACTGTCAGGGATTTATATTTTACCTCTTAGTTTAATTTTAGTTTGCTCCACTCTATGCCTAGTCCTGGGAGACAGAGGAAAAGAAGCCAGTTCAGTCACTCCAGGTCCCCAGCTGTTTCCTTCAGTAAAGAATTGGTTCTATTGCTGAAAGGGCATTGGAAATTAAGGAGATCTTTGCTTGCAGAGAGATAGAAGGTGGGATTTCCCAAGCATACGAGCATGTGGGGATAGAGCTGGGGGAAGGAATAGCTGACAGGGGAATTTCAAAGCCAAATCTGTCCTCCACAGCTACACCACTCTAATCCAGCTTTATCTTCAAGGCACTGATATCTGCTCATGAGGAAGCACCAAAGTATGATAGTCAAGTCTGCTCTCTTTTCATAGCGATGATGCTGTCTACACTTATACCACACACCTCTGGTTGGGTTTGTTGCCTGCCTTGGTTGTCTACCCTGTAGAGTTCCTACAGTACTGAACAAACATCATCAAAACAATGGACGTGCTATCCAACTTCAGTCATTGACAGAGTCCAGCCCAAGTCCCTGCACATCGACACAGTATTTGCCTTTTCCCATACCCTGTCATCCCATCAACCGCTGCTCGCTACAACCATCTGAAGGCTTAGATTAAGATATCCATTATTCACCATGATTTGTAAAGTCCCTTCCCAACCACTGTCTTCCCAAAGTCTTACCATCTGCACTGTGGGCTTTCAAACATCCTACCTGAAATTTGATCTTATTAAAGTCTGTACTGTTCAAATCAATTGTACAGGTCAATTTGAATCTTCTTCTGTCTTGTGTCCCTCACAATGTATTTCTTAAACAGGCTTTGTATTTTTGGAGAAGCCTTTATATCCTCCAGATCTCTGAACTGAGCCAGTCTCACACTGACTGATGCAGTGGAGGAAGGATGAAAGACTGAACCCTGCTAGTAATAAACTTATTGTTGCTTCTCTCCTGTTAATAAGTGCATTTTGAAAACCACCAGAGACTCATCTTTAGATTACTTCAGGTAAACCCTGCTGATTCAATATAATGACAGCTTTTAAACCAATAATCTCATCATCGCGTGAAACAGAAACAAGGATGAAAAAAATCCCTGTCATAAGTCACTTTCAAGGTCTAACAGTAGAAGCAACAACCTCATCTGTTCCAGAAGGGAATAAAGACAAATATACAGGAATCAGCCCTGCACCTTACTGGTAAACTCCTTTCCTCCAGAGTTTTTAACCTCCAGTGCTCAATGGCTGATGCAGTGAAGTCTAGTTTGGTTTGTGTATCCCATACCTGCTGATACTGTCTCTCCCAGCATTGTCTTGCAGCGCTTACAAATTACTCTGGTATTTTCCTTTGATTTCTGTAGGACAAAGAAATGTCATTTAAATGTCACTCAGTTATTCTGAAAAAGGAATGTGTAATTTTAACACAGTCTCCAGAGAATATACTGAACTTTGTACTTGTTGCTATTCTCTTTATGTTTACGTACACACAGATTTGCATTCACTATTTCAGCTTTCTATACTTTGATTTGCTTGCTAGTTTCATGCTAGTTTTAAAATCTGGCAATATATACTGATCACACAGCATAACCTGCAATAGCTAACAGGAAAATCTTGTAATATTGTGTGACTGGACGACAAAATGACAACGTAAATTTGATTCTGGTAGGGGCAAAACAATGCACAAGAAGTATTCCAAAATATATACATAAAATATTATGCTGTAATGTGACTACCATCACTCAGTAAAGCTGTAGCCACTGTCGATAGTCCAACGCTCAGCAGAGAGCAGAAAATGTCCAGAGTATTTTGAACTACTAAGAAACAGCTGAAGAACAAAACACAGTATGATATTTCAGAAAGATGCCATGGATTCTGTTCTTAAACAACCCCTCTCCCTCAACTCAAGCAGAAACAGAAAAGGTATTGATGAAGAAGAATTGTCAGAGGTGCAAAACAGTTTCCGTATGTGGCAAGAAACCACAAGTAATGGGAGGAAGCATGAAAGATAGAAAACCAAGTGCTATCATTGAGATACGTAAGATCAAAAATGTTTAGGAAAAGCTGAAGAGGAAAAAAAAAAAATTTACTCTCATAGTTCATGCTATGAAATTATAACCTGGTTTGTATCAAAGAAAAAGAAAGTATTTATCACACCATGCATAATATAGTTTGGTATTCACTATAGGAAAGTATTTTTGGTAGTAAAACATAGGTTCAAAAAGTCCTCAGAAATTCAGGAGAACCAATGTTTATCAAGTGCTTATTCAAAACAAAAAACATGGTTAAAGACATCTAGTTCAAGAAGTCTCTACACTGGCAAAAACATCACTCAATATCTGCCTTACTCTCATGCATCCATTACTGCCTAATGCAAAAGATCTCCTTTCTGCATGAGCTTGTGATCTAGTAACACCCCTACTATTTCCAGTGCTAGCATTTAAAATCAGTGTCGGTATATAGATACAATTAAGCATAACTTCTACTTTAATCCAAAGTCTAAACTCCAGAACTGGTTCTGTGTGGGGTGTCGCACAGCACAGCTCTAGGCTGGAACCAGTATGTATAGTACACGCGGATCTTTTTCTGTAACCACTGTAAAAGACAGAATCATAGAATTGTCGAGGTTGGAAGGGACCTTTAAGATCATCCAGTCCAACCTCCAACCCAACTCTGATAAAAAAACATCACTAAACCATGTCACTAAGCACTATGTTAACCCATCTTTTAAATACCTCCAGGGATGATGCCTCAATCCCTTCCCTGGGCAGCCCATTCCAAGGCTTAATAACACTTTCAGTGTCAAAATTTTTCCTAATCTCCAATCTGAACCTCCCCTGGCACAACTTGAGGCCACTTCCTCTTGTCCCATCGCTTGTGAATTTGGAGAAGAGACTGACCCCCCCTGGCTACATCCTCCTTTCAGGGAGTTGTAGAGAGTGGTAAGTTTGGGGAGCATAGTTTTTTATTCATCACCACTATCATATTCCTCAGCATTCCAATTTTCAAAGTATAATGAGAGATAATTCTGCCAGACTGATGGCCAGAACAAAAAGTGGTGCTCTGTGGCTTATCAGAGCACAACACAAAATCTACTACGTGAAGCAAAGAAATTATAGACTCTTTGGGACAGTTTTTTTCAGCTACACTATGGAAAAGTGTAAGCACTCCCTGCTGCAGTGACAGGGAAGTGGTAAACAAGGGAGATAGAAGAGTTATACACACCAGGCTGTATCATTAAGTAGATTGTGCTTAGTCTCACAATCTAAATCTCACAATCACTAAAACACAGCCAAATACCAGACCATACACATTCAGAACAACAACAACAACAAAGCCAGTGATAAAATAAAGGAATATATAGTGGAAGACAGCAAAAATCAAAATAATTTAGATGATGGCCACAAACCAAACCAGAGTTACTAATGAGATGCTACAAAAGAAAGGACAAATATCTCTGAATGTATGAACAACTGAATAGCTGATACAGATAAACAGAGAAATACAACATCTTCAGAATTAGTGAGATGATTACTGCGGAAATGGATCTATAAAGTATGTTAAAAATTTGGAAAACAGTTTGGAAAACTGCTACAAAAATAATTTCTAGAAAATAAATACATCTGCGAAATAAAAAGAGATACAGAGTTGCAATTCTTAGTGTGCTTAATTTAATAAGAAGAGAGCAGAGTCAGGATGACTAACCACTGAAGCAGCTTACTAAGGAATGTGATAAAGCTTCCATCATTTGAAGTATTAAATCAATACTGGATGTCTTTCTCAAAGCCGTAGCTCAGGCAGAACTGACAAATTTGATGCTGGAAAGACCTAACAGAGCTCTCTGATCCTTACCATGTAAATAATAAAATGAACAGAAAGGACCACTCTAGCTCCATAAAAACCAGAAAGAGCCCCACATGGAATCTGAACTTACAATCACAAAGTCCTCCTTCTTCCTCACAAATCAAGAGCCAAACTAAAAGCTCCAGGGAGAGCCCGACAGCTTCTGTTAAAGCTTCAGAGAGCTATGTTGGAAGTACAGCCCCCTTTTTACAGAGATTAGAAAAAACATATGGTTCATATATCCACAGTTATCCCATTTCCCAATTCCTACCTTGCGGCTCCTCTCAAACACACACAGTAAAATTACTTGTTTCCTGTGAAGAGCAGGGATAAGTAGACAGGGTTTTGTGGAAACCAGTATTTGAGGTTGGTACAAATTTTGCATGGTACAAACATACAATAGACGGTACTTCCTTGAAAGCTACAACTTGTATGTTTTTTTCCCACTACAGTTACAGGTGCCAGCTGACAATTGTGCAGTGTGGTACCAAAAAAACACCGCTAACTCGTTGTATCATGCTTCAACGGAACAAGCGATAGTTTTAGCTAGACTAATTAAATCAATATATCTATCTGACAACTTGCAGCTGCTGGCAAGCTGCAGATGGAGGTGGATCACCAGCCTAATATTTTCTGTTTCTATTCCTAAGGATCCCTGATACGATGTCAGGGAAACTATTTTCCCCAAGAGATACTATTAGGATGCTGCAAGACCATGTGACATTTAAAAAACTATGTTACACTGGAAGACTAATAGATGAGAGAAATATGTTTGCAATGGACAGATGCTGTTTTGGTCCCACTGGAGGCTGGAAAAGATTGTTTAAGCATCTCTGCTACATTCCTGCTACTATTTTGGTCATAGGCAAACACTTTCCAAAGAACTGCAATGCAATTAAAAAAGAACTTTCATACTGGGGCAGGCTGTAACAATATTCTCTGAAATGAGAACATTTATGCCAATAGCAATCTATCTTGCCTGTAACTTTCTATTACTCATATTATGGAAGAATATTCTCTTTCAGTGTGAGGGCTTTTTCCTTATTAGTCCAGTTTCTGCTGGATCTCACAGTTTGCTCGTTTGCTTGGCAACTGAGTGATGCTGGAAATAAGCAAACACAGAAATGAGAATTTATTGCGAGTGTGAAAGATGTAAAGAGGGATTTGACACAAACAAGAAAAGAATTCTCAACTTCAATGCAAGTTTCAGGAAGCAAACAGGAAAATTCATCACACTAAACTAGTACTGTATGCCTCTGACAGAAAATAGCCTCCTCCCTCATTCAAAATTTCTGCTGGTGTCCTGGTTTGACCCACATCTCAGAACCATCTTTATCCCACATCCTTTCATCACGTTTCTGCCTCAAAACCAACCCTTTTCTGGCAAACATTCTCTTTGATTGATTGAAGAAGTGTGTTGGGCAGACTGCTCCCCTGTCTTTGGGATGGAATTAAAACTCTATGCACCCTGCCTCTTCCCGTCTTTGTTCCCATTGTTCTAAGATCTCTGAAACAGGAGATAATTGATTTTGGGGAAAGCATTGTCCTCTGGAAATTCAGAATCTCCTGCTCATCCTCCTTCTTAAGGATACTTAGAAGAAATAACTCCAATTGCCACATAATTAATCCACATGAATCTGTCCCTCCCACACTGATATCCTTTCAGGGTATCAGTTCTTATTCTCCCCTCCCCATATTCTGCTTTGCAAAGAATAATGGAGCCACAAAGGGACCACAGCTGCAAGACTTGCAGACACAGACCGCAGGACAGAAGTGCTTCTGAAGCAGACAGGATGCACTGCACCAGGAACTGTTGAACTGTGAGAATCCTGATGATTTAACTGGGGATAATACAAACCCCTAATGATAAGCAGCAGCAGACAGGAAGCGGGGCCCTGGTGTTACTTCTCAACAGATTAAAAGTTTCACGTTGGGACCCTGTACACAGCAAGTCGTCAGCTGTTGCAGATACAAGTTGCCAAAGCAGCAACGGTTCCCATAATCGTAGAAGGATTTCAGTAGAGAGGTTTAATACGTGGTACTGGAAGAAGAGGTGGTATCTGCAGGCCCAACCTTTCTCAGCACAAATACAGAGAAGCAACAGATTTACAGAAGAGGCTATAAGGAAACGTAAGCTTTGGTGAACTAAGTTCCTGGATGTTCTTCTGGTAGAAGAAAAGATTATTAACTTGAACATTGTTATACAAGGGCTAGACTTCCAAGATGAGTAAAGCACTGAATTTCCATTCTTCATGGGGTTTATCCCATTTAAACATCAGTATCCCTACAATTTTTATTTTTTTTTCTGGACAACAACAAATTCTGATGTTTCTAAGCCAAATGATAGTCTTCTTCCTAGAGATTCAGCTGATAGATAAATCCCCTCCTGCAACGCCTCAGAAACATTAACATAAGAGGGTTATAACATGAGGTGGCAGGTCTCCTTCACTAGACAGAGACCAGCCAAACAAACTCCATTTCCTTACTGTATTCTGAAAGTGTAAACCAGACCCATCTGAACCCAAAACACATTCTGATTTTTCCAAGTCTTTCTAAAGATAATAAATAAATAAATACATCACACCCGACAATTCCATGATTCCATTGATCATATTTATGGTTACACGTTCAGTTATAGGTTCAGAAGAAAAAGCACTGTTATTCTAGTTTCCTCATTCTTCACTGCACTACCCTTTGACAAACACTTAACCCATTAAAGTTATTATCTTACTAATCGCTGATGTCCTTCTCTCAAGACATTTTTTGGGGGTGGGGAATATTTGGGTTTAGAACTACATAATTCAGTAGCTTCTAATTCAGTTTACAGGAAGAAGTTGTTCCTACATATCGAGGTCAATATCAAGACCAAGGTGCACGCTTCAGAAAATATAAATCACAGCTTAGAATATTTTCTGGCTTCTGTGAAGCTGAATGTCAACAACTCCCTATGACCTTGAAAACAGCTCTGTAATACATGCAAGTTAAATAAACCAGTGACAAAAAAAAAGTGTTTTACAAGGAAAAAAGGAAAAAACTCCAAATACATTCACTTAAGAATTACTAAAACAAAATACTTTACCAAATTGGAGCCACTCTGAGAAGCACGGTGTCCAGCCTCTGAGCAGCACGTGGGAGATTCAGGCACGTGTGATTCATTTCCTGAATTCAGCAGAAAAAAAGTGTCTCCAAGAAAACAGTCATCATGCTGAGGGTGCAAAGTGCTTCTGGCAAAGGGGTTGGGATGACAACACCACTCTTCAACTAAAGCACTCCAGTTTTCACTTGGTAGAGGAAGAACTCTGAGAAATTTCCTAAGAGGGATGAAGAAAAAAATATTTCAATATATTATATTCTTTTTTAAGACACTAAAAGAGAGCTTATACTCCTTAGAAAAAAATGGATGAAGTATGGTATTTTCTCCAAAAGAAAGTGTTTGACTCTCAGTCCAAGGCACTTTCTTTGGATGAATTCTGAGAAAGCAATGGCTGAGTGTTTCCTGCCAAGTTTGTGATGAAGCATTTCCCAAGGGTGAACTTCCAAAGCTTGTAAGGCAGAACTTGGCATAAACCTCTCTTGAAATGAATTACAAGGCAAAAATAAAACAGTTCTACACAGTCATGAAAAATATCACAATGGGGATTCTGCAATTATATTTATTATTACTTCTTGTAAAGTTCCCTTGCAACAAACGTTGATATAAAACCAAGAGAAACAGACCACTACCACAGCAAGAGAGAGCACGTCCTTTGAAATCCCTCAAAGTCAGATACCAGATTTTGGAAAAGATAAAATCTTGATAAAAATACCACAGTATATCTTCATTTTAAAAAATCCAACCAAAACCAAAGCATAACGCAATCTTAATTTAGATTCAGATTCAACTTTGAGAAGTCATATACAAAAAAAAAAAAACACCAAATCCCTTTCTCCTGGACAGCTGTATGGTCCAAGCAGGCTGCTCCAGGCAAAACCAGACTTTGCTTTCTTTTAACTGACTTTCTTTGGTTACACACAGTGCTAGAGGATTTTATAAGCCAAGGGTTGGAACCACTGATTTCTGTTGTGAAAAAATGGTCTTAAAGCTAGAATATATACATGTGGCTATATAAATACCAGTTTGGTCATCAAGAGTCAGCGGCAATACTTTCCTGCCTGCAGTTCCTATAGTCATTCTGTGGTCCCCCTACATGTGATTTTATTAAGAATGTAGAGGTACTGATGGATAATGTCCACACATTTACACTTTCTTTAATCTGTGTTTTCTAGAAAACTATTGCACTGGGAAGAAATTCAGCCCCTTTACCAAAACAACAGGTAATGGCTTTAACGGTGTGTACCTCTCCAACAGTTTTATACATGCCCTGTTTGTTTCAGAGCTGTGCTTCCTGCTGTCTGCCTAGATTCCTTGAATACCTTCCTTTTGTTCCCTTATTTCTTCTGAAACCTTTACATAAACTTTCTTCATTCTACTCTTTACTTAAATCTTGCAGATACAACTTTGCTTATGGTGCTACAACAAATAATCACACAGCTGCCAAGGCAACAGTTAGACACCCTCCCTTTTCTTGCAGTTCACAGACTACTCTCTTCTGAAGGTGCTCGTCCTTCCCTTTTGTAGTTTCTTTTGCCTTTTGTGTTGTTGAGCGGCTGAAAGCACAATCTTTTTGTAAAAACTTCCTTCTTTCTAGACCGACAATGCATTTTAAACTGCACTTGCCCCACCTGCAGACGAAAGCTGGAATAACTCGTCCTCTCACCCAGCTTTACCATAACTAAATAAAATCACTTCTCGGCACTACCCATCACTGTCTTCACTCTCTGTGGTCTCACATACTGCCTGAAACACAACCACAACTCTGCCACGGTGGGGCCTTAATTCTGCTGTTGGCCTAACGACCGATTATTTGTCAGCCTCGAGGGCAACAGAGAGGACTCAGAGAGCACAACCCTAATCTCTGAAGCCATACAAAACCACACAAAAAGCCATAGATCTCAAAGCAGAAATTTTAGACGTAGGGAAGTCCAACCACAAAAGGAAATGCCTCACTCGAGGAGAAGCAGGAAAAGAATCCAGATTTCCCAGCTTCCAGGGCCATGCACCAAACTCTCTTTGTACGGTACTTCTACTTTCCAGCCAGAATGAAATCAAGAAGGAAATGAATAAATGGTGAAAAACTGTTTCAGGTAATTTTGATTTTAGTCATCCACAGTGCTTCCAAAGCGTTCTCATCTATCAGTTTCAAAATAAATGCCTTTTAGCTTTCTCTCGAAGTACACCAAATAACATGAATAGCAATCACTATGGCATTTTTGGCTATAAATACAAGGCACTGCAGTACTCACCGGTCTTTTACTATGATGTCACCACAAGATTGACAGTAAAAGACATAACTCTTCTGGGGTTTCAGACTTTCCCTCACACTATAAACCAAATCTATAGAGAGAAGAGGACATATTCATTGCATAAAATTTTCAGTCACTTGTACATAAAAATCCTTCCAAATACCTCAAACTAAAAAAAAAAAAAAGAACCTAACAAACAAAGCAAAACACTGACATTTTAAACACAACCTTAATTTGAAGAAGCAAATAATTAGATTTTGAAAAACTTGCCACCTCCATATTGTTGAATAGGAATTGTATATGTGAATAATTTTGTTAAAGGTGCAAATCCTCTCCGCAGAGGGAGCTGAGATATTGGTAACATTACAAAGATTATATATATTAAAATTCAACACTACTCTTGTGTAATGATAGTTCTGCTAACTTGTGTCTCTGCAATATGAGGGTCCATCTCAGTATGTAACACAAAATTGTTGGGAGGGGTGGAAAGAGCACTAGTCTTAAATTTTCAGGAAGGTAAGATACGCAGCCACTGTGGTACCACTCAAGGAATAGAAAGTGTGCAATACCCTCTGCAGGCCAGCAAAGCAAAAACAGTCTCACTAAAGTTAGCTCAGATAATTTTTCTAAATTAACAAAGGAGCTATAAAAGCCTCCACAAATTATCAAACACCATCAGGTGGAAGAAAAGTAAAACTGTTAACCTAGCTCTACGTATGAATAGGTTTTGCACCGCCCACTTTCCACAATTTAAGAATCAAAGTATGTTCTTTGCACTGGCATTCAGTATTTAATGTGTAAATTCACTCATGTGGTTGCAACCACAAATGAAAAGTACTTTAAAAGGTTACAGAATTTCACAAAAGACATAACTAGCTTTGCATCCTAATATAAAACATTAAATGCTGACTAAGGTTATCCAATATATATGTCAATTACAGTCTGGTTCACATACATGTTTTTCATTGGATTTCAAGTACGAATTTCAAAGGTAAATTTTTAAAACTTCATCTTTGATGTTTTTAAGCATGCCTCATTAATAAGACACACAAAATAATTTTTATATAATTGAACTGTCAAAACACATGCATAACTACAGATTAACATAGGGAAGCAACCCCAGCACACCATAAAATCAACAGAGTATTCCTGTGTGTTTCTGGCGCTGAAACCATTACTGTACATCACATACTTTAAGGGTCACTTCTACTTGAAAACCACAGAACGACAGTTTTGTGTTCCTGAATCTTTCTGTGTCACATGCTTTTAAATGTATCTAAACAAATTGAGCCTGGATGATAGAATGAAAGAAAGCAACAGCTATACTACCACACTTCTTATTTATGCAATCACATCCTAGACCTGAATTAGCATCATGGAAGGAGGTAACTTTGCAGATGTTGCCTGCAACATTAACCTCTGCAAACTCATGCTGTGAGAACAAGCAGCTCTAACACAAAATCACAATCCTTTACAATTAAGTGGTCAGTGACAACCTTATTACAATAGCCTGGATGAATCATATTACTGCATTTTCAGCTACCAAACGCTAAACAGGAGGAAAAGAAAATAATTTTGAATACCGGAAACCACGGGGGAGGAACCGAGAGCAGTTCTCAGCCTCCTACACAAAAAAACAACTGTGTTTCCCTTTCATTCCACCACTTTTTGCACTTTTGGTTTTTAAAACTGACAATTTTACTAAACTTTTATCACTTCCTGTTCAAATCCTCCAATCAGAGCTACAGAAAGACTTTAGGAAAAAGCAACAGCATGTGCACAACGCAAACCATGAACTCCAGCTGATTCGCTTCGGATTTTTTGGTGTGCTGCAGGTGCATAGAATGGTTTGGGTCGGAAGGGACCTTCAAGACCATCGAGTTCCAACCCTCTGCCCTGCCCTGGGCAGGGACACCTCCCACCACACCAGGTTGCTCCAAGCCCCATCC
>JAOXJM010000023.1:84506896-84518862 GCA_026413425.1 Tringa solitaria | reverse complement strand
CTTTGACAGATGCATTGCTGCTATAATTTCAGTTGGGTATAAAGATGTGAGCTGAGATGAAATGACCTTTAAGGTCAAAACCCTCTGCAAACCTGTCAAAAGAGCGCAGGTTAAATTCCAGGTGGTGGGGCTTTTTTTTTTTTTTCTTTCCTTCAAATGTGTAATCGAGTAAGAGGAAAATAGTGAGCAGTTCTAGATCTAGATTGAAGTATTGGTTGTTCAAATACAGTCGTCAACAAAGGGAAGAACAGGGCAAGAAAAAGAATTGTAAGTGAGCATTGAAGGATAACCACAAGTTCAAGGAAGCACTTCCTCATTTTTCTCTGCGTTTTGTTATTCTGACTTCAGTTGCCATCTGTTTTTTAATAAGACATGCTAGATACTTTGCATAATTTAAAATAAGAAGCATGGATAGCTGGAGTTTTGTTGATCTTAGATGTAAAATGCATGCTGATTAAGTTATAATATGGTAGATCACAATAACTCGGGAATAATTTGTTTCTAGAAAGGAAAAAAACATGGCAAAATATTATTTTAGGAAGAAGAAAATATTTTCAGTTAATGATTGACCTAAGTTATAACACAGAAGACTCAAATCATCTTTGATTTACTGAATGACATAAGCTCAGATCCGTGAAATTTGAATGTTTAATTTGATCTCAAGAAGAATATGGTATTTTAAAAGTAGAAATTTTTACTGTAAGATTCCAGCATTTGTGTAGTACAAGAGGACTTAACTCTGGAAAAGATGATGGCTTATACCAAGGATCACATCATCGCTTGAGCATCTGTTGTACCCCACTCTGATGCTTCAGTGGCTAATACGTATTTATTTTGCATTATTCAATTTTTTAAATTAATTTTTAACCGCTAGATGCGGTTAAAATAATTATTTGTCCTTAAGTCAAAGGTTATTTTGACAGAGGAAACCTTTTATGGCTTTATCACAGTGGTGTTTGGAGATCCCTGGAGTGAAGAGGGCTGGGTTTTGCCTCCTGCTCTGCCACAAAGAGTAGGACAGTCCCGAGGAGCCTGCGGATGTAGCACACCAGGACTGGAGGAAAAGGGATCAGTAGTGTTCCAGGTGGGCCTGGAATCCAAATTTCAGCCTAATATATCACTGTTCTTTAGTTCTCCTATTATATATTTAAAAAGCTGTAATAAAATGGAAGTGAGTACAGGGATTAAAATGTCACTCTAAATTCTGTTTTTAAGAGGCAGCTGGAAGAGACCTGCATTTACCAAAGAGAGTGAGAATTCTTTGGTCACTTTCTTTTTCCCTCCCATAAACAGATAGGCAGAATTGATACTTTGTTGCTTCTGAAGAAATAAGTTCTAAAGCAAATACATTCACTTAAAGATTGTTTATAAACTTGTTTTCTTAAGCAGTGAATAGAAAAATTGATGACTGAGAAGGCTTGTTGTGCTTTCCTTATGAAATTTCAAGCTTGTTACTTGTTCCTCTTCATGAACTCACATCTGGTGTAAATCAAACTTTAGAATACCATAAAACAGCAACAGCAGAAAGAACATTTTAGGTGCCATATGTATTTCTATCAGACTATACTCAGTGGTAGACTTACATTTTTATTCCACTCGTCTCTCTTTTGTCACTTTGTGTATATACTAAAGAAGAAAAAGTAGACTTTCTTTTACTCAAGAGTTTGGGTTTTTTCTATAATAATAAGCATATTAAATAATGTTTTGTACATTCTGAAGCCAGAAAGAAGCACATCCAGTTGAGTACCTGTAATACAAGCCCATAAGTTTTCTCTTATTTAATTATTCTCTTATTTATTTTTTGTTTGAATGAGCTTCACTCTCAGGAAAGCATCTCATGTTGATTTAGAAGTTGCTGGTATGGGTAATGCACAGACTTTTAAGCTGATTTTATTTAATTTTGTCGTGGAAAGAATTTGAACACCTAAAGCACTGTCGTGGGTTTTTTTTTTCTGTGAAAAAATGTAATAAACTGTTTCTGCTTGTGAATTTTGACTGGATAGAGAAGTGTGCTGGGAAGTTATTAATTACTATATTAAATATTATTAAGTGCTCTATACTGTTGCAGGATACTAATGAAAACATGACTAATTATAGTTAATTATACAGTCTGGATTTTTTGTTTTGCTTATTTGGGTAATATGGGGTTTTTTTTATCTTTCATTACAGAATAGCAATTGGCCAAAATAACAAGCTCAAATGGTTCTTAGTCTTCAGAAGACATTAGAGATGCCTCTCTGAAAAATTCTGAAATAAGAGGATTCTGTAGAAAGACAATTTAGAAATAGAGTCATTAGCTGTAATTGGAAAAACTTTATCTCTGCTGATAGAGGACTATATGCATTTGCAACATTTGATTTTTATCTTAAGGGACAAGCCTGGGATTTGCAGTATTTATTTTACTATTCATGCTTTTAAATGTTTCTGAGGGGAAACAAAGCATAATAAATTACTAAATGACAAGGCTTCTGTTTCCCATGTATTCAAATCTGTGTTTGTATTAAGTCTATTTAAATAAAAACATGTTTCTGCAGTTACCAGCTTGGTATGTGGGCACTGTACACAGCTTAAAAAGCAATAGCTCAGTACTGTGAAATTTGAAATTTCTCTCGTCTGCTTTTTAATTATCTATTAGTTGTTTTACTCTACATCCCATAGCCACGCTTGAAAACAGGAAACCGTTTTAGAAAAGCCTTGAAATATTGCAAAACTGAAACTCTGAGGAATTCAAAGGAGGCATTTTTCAGAGCCGGGGTTCTTGTGGTACTTGGGGCAAATCCTGAGAACTCCTGAAGTGACATGACGTGCGCAGATTTGTGCTCATAGTGATCAGCTCCTTGGCCTGTACCAGAAAGTGACCATTTTGTTATTCCAGCATGGTGTGAAGCAGATAAATAGAGCAATTCTGTGAGACTTGAAAAATGCAAGAGTGGAACAGGAGCAAATCAAACCTGAAGAGGGGTTTTGGGGTACAACAGGTACTGGAGAGCTCATGAGTCGTTGGACAGTCTCATAACCTTGTGATAGAATCTAGATGAAACCTACTTTCATTGAGTAAGCGTTGATGAAGCTGCAGTTCTTCTCAATCGAGTTTCTTTAGCTTCAGTGGAAAACATTTAGAGCCTCTTAAACAGGTTAATAGGTTGTGTTGATGTGAGACAGGAGGCTTTAAGGCACAGGAGTTGTGAAGGTTGAGCATTTTCTGGGGAAAACACAGGTGTAGCAGCGTCGTTGGAAAGCCAATATCACCGCATTGGTGACGGGCATCGAGGGCTGTGAACACTCTTTACACAACCCCCAGCAAAAGGCAATCCACAGCCCCAGGTGACTGCTTTCCTTGTCGAAGTTGTACTCGAAGACTGGATGCAGAATTGTGTGGGCTCTGTTTTTTAATCCCCACGAGAAGGTGAAGTGGAAAGTAGAAGTGTCAAGACCTACTGATGCTTATGAGGCGATGAACATTACCAAGCTTCAACATCGTATTGAAATACCAGGGCTGTAAAACTAAATGTTGTTAAATCTGCAGGTTTTTTATAGATGAAGAGAACAGAAAAGTATCAGTAAGAATACATGATAGAAACAAGAAAAGATTAAAGACTGTATTTTGGAATTTCTTCAGGCTAAACAAAGCATTAACCTTGTAGGGCAAATGTATTTTCATGTATGAGAATATAATGGTCATCCCTGTAGTTTCAATTATCTTAGAATAAAAATAACACCAGGTTTATAAAAATAATACATAATATTTATAAAGTATCTTCTTTTACTTCCCTGGCTTATTATGGCTACTGATACAATTTGAAGATAAATTGTTTAAAATAAAGACTTTTCACTGTGGGGAAAAACTATGCAAGAAATTCTTTTTCTCCTTGTAGCCCCAAACTATATAAAACATTATTTTTTTTAAGAAAGAAAAATGAGACCATAGACTAGAAAGAAAACAGTATGTTTTTTCTTCTTTATATAAAACTTCATAATGATTAAATTCACCAATAAGACGTGGATAAATGTAAATATACATTACTAGAGTGAGTTCGTTAGTATCAGCCGGTGTGCAATAGACTTGTCTAAAAGTGTCAGTTATTCAGTCAAAGTTGTCAATGTTGTTTGTTTTTCAAAGGAAGAAAATATTCTGATCAGTAAATCCAAGGAAAACTCCCTGTTTAAGGGTGTGTTCCTGCTGGTTTTGTCTAACCTTTGATAATCCCCAATCGCTCTGCTCTCAGCTTTCAGGTTTTTCGAGCACTTGAGGAAGACAGAGCCCTATTTTCCACTCAGCCATAAGTGGTTGCGTTTATGCTTTAGCTGGATAAAAAAAAAAAAGGGATGCTGATGCTTTCTTCACTCAGAATGCATTATTCCCTGTGTCAAGTTCTTTCTCCATCCATTGTGCCAGAAAAAATGAGAATCGTACTACTTTTGTATGTTGGTCCTTTTTTCTCTTTTAGTGTCAATACTTTATTTTACCTTTTTTTTTTTTTTTTGAGATCAGACAGTAGCAGTTGTGCAACTGTCTCTTTGAGAAATCTGTTGGCGTTCTGCAGCTTTTTCAAAGCAAATCTGATCTTTTTTCTGGGCTTAATCCAAAGAAAGATGTTTATTATAAAATGAAACCACATGAAATACTTTTTAAAAATAAGAAGTGGGATCTAAGTGCTTTATGCTAGTGGGGTATCGTGAAATCTCTCAATTTGGCAGCCAGAATATGTTTTTTAAGTAATGGTTTGCATTTCTCTTCTGCCTTGGAGACAATCTGTCATTATTAGTCTGCCATCAGAATCAGGAGTGCAAAAGGGTTGTAATTCTTGGCCTTTTTCTTTGCTCCTGCTATCCTAGTTCTTTGTCTTCCTTTTGTCTGTCCCTTTCTTGTTTTAATTCTTTCTTGCATTTTTCCTTACTATGCTGAGAAACCAGGAGATGAGCAGCATCAGGAGAAAGATGATAATAAGGGTAAAGAAACTGGGGGCTGGACTAGATGATCTCCAGAGATCTCTTCCAACCCCATGTGATTCTGTGATCCTGTGAAATGATTAATGTGGAATTTTGGTTGTTCTGTAGATGAAAAGATAAATGTGATGATGGCAGAAGAGGCTTGTCTGGCATCTTACATGTGCCCACGCATGAAAGGTTATGGATGAGATGCTTCTTGAAGGTCCCTTCCACGACCCAGAGAGGTGGTGTCAGTCTCTGACTGAAGCAACACTTTTTTAGTGTTCTTCTAGCACTAAAAAAAAATTAGCACCTGCTAATTAAAGAAACAAAAAGGAGGGAGCAAAAATCTGCCAGGGCACTTTGCTATTAACTTGACAAGATTATGATTGTGAAATTTGGAGCCTGATTTCCTACTGTCTTAATTTGGAGAGGTCAGAGTACAGCTTTCTTCATTGTACCTTTTGGAGTCCTGAAAAGGTAAAATAGTACTAATAGTGACACAGTTTGTAGATTTTGGGGTTGTTTCAAGAACATGGGAAGGAGTTGGAATCTGGGTAGCTGGACATACTGGATAACCAGTCCTAGGGTTTTATGTTCTTCAGTCAGTAATAACTGTTGGCAAAGTTATTGAAGAGCAGCTTCATAGCCATTTTGGGGAGAACACTGTTTGAAGGGAAGGATGGATATAGTACAAATCAAGTACAGATTTTTATTAAATTGATTGTGTGTGATAAAAGGCAGAAAAGCGTTGATGTTTTTGATGCATCGGGCACGACTGGAACATGCTCATTATGTGAAATAATACAAGTTGAATTGTTAATCTTTTCTGATTGGTCTAAAAACATTTAAACTTCTTCCTGAGCAGAATTTAAAGATAAGTGGGTTTATTATCTCCAGCAACCGGACAACCACCAGAAATCAGAATGTCACTTTTTATTTCTGCTAATTGTTCTGCTCTGTTATTTCATAGGCTTTTTTCATTTCGGACAATCTTACTGTTTAGTCATATTGGTGCTCTCTGGCAACAGAGGCCAAAAAGGCGTGTTCTGTTGTGATTTTGGATGTGCTCACTGAAGCTGCTGTTTTCAGTGTGACTCTATTTATCCTACCTGGTATAGAGTCTGATGAATGCAACTTCTTTATGTGTGTTCCATGGTTGCTTTGGTTTTTTGGGTTCTGCACACAATTTTCTTCCCTTTTTCCTTTAATCAAGGCAGAAGAGAGCAGCATCTGCTGAGTGTGAAGTCTCTTCTGAAGCTGAGTATCAGAGAGTACTCCCAAAAGACCCCAATTAAAAGGGGCACAAAAGGTGCCCTTCTTTTCACAGAGATGCTACAAGAGGATTTCCTATTGTGGGTTGTAATTGCCTGGGGCTGAAGTAGCTTTAAAAGCATATTTCTTTTTAATGGGGGTTGGATTTCATGAAAGAAATAGTGTATGGCCTATGAAAGTATGAGGTGGTGTCTTTGGAAATGGAATATCTTAATTACTTGGTGTAGACTATTATGTGATGAAAATATATGGAGCAAATTGCAAAAGCCTTTGATTACAGAACGCTACTAAACATATACTTGTGTTGTGTGTGGGTGATGGTAATAGAAAAACAAAGTAGACTTGCGTGGCTGAATTAGAATACCAGGTCTTGGAAAAGGAAGTGTTGATGCTTGGAAGGACTCTTAAATAGTGTGTGACTCTTGTACGTGTCCTTCATTCCTGTCTCTCTGTCTGGAATTGATTCAGAAAGATTGACGTCGTCTGTTTTCAGAGGGGCTGATTTGTGCAAAGGTGGGGTTTTCTGGTGAGGGACCCAGAGGAGGAAAAATAAGAAAACAAAACAAAAAAAATCCCGTTGTGACATTGCTTAGAATAAATGGTGCTTTTTGGGAGGGGCAGGGCAATTATTTTCCAGGGGCTTTTGTTTGTTTGGGGGTGGGGATGCTTATTTTTATAAACAGGACTTACAAATATACTCTTTTGGACCTGTGTTAAATATTTGTGTGTGTGATATGTTAGGTTTTGTCTGAGATTGATATTCCATAATGACTTTGAGGAAAATGCAGTGCTCTTTATACACAATTGTTTTAATAATATCTCTTTGGAAGGAATGGTTTCAAGGTGTTTTTTTTATTTTTTTTTTCTTTTGAACAGGTAATGTCTGTACATGAATTGCAAGCTGGTCTCTAGTGGGGACACCGTGGGAGGATGAACACGGAGGAGCTGGAGCTACTGACTGATTCCAAGTACAGGAACTATGTAGCGGCTGTTGACAAAGCACTGAAGAACTTTGAATATTCCAGTGAATGGGCAGATTTAATATCAGCACTTGGAAAGCTGAACAAGGTAGGCCTGGCAGGTGCTCTTGGAAAAGATTCAGGAGCTGAAAATCCAGAAGGGTGAGGTTCTAGCAGTCTAATATTCTTGCAAATATTTTAGCTGTCTGTGCCAAAAGCTGGGCGTGTGCGAGGAGCAAACAAATCAAACAAATGCCTTTTTAAGATTACAGTTGAACCCTTTGTAAGTCAAAGGGAGAAGTTATTTACATTCCTGGTGGAAATAAATGCAACATCTTTTTTATTACTAACACTTCTAAAGTCATTCAGTGTTATTGAAATAGTGTGAAAAATAGAAGCCAGTATAAATATCAGCAATGCTTTTTATGAAGCATGATTTATAAAATGGAGCTTAAATAATTCATTGACCAGATAATGTTATCGTTCTGATTCATTGTAACAGTTAATAAGTTGAATATGTAGTATCATCATGATCTTTAATAGCAGTTTAAAAATGAGTACAGATCCTGGTATCTGTAAAAATCTTGTTCTAATCAGCCCTATGTGTTTCTAGGGATCTCCAGTCAGGCTCATAGAGTTCCCATTACACACGCATATTTTACCAATGTGAAGCTTTGCAGAATTTGGCATAGAAAATTACAGGTCTGAAGCATTTACATGCTACCCTTTAGACTTTGTGGAAAACCAAAAATGACAGTACAGTTGCCAGTACCAGTGGCGTAATTTCTTTGTATAAACTCCCATTTCTCTTGTATTTTAAATTGTAGCAGTTCTTGCTGCACATGTATACAAAGTGAAGGCTATAATATTGGGAAAGAAAAATCTAAAGATGTAAATCCAAGTCTGTGTTCCAGTCCTGAGGTGATTATATAGTTTTAGGCAGTGGTAAAGTTTGGTGTGTTGTCTCTGTCTATGATGGTTTCTTAAAGTTATCCCAAACTCACCACCCACAGTTTAATAGTCCACTTTGAGCTACTGGTAATTCTTTTTAACAAATGGAGATAGTAATTTTTGTCCTCAAAAGGATGAGTAAAATGAAACAGACAAGCTGTAAGTAAAGTGAAATTTTAAATGCCTTGGCAACTCCATGTATAGCAAGTGTCCAAGTGAATGGTATTGCAAAGAAAAAGCTCCATGGTAACATCCTAAAGGGTTTCTTTTTCTCCTGTGTTGTAACCTACGTATGTGTTGTGACTTACTGACCGTGTTCAAGAACTCATTTGAATGCGTATTTGATGCTTAATTTGTTCTGTGCTGTTTTTCTTCATGTGTTGATTTATCAGGTGCTACAGAACAACGCGAAGTACCAGGTAGTACCGAAGAAGCTGACTATAGGCAAGCGCTTGGCACAATGTCTTCATCCAGCTCTGCCGGGAGGGGTTCATCGCAAGGCACTTGAAACCTATGAGATAATTTTCAAAATCATTGGACCCAAGCGTTTGGCCAAAGATCTTTTCCTCTACAGGTACAAGAGTTTAAACAACTCCATTCCAAATGCATAATTGAGATGCTTTTGCTTTCGTGCATTTTTATGTTAATAACATTGTTTTGTTACGCAGCAAGAATCAATCAGTTTCTTTCCCTCATGTTACTGGTGCTTGTGTAGCACTCTTCTCTGAATATTCTATAGCAGAAGACAAACAAATCACCTAAACTTTTGTCAGGAACCAACTTCAGTGCTAGAAAACCTGGAATTTATTATCTCTTCATTAAAATAAAGTCTTGTGCATATATGTACAATATTACAGTAATTGAAGTGTTAACGCTTAGTGTATTCAAATTACATCTTTCCAATACCACTTAAATTACAGTAGAAAAAATTTGAGTATATTTTATTGCATGAAACTTTCTCTTCCAAGCAATCAAATCAACAGAACAGAAAGATTGTCTTTTTTGTTAGAATGGGGGACAAGTCCAAACTTTTTCTCACTGCCAGTTTCTAGAACTGATGATGATGAAAAGGAAAAATAACCTTGAAAAGTAAACGTAGTGAAAATGTACTGATTCCTAAACCTCCCATAGTTTTTTTGGTTGGGTGAGGCAGTCAAGGCATTAAGCTATGTATGATATAATGCATAGAGGGATGTGTGCATACATATATACACACTGTTGTTACACATGGTTTTTAATCTTAGCCATCCCTGGAGATCAAAATTTCATCAGTTTGAGAAATAGTGGAAGAAAATAAAATTGTGCTTAGGTAGCAAAGGTGTGCATTCATGCTTGGAAATAAACTGTACACCTTGACATCAGCTATTCTGACTTGCATTGTCACGATGTTTATATATAGTTACATTTGGGAATGTCTTAGTTCTGTGTTTCCACATGTTTTCAAAGATTCCAGGAACTCATAGCTTGAGTTTTTTGCTTGTGCAGAGTTTCAGTAGCTGTAATATCTTGTTAACAGTAAGTTCTAGGATAGTGGAAAATGCTACCTTGTGTAATGTCACTGAAAGCCATTGTTACTGGTGCCTGGAAGAAGACTAACATTCACATTCAGGCATTATCAAAGATTACAGTATTTTTCATGAAAGCAGAATGACAGTGTCTGAACATCAAATCTTCAAGGCTGAGTACTAGCTTTACAAAGAAACACTGTGGGGTAGTGTGCTGGTTATTGAACAAAAAGACCTTTTCTGCAGAAAAAAGAAATCAATTGACAATGGCAAAACAGTAGTTTTATCCAGATAGATGAATGCCAAAATGAATTTTACAAACACTTTTTTAATTTGGAAGGATATTTCTTTTCACTATAACATGGATAACTTTGTATCAACAGTGCAGTGTGTGGGGTGTTGGTTTCTTTTTTGTCTACTAGATTTGAAAAGTAGATTTTTAGGGGTATATTTTAAGACCCTTGTCACAAACTTACCGTTTTTAAACTGGTCTTCCATTTTCTTCTTCATGTGTCAGAGGTCTTCTGGCCTGAGTCCTCAGTGATTTTGAACATTGCAGTTGTGTTCACATGCCTTTGGTTATTGGTACTGTTTGTAATAATTTAAGATATTTAGTAAGAATAGGAAAAATGTTTTTATTACTTAAGTAACTTCTCCTTAGCTGATCGCATTTATAACTTCCATGAATTAACACTTACATTCATCTTAAACTCAAAACATACTTCAGTGTTTTCAGTCCTTTAAATATTACGTCATGAACAGTGGGTTTATTGTTAGTTTGAGAATCTGATTTCAGGCTGAATTTCTGAAGTAAATATATCCTTTGTTGCTACGTGGCAAAATTAACATTTTTGTCTTGTGGAGATGCTTCTGGTTTATCAGATTTGTTTTATTGATGAGAGACACAGTCATCTCTGCGCTTCTAGTGCTTGCTATCAGAATACTAATAAAGCTCATGATGTTAATCTAGACACACCAACCTGTCAGTCTGGAAGGCAGTCATATCGTGTGGTGGTCTATGCCTGAGATAAAAATCTGATTCTTAATCTGCACTGGACATGCCTCTAACAGTCTTTAAGATATAAATGAAATGGTCTCACTTGAGAAGCTTCCTAAAAAAAAAAAAAAAGATAAATTTTATTTTTCGCAGTTCTGGATTGTTTCCGCTCCTTGCCAATGCTGCTATGTCTGTCAAGCCCACGTTACTGAGTCTGTATGAGATCTATTACCTGCCTTTGGGGAAAACATTGAAACCAGGACTGCAGGGACTGTTGACTGGGATTCTGCCTGGATTAGAAGAGGGGTCGGAGTATTACGAAAGGTAAGGGTAGATATTTTAATAAGGTGTTTGATTTGGGAGACAGGGGAAGGGCTTGCTTGTGCTCAGAGAATTGTGATATTTTGATGCCCCGTTATTGCCAGAAGTGCTCAGTGCGAGGAATGAGGGCAAAAGCTATTTGCTTGATTATTTTCTTCAGTAGCTGTGCTTTCCTGCTGTCTCTGTGAAACTTCTGTCTGTAGCAACACTTGGCTTAAAGAAGCAGCTGAGGAAGTTATTTGGCTTTTTGAACATAAGGGGTACATAAGGAGAAGCTGTGGACAGGCAGAAGTGTTGGCTTGCTAGTTGGATCATTCTGTTCAGGCTGCGTGATAAGGTTCAGTGGATAATTTAGGCTTCTCTTGGCCTCTCCAAAGAAAGGTTTGACCTTCCTGTAACAATTTATTTTTCTATTTATTCAAACTGGGGGTAGGGGAAGGGCTGTGATATGTGCTTTGATTCAGCTGACAATTTTACTGCAGAACAAACACGCTGTTGGAGAAGGTGGCCTCTGCTGTGGATCAGTCGGCGTTTTACAGCGCTCTCTGGGGTAGCCTCCTCACGAGCCCCGCCGTTCGCTTGCCCGGCATCACCTACGTCCTCTCCCATTTGAACAGGAAGCTTTCCATGGAGGATCAACTCTACATCATTGGCAGTGACATTGAATTAATGGTAATGTTTTATTGGAACAGTGAAGACATTGGTGTTACTTATTTATATAATAATATACTTCCAGGAGGGGGGGGTTAGATGTCGTTTCTATCTGTGAACATAACCTTTGAAGAGATAAAAATGCACATTTATTTATTATAGCTCCAGTTAAGCACTGATGTGCATGATAAGTGTTGCAAAACTGAGTTAAGGTTTTGAAACTACTTAGGTTTAATATAAAACTTTCCATTTGTGACAGGCTTCAGTTAAAAGTGCTTGAGTTTTGTTGTATTTTTTAGTATTATTTTGTCTTTTAAACTTAAGATATTCATTGGTAATATAAAAAAGCAAAAGCTTAATGTTTGTATAGTTCAGGGA
>JAOXJM010000023.1:84445338-84455795 GCA_026413425.1 Tringa solitaria | reverse complement strand
GCAGCCCATTCCAAGGCTTAATAACCCTTTCAGTGTAGAAATGTTTCCTAATATCCAGTAACATACGTATTAAACATACATTCTCTTACAGACACTTAAAACTCCTGGCCATCAGAGGACTTCTCTCCCAGAGAACTTCTATAGGTTTAAGACAACACAAATTCTGTTCAAATCTTTGTTTACCACGTTGTTTTGTGGCTGCTTTGAAGCAGTTCCCCAAGCTTTAGGCTTTCCAAGCCCCTTTTCCCCATTCAGCGAGCTCAGGGCACCGGCCAGACATGTGGCATTACACGAGGCCACGTACACAAGCGGGAAAGTCAAATCTTCCAGAGTAAGGCAAGAAAAGGCTGGTGGCAAGCATAAGTTCTCCTCACTGGCCACCCTCTCTGCTGGTGTCTTCTGAGCTGGTCTCTAAGAAAACAAAGCCAGGGTGCCTTGTCTAGATTTAGTGTCACAGACACCAAGTCTAAGAGGACTTCTGAAAAAGAAAAGCTTTTTGTCTCTCTCCCCTGCAGGGAGAGGATGCTCTGTGGGAGACAGTGGGTTTGGAATGAGGACGTTAAAAACCCCTTCACTGCCACAACCAAGTTCTCATGCAAATGGAAGGCCCAACCTTCATAAACCTTTGCAGAAACACTGAGGGAAGCACCGAACCCCAAATTAATGAAATATTAATAAAAGCTACAAAAACCAAAGAGAATGGAACATTGATGTTTTGTACACTAAAACTGGAAAAGTTCTCTCCTGCTAAGAAAAAGTTCCAGGTTAAAATACCAGTGCTGAGATTTTTTATTTGGAGCGTGGAAGTCACACCCTCCTAAAAACAACATTTTGGCTGTACCAGTGAGCTCCAGGACTGATCTCTTTTTTAAACTGGCTTCACTTTAGCCAGTGATGGTGGATGTAGAGAGACCATATACGTACAAACTAACACAGCTCCCTTAGACTACTTTACACTTTACAAATTCAAGTGTCAGCCTTCATTTCATAGGTTAGAGTTACCTTGGCAAGAAGTTCTTTAAGGAAGATACTAATTAAAGTCGCTATTTTATCTCCATCGATTAAGTGAAAATGGCCAGTGGTGTCCTTATAGTAATAAACAATTCTATCTGCATCACCATCAAACGAGCAGCATCTCTCATTGGGATTCATGTCCAGCCCTAGTGTACACAGAGTTACAAATGCAAGTTAGAGAGAGAGAAAAAGATACAAAAATGTTTAAATTAGTCCCATTGTGGGTCTCATGCGGAAATGAGCTCTGTGCAGACACACACACACACACAAAAACTAATGCTCTGAAACAGATGTTGCTTTTATTTAAAGACTTGCAACTGCCAGCAAAGCCACACAGGTGGATCTGCTGGCTGTAAAATACCTCACATTTAGTTTGCCTGATGTTCAATTTATACAACAATGTATACAATGCATAAAGAGTACCCGCCTCAAAAACTCTCCAGGCTGAATGGAAAGCTAGGAAACAGCTACCACCTGACACAGCAATACCACACAAAACCAAACTGCTCTTTTGTTAAGGTACATCTTGCTTTTCTTAAAGATTAACCTCATGAATTAACAGGAGAGTTAACATTGACCTCAGAGTCCCTTTCTCAGACACTGCAGGCTGATTTCAGAGTCCAAACTCAGCAGGGAGCTCCATAGGAGTCTGCATCCTGTAACCCCTTCTTGGAAAAACATGTTTAAGTACACAAGAGGACACACCTCATCCTTCAGAGCACAGGAGACTACACCCCAAAACTCGCCTGTTCCTTCTTCTGTCTGCCTGCAGTGACACAGGACAACACATCCCACCGCCACTGAGGTCCTCAAACCAAAGAACCAGGCAACAGCAACCGCGACATTTAAGAGGTTGAGACTCCCCATGACTTTTTTAACAGGAAGCCGTTACCAATTAACGCTTCAGAGAAGTCAGATCATTTATTTCAGCAAATGACTAGGACCTTGGCCTTCAGATCTGACTAGAAGATGCAGTGAGGGTGCAGTTGTCAAACAGAGAGCCTCAAATAGCTTAATATCCCATCCAGCCTGCTCCTCCAGTTCAGGGATCTTCTTTTATGCACTTTGCACGATGTTGGTTGAAATCATTTCCTCACTGGCTTATGTCAATCAGTCACTCTGCTGGCACCAAGCTGCTAATTATCCCAGCTTTTCCTCAGGAACCCAGAAAAGCGGCTGCAGTCCCAGCCCACAATGTAAATGTTTCTTGATAACACAAGGGAAGTAAAGTAAATAACAACGAGCCAGTCCTAACTGATCTCTGGACTCTGCCAGCTCCACATTCAGAGCAGATTGTCAAACATACTTCAGCCAGTCAGAGACACACTGGCTCCTCCAAACAGTATAGACACACATAAACCCAGCCCTACGAATTCTCTCTTTCCATTGCACAAGCAGAACCTGTTCATGCAGTCACCCAGTAAGAAACAGGGAGCTCAGCTTATCCAAAGAAGATACACCATTGCTAGGCCCTGCGCTTTCAGATCCAGAGAGGAGGTAAAAGGACATAAAATTACCAACCACATACCTTGGGGGGGTTTCTGGTGAACTTTCACAAAATCTGCACCACATAAGTGATTCAGTTTCTCCTTGGTCCCATCGTTATACAGGTGAATCCGCACCTCCTTTGGAAAGTAGGGCTCCATTTCTGCTAGTTTCAGGGCTCCTATTCCATTGGCGCAGTCGATCTTCAGGTGCCTCTGACCCTCTCCAGAGCTGGGAGACTTAGCGCAAGGGAAGAAGAGGCAAAGTGAACTCACACCCCAAGGAAACCACACCTAGAGGCACGCTGAATTCAAAAATTCTGACCCAACCAGGCTAACAAACAGAAGATACTCATTTTGGACGTTTGCCTGAAGAAGACAACACCCAGCATTCACCTTTTTTATCAGTTCCGTAAAAGCTTTGGATAGTTTTTCATAATAACCTTCCAGCGTTGCCTTCCCGTACTGCCCTCGGGTGTTCTGACAGCAGACCACGTAGTGTAGCTGCGGCGTTGTCACCAGACCATAATCTAGCATAAAATAAAAGGCCCGACATTCAGAAATAGAACACTAAATTAATGACTCCTTAAAAGTTGTACAGCGTTTGCTATTCTACAATAAACTGCCAAATGCAGTCCAGAAAGAAAACCCCTATGAAAGTTTTCAAGCTCTTGTTATGAAAAGACAACCCTCCCCCCTTGCATTAAAGCCACCAACTACCCCAAAAGAAGAGCATTGCAAGTGAAAAAGGAAATGGTGTCTGGGCTACTGCTTTAGGGCTACATAAAAGAGTCACATTTACGTAAAAACCTGAAATCAGACTAGAATAGTGTAAGTTTAACATACCGTGGTACTGACCACCTAGAACAGAGATACCATCGATTACTGACCGGGAAAGATTCTCGCTGCTTGGCCTGGAAAACAACAAATGCAACTTACAAGCTCTGAAGAGGACATTTCTACATGGACGTGAGAAGGAAGCACATGTGAAAGAAGACTCTACCAGCTTCCTGCCAGTAGACTTAGACTCAATATGAAGAAATCCACAGTTTTTTTCCTATCGTAGACACCTCCCAACAAAGACATTTGGAAGCCACCACCCCAGAGAATCGCAGAGAGAAATAAACTGCTGAACATATATGGATGTCACATGGTCCCACGAAAAACACCCCCAAAACCCAAACCTACATTAAACCTTCCTGTTCAGAAGCAGCGCTAGGAAATTCTCATAACTATCAAGGAAGCTAAAATAGGAACAGCATTGGGAAACTTGTTTATTGCTAAAATCATACATGAATGGGTAGCAGACCTAGCATCAAAACCCCCCATAACCTGGCTGTGGAGGGCTAAATATTCAAAAGAACCCATGAACAAAGTGTTGGCACTGCCATAAACCTACAGCATTTTGTAATTACCTGGTGTCTCTACCGATAAAAACTGAAGCATCTTTGTGCTGGTTCACTGCTGCTTTTTGGCAGATCTCAGTTATTATCTTCTGTAATTCTTGCTCCTCTGCATTTGCTAGTTGTGTGGCATACTCTTCCCAGGAAGGGTGCAGCATTTCTCCGAGAGGATCAACCAGCTTTACGCCATTATCTTCCTTAGGAAAAAAAAAGAACAAAAAGTAGGAAACTTAATAAAATCTCTTTGAAGAAAGCCAACACATCATTCATTCACATTGCTTCTTTCAAGGTAGAGCATTTCTGGGAAGCAATAAGTTAGCTGCTTATTTAGATCTCCAAAAAAAAACCCCAAAAGTAATGTAACCAGCATATTAAATAAGCAAATTTTTCACCCTTACAATTTTAGTATGAAATTCATTTGACATTGAAATGATGTAAGGGGATATTCTAATAACCTGGAATGCTCCACAGCAGCAGAAGTCTAAATGCCTTCTTTGTAACTGCTGCATCTCTATTTTTCAAACTGGCAGAGTTTGCTCAAAGGTTCGTCTCTTAAGAAGAGTCCACCCAGCTTGCCAAAATTCCTACATTACAGAGTTTCCACAGGAGAGAAAGTGACAGGGAAAAGGAACTTCAAACACGCCGGGGATCAGATTTTCAGGGAAGAGGCTAAACACACACTTTGAGCAGGTCCGAGTGCCTTCAGGATCTGGTTTCTCGGTACCACAGAGAGCTTTGATTCTACCAGACTGCTCCCATCTACTTGTTCTTTTAAAGAAGAGGTGGTTCTTACTTCAGGATTGTGAGACGCCGTAACCACGATGCCAATAGTAGATGCCACGGCTTTGGACCTGAGAACTGCCAGCAAGCCCATGCGGAACATGACGTGATCCAGCTGCTCGGCCTTGGTGCGAAATCCAGCGGTGCCATACTGCAGAGTGAGACCAGCAGGCCTGGGGTGCAACGCCGAGTATTTTTTAAGGGCTTCAGTATCCATTTTTCTAGAGAAGGAAGTAACACGGGTACAAGTGAGAGAAGTCAAGTCACTCAGTTTCACAGTTTGCACTTTATTTCATTTTGAAGCCCACAGGTATCTTCAACCCTTCATGTCAAATCCCTCACCGGGACTGTGAGGGGGACCTCTACCAGAGCGATCCATGAAGGAGCCCCTGTATTCCCAGTATAGCACTGGATAAACAGAGCCCCACCAGGTTTCCCCAGACCACGAAGGTGAGGAGAGCCACCATTCTCAATCAGCCACCTCCAGGCATCCTAAATAAAGTTACTGCAAAGGGCTGGCCGCTTCTCACTCTAACTAGCCACTCAGCGGCCGCGACTCTACATATTAACTTCTGAGTTCAATAAGCGGCCTGTCCTCCCTCCTCAAGCCCTCGCAGCCCCAGGGAAAACCTCCGGCAGCCTCTCACCTGGATATCTCACCGGGAGGGCGGCCCTGCACCGACCCCACCCCACCGCCTCAGGCAACCTGAGGCGCAGACAGCCGTGAGGGCCGGGGAAGAGCCGGTCAGCCGGAGCCACTCCACCACAAGCAGCCCCTTCCCTACAGGCCGGAAGGTTTACAGAAGCCAGCCGGCACCCACCCGCGACGAGACCGAAGCCTCCACGCCAACCCCCTCAGCCGCCACCACACAGCTCCCCTTCCGCAGCCGCCGCGGCCCCGCCCCCACGGCGCGCCCGCCCATTGGCCACACCCACTGTCAGTCAGAGACGGGAGATGTGGGTTACGGCCCGCCCGCGTCTCGCGCAGCGGCGGTTTAACGGCCGCGCCTGAGGCGAGCTGAGGTAGCGGCCTCAGGTGGAGAGCTCTTCGCCGCTTCTCCTCGCCCCGGCGGCTCTCCTCAGCGGGTGTAGGCGGCATGAAGAGACCTGTCGTCTCTCTCTCCCTCTTTCTCTTCGCTCCGGCTGCCGGCGGTCGAAAGCCCCGCGGGCCAGGTGAGGCTGGCGGCGCGCATGCGCGGCCCGGGGGTGATGGCCGCTCGTCGGCCGCCGTGCTGCATCCCCTTTACCTCTTGTAGGCTCCTTTCTCCCGCTTTGTTGTGGAGTACGCCCCTGAGAGGTTAATTACTAAAGGTTTTTGTCCCCAGCTGTATTGAATGCGTGTTTTGCCCTTTGAAAATAGCGGCGTTTCCCGCTGGTGCTAAACCTCGCTGTGTGTTAAGCCCCCGGGGTTTGATTCCAGGGCGCAGAATCACGTGGGCTTGGAAGGGACCTCTGGAGATCATTTAGTCCAACCCCCTGCCAGAGCAGATTTCTCAGGAACGTGTCTAGGTAGGTTTGGAACGTCTCCAGAGACAGAGACTCCATCACCTCTCTGGGCAGCCTCTTCCAGGGTTCTGCCATCCTCAAAGTCAAGAAGTTCCTCCTTATGTTTAGGTGGAACTTCCCATATTCAAGTTTGTGCCCATTTCCTCTTGTCCTCTCACTGGGCACCACTGAAAAAAGACTCACCCCATCCTCCTGACACCCACCCTTTAAGTATTTATAGATGTTGATCAAATGCCCCCTCAGTCTTCTCTAGACTAAAGACCCTCTCCTCACAAGAGAGATGCTCCAGGCCCCTCATCATCTTTGTTGCCCTCCGCTGTACCCTCTCCAGCAGTTCCCTGTCCTTCTTGAACTGGGGGGCCCAGAACTGGTCAGACCCTGTCTCTCATTGCAGGTGTGTGCGTGCTGGGCAGTGCGATGGCTGTGGCGGTAAAAGAATGCCTGGAGCTCCAGCTGCTGGAAGTGGAAATGCTCCTTTCGATGTTTCCCAAAAAAGGTGAAATAAATCTGGACGAGGATGCAGTGCCTGGTGTGCAGCGCTACCTGAGAAACCCTGATGGAGCTCTGCCCCCACAGCTTGAATATTCAATTGCTGTTGATGTAGGGGAGCCAAAGGTAAGAAATTCCACATAGATATGTTCGTGTGTGGTGTTTTTGTTCCTCCTGGTGCATGCAGACACTTAAAAACTGCACTGAAAAAAGGGGGGAAACTCCCTCCCTAATTTGCTGTTTCAAAAGTCAAGAGTAACATAAAGCTCTTGATTTTAATTATTTGACTCTTTAATTGATTTGGCCAAGAAAGGCTGATAGAATCACTGATGGGAATGGACAGCCAATGGGGCAGATTGTCAAGGAACTTGGAAAAATAGACATTCCACAATTCACTTCTCTCTGCAGGACTAGTAATTTGATTGTGTACTGGAGTGAAAGTCTCCTAATGGCATGCAGGAACCTCCAGCACCAAGGGTACATGAATTCTCTCCTGCTCTTGGAGCAGAGGCAGGGTTCAATTTCCAAAGAACTGGAGTGCTTTAAGACACTGTAGGAAAAATCAAGAGAAATTCAACAACCTGTGGTTTGTAGATCAGGCAAGATAATCTAGAGGTTTCCCCAGCCTACAATGCACATAAATCTTTTTATCCTCTATAATCCTGAGAATGCTGCCTCTGTTAGGGTGAATACTTGATTAAAATCATAATAATGCCTCTATATACAATGTGTACAATCATAAACGCTGTTTTATATACCTGTTGGCCTTGTTTTCTTGGGGCAGATGGTAATTCCTGGGGTAATGGTGTACCTTCTTTCAAGCCACAGCATTGTTTGAGTAAACAGCAGGAGATAACACTAGACGTGTTGGGAAAGTCCCAGCGTGGTGCAACACAAGGAAAGGAGCTGACAAAAGGAAAGTGGAAGAATTCCAGCGTTTAGGATGTTTTGATCTTAGTCACATCTCATAATCTGCCTTTGACAGGGAAGAAAAGTCTAATGTGTCTTGCAGAATTGATTTTCTTTTTTTGTGTGTGTGCGTTCTGTTTAAGGTAAAAGTGGAATTGCAGGTCCTGCTGCCTCATACGTACCCTCACGTAGCTCCTCAGCTTTTCGCAAGGTCAGATGCGCTGCACAGGCAGCAGCAGTTACAGCTCAACACCGGTCTGGCTTCTCACATCAGCTCTCTGGCTTCGGGTGAAGTGTGTGTGTATGAAGCTGTGCAGTGGGTGAAGGACAACACCTTGCCTTACCTGGAAGGCAGTCAGATCTCTTCAGAAAGTGCTCCCAAAGAAACGGTAGTGAAAGAAACGCTGCATCGCATGTGGATCTACAGCCATCATATATACAGGCAGGGACTGAGGAAAAAGATTTTTGACTCTGCAAAGAAGTTAAATCTGACTGGTTTCTGCCTGACGGGGAAACCTGGTGTCGTCTGTGTGGAGGGACTCAGAGAAAACTGCGAAGAGTTCTGGCGTGTTATTAGGTATCCCAACTGGAAGCATATTTCATGTAAGCACGTGGAGAGCATAGAAACGGAGAGAGGCATCGATAATCTTCGTCTCTTTGGTGCTTTTGAAGACTTACAGTTTCAGGCACATGGTGATTATGGCCTGAGGAACGACTATCACATGGATCTTGGCCAGTTCCTAGAATTCCTGAAACAACATCAAAGTGGACATATATTTCAGATTTTATTTGGTGTTGAAGGCAAACTTTCAGACAAATAAGAGAAACTGTAAGGTGTTTTAATTTTGGGCAGCAGGAGATGACACTAACATTGAAATATTGTGCCTTATAGCTACTGTGAAAAGGGAAGCTGTTTAACATCCAAGAAGGATGGTTCAAGTAGTTGGTCTGAGCTCCTGTTCTGAATTGGCACGTATTTTTGAGGGGTGTTCACTTATTTTCTGAGACCTTAAAACTGGCATTTGTCACTATGAGCCACAACTGAGTGCTCGCAAGGTGCTGAAAATCCCATGTTCTGAATTACACACTTCCACCTGCTCATCTCTACCGTGTTGTCTGTTGCAAAGCTGGGGTGCAGCCCTGCAGTTGAACTCCCCAGCCAGTTGTGGGGTAGCCCAGGGGCTGCAGGCACACGTTAATATGGTTTCAAACGCAAAAGCACACCCAGCTCAAGGAGGTCTCACCGCTTGTGCGTACGGTGTCTTCTGCTGTTCCACAAAGCATCTCCTCCGTCTTCATTCAGCAAAGGCTTGTGTCCAGCCCCAGGACCAAGCTTTGCTTTTAAATAAGGGGCGGGGGGAAGAAGAAAGAGGCCCACGTCACCCTTGTATGCTTTGGGTAGTACCTATACAGCTATATTGCTAAACCCACCTTTTTTGCAATCCTTTTCCTATCATCTCATTATGGTTTGGTTATATTAATAGTAATTTTTCAGCTGCTCAACTCACTGCATTTTATATTTACATTGGTTGGCCAAGCATTTTGAAAATGTCGAAGATGAGATGAAGTTGAGTGTTTCCTCTGGTTTTCCCCTACTTTACATGAGGAAATTATGTAAAATATAGAAAAAGGGGGGGGAAGTGTATTTATATTACATATGAAATAAAAATGCATATAACTTTACTGATGTTTCCTATGTCAAATTAGTACTGAGAGACCAGGATTAATATCATTTCCTGTTACAAGCTGCTGGAAAAAAACCTCCAACTAGCCCGATAACTGATGTTTATAAGGAAATACTTTGTCAGAAAAAAGCCTATACATAACATTTTGATACTCTCTTTTGTGAAGAACATGGAGGCCAAGCACTTCCATGAACTTCAGCGTATCAGAGCAGTAGTTCCCTTGGTGGGGGAAATGAAATCTTAGGAAGGATGTTCCTGAGGATGTTAAAATACTCTAATTCAATGTGAACCAAAGGTTCTGCGGATTCAATTCTTGTTAGAAAATGTCATTCCTCCACACAGGAGCGACCAATAAGGTTTGTTCTCTGGAGGAAAATACTGTAACCTTACTGTTGTTTAAACTTGCAGTTTTTTAAGTAATATCTCAACAATTCATGCAAATTTTATTGTGACCCAAAATGAATTAAAGAGTCATCGTATGCATTTCTTAATTTTCATGGTACCCTTTGTCAGCTTAAGTTCTCATTGACATTTGTGACAAAACTCTCAAGATACAACCACTTATTTCGATAACAAAAGCATCTGTCAAACTATAGAATAGGACATCTCAATTAAAATAACCATCAAAATAACCAAACAACACAAATATATTTCTCAGATTAATTTTTTATTTCCTGATGTGTAATTAATACGATTCCTTGATCTCAGTTTCTAACCAAATATTACAATTTAGAAAAAGTCGTCTGTATCTTAAAAAAAATCAGCTATTCTTAGGCTTCCTAGGCGGAAATGTTCTGAATATTTTAATGCTTTTGAGGGGCTGCTCGTTTGTTCATTCTTCATTAAATATTTACAGTTTCACTTTCATGGCTTCTTCAGGCCAGGAATAGGAGTCGGCCACGAAGCTGTTGTAATCGGTACTGTAAACCTGAGAGCGGATGAAGGCTTCTAGGTCCTTGGGCTGGGGGTAGGTGGAGGCAGTGTTATTCCTGTAGGCTTCTTCCGCGATCTAGAAAGATGCATTAACATCTTAATTAGTGCTGCTAAACTGTCCCACAAACCCCAAGCACTGAGATGCGATTTTTGCTTTTCCATCAGCAGGTTCATAGAATCATAGAATGGTTAGAGTTCAAAGGGACCTTAAAGATCATCCAGTTCCAACCCCCTGCCCTGGGCAGGGACACCTC
>JAOXJM010000023.1:84422005-84437421 GCA_026413425.1 Tringa solitaria | reverse complement strand
CTTCAGGTATTGATAGGCTGTTATAAGGTCTCCCTGGAGCCTTCTCTTCTCCAGGTTGTTCGTTATTACCAAGTTACTAAATTAAGGAATTTAAATAATATTTAATAGAATACCTCAGCAGTTGTGAGGAACACGTCCTCGCTAATGTGTTTCAGTCCACATGAAATAACGCCAAGGGCAACTCCTGGGAACACGTAGGAATTGTTACCCTGCCCGGGATAGAGAGTCTGTCCGCTTGGAAGAGTGACAGGATCAAAAGGGCTTCCGCTGGCAAAAATACCACGTCCCTGAATCGTAACAAGAAAGGAAAAGAAAGCACGTTAGTTACAAGGGTGCTGTTGAAGTATTTCACACACCCCTTTAACCATCTACCACTGTGGGAGCTGGGTGACACCTATTTAATGTCTCTTCTGAGAGGGTGTTGTGTCTCCAGAGCGTCAGGATGCTGAGCCTAGAGATCAGAACTTCGAGGAGGAGAAAGCAAAAGCCGGCGCTCGTTATTCGCTTCGTGCCTCCGTGCCGGGAGAAGGGTACGCGGGAAGGAGGAGAAGGTACACACCTGGAGCTGGAAAACTCCAATGGACACAATACTCTCATGGAAACAAGGGGTGATGCTGCTGGATTTTTTCCCAACAGCAGATAATCCACAGAAATGACACTAAAGGCCACTAAATGTGCTTTTGGATGTGGCAGTTTCCGAGGAGCAGTGGGGACAGGCAGAGCTCTCTGCTCCTCCCAGTCACCCCTCTTTAAGCACCAGCACCCAGTGGGAGCAGACGCTGGCACCACTGAGTGCTGTTCAAGGGTGGCAGAAGAGGCCCCCCAGAGGTGACACACCTGCAGCACCACTATCCAGGTGCTCCCCAGATCATTCCTGGGAGAGCAAAGTGATTTCTCCAGCAGGCAACGCAGTTTTGGACTAAAGGAGGGGAGCGACATCGCACAACCCAGAGTCCCCTGGCTCTCACCTTGCTGAGGAGGGAGCACCCTCGAATTTAAGCAGCAAATTTAGGTGGGGGAAGAAAAGCCAGCTTTTATTTAAGCCAGCACTGCTGAAGTGATAAATGTCACTGTTAAACACTTCAGAGGTGCTTTAGTACTAGAAATATCTATGCCTGTTTTAGAGAACTGGAAACGTGCACTTTAAAATACGCCACCGTTGCTATTCTGTTTGGTTTGGTGTCGGGCGGTATTATCGTGGCCGGCTTTATTATAGGTTTTGGTGACAGATCAGATGTTCCAGCGTGTCTTTTGCTCTGCCCAGCAGATGCCACTGCCCACTCTAAGCAGCCCCTCGTGCGGGCAGCGTCCCCGGCTCTCGCTCCGAGCTGTAATTGTGTTCCGAGCGGCGGGGAACAGCCGCGCTAAATTTGTCTTTTAAACATCATTTTAAAACTGTCCTTCCAACCGCCCTGTGTTTGGCAATAAATCCAAACACCGTCCACTACGGAATCACGTAAAGGACTCATATATTTCCCATTCTAGTCTAAATTACAAGATAATGCAGTATTTATTAGCACTTCTGTAATAGAACAAAAATAAGCAAGCACAGTTCTCTTAATTTTCACCCGTGTCCCCATAATACAGATCTTTATAAAAGGAGTCAGTACCCCAGTTCTTACAAAAGAATTATTTTTAAGATTCTATTTCCTGTACCAAAGTATTTTCTTACCCTAAAGAGTATTTATAAAATCTCAAATGAAGAGCGTGCCACTGTGTGTCTATAGTACACAAAGTGGTACAGTTCAAAAACAGGCACAAGGCTTTAATGGTTGATGGTTACTGATGCTTTGGTTAGAATAAAGACTATGAGTCATTCCTGAGACCAGAAAAAGCTATTAAATGTTTTTATAAGGAACCATGTATCGACTTCAGTGAAATTACCTTGATAAAATCTGAAAAACCCGTTACTGGTTTTAACTCATTTTCCCTACACACAGAGACATGATCAGCACTTGCTGCTCCACCCTCTCCCTTCCCCCCATTTTAAATTTAATTTCAGATTTACTTTTCACTACGTATACTGGAAAGATGCTAATCTTTGGTTACCTCTGTATATTTGTAGCACTGCTCAGCAGTGCATTCTGCTTTGCTGGTAGGATTGCTGAGAGCAAAAATAATAGGACGTTTGTTTAAAGCAGCCATATCCTGAAGAATTTCTTTAGTAAAAGCACCACCAATTGCAGCAACTCCTAAAGACAAGAAACACACATAACAAACACAGTCAGTTCGAGGGCACTTTGAAAAGAACAGAGCTCTTTTTACTGCATACCTCCCTCTTTAAAATGGAATTCAACCTTTTTCCTAACCTGGTTAAAATAAAGTTTTGTATAAAAGATTTTGCAATAGTGGAACTTCAGGATTATCCCTAACACAAGGCAGAATCAATTCATCCCTGTAGAGGTCGGTGAATTTCTCATTTCCCTTTTCTCAGGCCCTTTATATAAAATAGAAACCTATCACCTAACCTGCAGGTCAGGCCAGTAAGGAGCAGAAAGGCACAGCTCTGTCTCCTAAAGCCTCATGCAACAGACAGGATGGTTTCTCCCAAATCCAGTGTGTCAGATTTAAGTTTTTTCTGACGTGACGAGTAAAGTCTCTGCCTTCTACACCTGATCATTCTTTCATCGCCAGCCTCAGATGATGAATAATCCCAATTTTGAGTCTAAGGCTTCTATGACAGCAATGACTTTTTTGACTACGTCCCTTTCCATTCCACCAGGGATGCTTTTCTATTCTCCATACCGTACTCTCATCCAAAAAGAGGTGCATGATATGGTTTTATGATGCCAATACACCTGTGTTTCTGCCTAACCTACAAGAGTTGGGAAATCCGAGGACCAGGTCCTTGCTCTCCACGCCTTCAGTGAAAAACAGATAAACTGATCCTAGGGTAAACCTAAGGATCTTTATGTCCAGGGAGGCCTCTGCCACTTGGCTTGTAGAGAAGGCACCCTCCTCCTTGCTCAGAGCCCCCAGCACCTGATCTGCTTTCCATACAGCATCTGAGGTTCAACAGCAGGAAAAAAGCTGTTGTTCCCTCCCTTGGGGGACCAGGAATGGCTTCAAACCTGGGCCAGGAGAGGGTTTCTCTTGGGTCAGTATCCCAA
This sequence comes from Tringa solitaria, assembly GCA_026413425.1. NCBI lineage: Eukaryota > Metazoa > Chordata > Aves > Charadriiformes > Scolopacidae > Tringa > Tringa solitaria. The sequence continues at coordinate 84,434,311 of JAOXJM010000023.1, read as the reverse complement.
TCTCTCATCGCCCACACACAATTGAGCACACCAACATTGCCCACTCTAAAAGGACAGCTTGGTGTCTGCCCAAGGAGAGCACAAGGTCCTTGGAGAGAGGTGAATGGGGTCCTCACCTCGCAGAGTCAGCTAGAAGGTCATACACACTCCAGCACTAACATCACTGAAGGGTGTCTCAGAGTATCTTCTGACTGCTTCTACATGACACATGGCATCATCTCACAGAGATGTCTTCAAGCACAGCCTGTGCCCTCCATAGAGAGGTGGGTGCCCCGCTGAAATTCCCTGAACTGTTTCCAACTGACTTTTCCCAAGAGCTCTACTGAAAGCACAAGAACCCTGTGACTGGCGCTGTAGGTGGTGTTCAGGTGCTTAATGTTGGCCAAATAACGTCTAAGACCCAGCTGGGTTTGCATCTTGAAAAATCTCTCTTCTGATCCCTTGGCAACAGAAGAGGCAACTCCTCAATTGATGCAAATAGATGACTTCTCCCAAAGTTTGAACATCTTTTGCTCAAACATTTCTATCACATACTACTATTTTTTGCAAATCTGAGCTCTGAAGTACAGAACTTCACTTTCTATGAATGGACAAGGGTGCTTAGATGCAAGAGCTCTGCTCACCCAGCTGGGCCACTGTATGTTTGATGAACAGTTATGGCAGTTGGGATTTTGACCCACTCGTACAAAAGCTCGTTACACACCTTAGATTCTGGTTCAGTCTGCAGTTACCAAATGATTCATTTCTTCTAAAACTGCTTCTGGACAGCCCATAGTAAGAATGACAACTATCTTTGGGTATCAAGCTAAAACAAAATGCTCTGATCAACCTCACTCACTATTTCTTTTTTGGTTTTCATTTTACAATTGCAATTTCTTATATTTGATCAAGCTAAACTAAGGCTTTGCTTTGAGCCATCGCAGGCAATGAAATGTATATGAGGATCCTCTGAGACAGAGTTAAGTAAAACATTGGGAGAAAGAGTATCAACATATTTCCTGTTGCTCAGGATAAGATACGGAATGACTAGTCCTCCAAACTGAAAAAAAAAATATAAAAATATTAATTTTCATTTCTGTTTCTGTTGGAAGAGCCCTCATTATGCAGTATGGCTCGAAGACAATGACCTTGAGGGAAAGTGCTGCACAGATTTATATATAAAAATGCCAGACTGTAAAAATCCATGTTTCACGACAGTGAACATTCCTTAAGCAGCCACACTCCTTTATCTAGATAAATAGCACAGATCATTCCATCTATTCTTCTGTTCCACTCGCTTTTTCAGCCTTGTTTTCTACTAAATCAATTCTCTAGACTCCTTGCTCTCTGTCCTGCAGTCGTACCTTTATGGAGCACAGAAAAATATAAGCCTTATTTACCTCAATCACGATCGTTATTAAAAGCAGGTTTTACTCCACATGCTCTAGGCATAGCTGAAAAGGTAGCTCTTAAAACGTAAGGTAATTTTCACTGTGGCATTTCAGATTTCCCAGCACCTGATGAATGATTTTACTAGCCAGAGAGATGAATTTTCAAGTCTCAAAATATTAAATAAATTATTTAAGAGGGCTTGCAGTTCATTCCTGAAACCGTTACTGAAATATAACAACCAAACTGCAGAGAGCTGAACGACCCTTTGCTGAGATCCCCAAATCCTGCCGCTTTTAGAAAAGAAAAAGTCTTTGTAAAATCTGTGTTTTGATCTGCAGAAAGGGCTGGTGGCTAAGCACCTAAATACGAGGGGAAGGAAGATTCAGCTACAGCCTGCTCCTGTTTGCACAGCTTTAGGTGTGCTGAGCTGAGTTTTCTCAGTCGAAGTTGGAAGTTGTTTGTATTACACCACCCACATTAAATCCCAGGTAATTCAGGAAGGTGATAAGGTTCTCCCATCAGATGTTTAAACCAACTGGGATTATTCCCCCTCTACAAACGGATGGCTTGGAGCGAAAGCAGCGTTACGTGCTCGGGTAGCTGCTATTTGTTCAGCTGCTTAAGGGGGTCCATTATGCACCTACTGTTTTCTAAAAACACACAAAGGTAAACTCTGTTCAGAGGAACTCGATCCTCTCTTCAGACAAAGCCACATCCCCGTTTTTTCCCCAAACAAGAATAAGGTCAGTGCTTTAAAGTCAAAGAAATTACCTATTAGCACGGAGGGTTTTATATCTTTAACAATATCTTCTAGATTTTTCATTTCACCATGTTCATGTGCAAAACGTTCTTTCTCGGCTGTTAATGAGGCACGCCCCTGGAAGGAAGGAAAAAAAAGGAATATTTATTATAAGTTTAAGGGAACCTAATATCCTGGGATAATCAGTTCACGAAGTATCTGGTTTAACACGTCCTATTTTCATTTCTACTTTTGCGTCTGACACTAAATACTGTATTAGACAAAGTGACCCCGTCTACAGCTAACACCCTTAGGGGAATTTAGGACTAATCTATTGCTCTGAGCAGTAGGTAAATTAAATTCAGCATTTTTCCTTTAAATTCATAACAGCTGTAGAACACCACTGCACTAACAATTATACGAAAGCATCAATAATTTCTTTTTTGAAGCATTCTTAAAGCTGCTTTAGCTGTTAACATTTAGTCAAACATTGCAAGTTAGTGACGATAAAGCCTAAAAATATTTATATAGCAAAGATACACCAGGGAGAGGGGGATGCATAACTTAGCAAAACAAAAATAGTTTCTCCCAGCTTCTTCAGCTCTGCTCTTGTCTGCCAGTATAGAGACTATACGGGGGGAGTATATAGACTGTAGGGGAGCTTATATTTTGCTCCACCTTTTTCATATTTAAGTCAAGTCATTCTTAAGGATGGAATAAAACTAATTGTAAGCAGATGTCTGGTGCACTGTTTCGTTGTCACTGACTGGGCTGCAAACAGGAGTCGAGCTCAGTAACGTGGAGCGTGGGGCAAGAAGGGGCCAGAATTTGCAAAAATTATATTAATTGTCTAAATACGTGGAGCTCTGTCTCTACACAAGCATCTGAAAACTTCAGCAGAAGAGTTGAAGAAGTGCCCACCTCCAGCCCTCGTTTTACCCAGAAAACATCACTGCAAAGGCACTTTCCATACACAAATCTAGATGAAGGTGCCAGCCCCTCGAACATCTTGCCATTTCAGAGGGCAAGAAGCAGATGACACACATATTTAGGGAAGTACACAAGGAAAATGGAACGCTAAATGTAATTTTGACCAAATAGCCAGAAAAGATAACGTATCATCTCCCCAGCCACATCTTTTCCAACTGATGAAAGTTTCCTTAATCTTAGCAAGTTAATTATACTGAAGTACTGGAACAGAATTCAGTCCACACCAAAGTCTTTGAATTTGACAATTTTGGCTCCTTTTAGACCTGGGCACAATATCGGATTCAAGCCAGGATTAGTTTTTTAACATCATTTTTGCTTAATTTGAAGAAAAAATGAGAAATCCAACGCTAAATTTCAGACCACGATTCCGCAATGTGGCAACGTGGGGCTGTGCCAGTCCCACCACCCAATGCTCCTCTGCTGGTCCCGGTAGGGCCACCACAGGAGCTGGTGGACAGGAAGGAAGGTCATTTTTCATTTCCAGCTGCAAGAAGAGCGTTTCCATCCCACGGGTACCGCAGGAAGCCCAGGAAGGCTGTTATGTGGTTGGGGCTGACGGAGCCAGTTGGCCTTATAGGACACCAGCTCCTCTTGGCTCTCCCACGATTACAAGGAATTTGCAGATTTTTCTCCTCTTTTACTGATTTTTTTTTTTTTATATGACCAAAATGCAGAGTTTTTAAATTAAGAGGGTTATGTCTGGATGTGCTTATACGGGTCTTAAGTGTTCTCCTAGAGCGATTACCACAGAAATACCGTGATAAAGGCACCTGGATTCCTTCGCGGGTAAAATGTGAAATTCTTAGCCTCGAGAAAATGCCTCAATATTAACAATTTTTGGCGTATTCATGTTCCAACCGTTCCACCGTCAATACACGTTTTGAAGTCTGCCGTTTCCCAGCATCCCAGCAGATGTCCCCACAGTCTACACACACGGTTTAGATGCACTTCATTAAATGCGGGTATTTTCCTTAACATTTTCAGGGAAAAATATTAAGTTTTCCTTTCAGTCACCAAAGGAAAAAAAAAATGTGTTTATGACTTCCAGGCCAAAAGCTTAGTGCTAGGAATACCTCAAAATACCATAATAAATCCACTTTTGATTCTAACCAGCAGGTTGGTTGAAACTGAAATGTTTGATGGAGCCCAACTGGGAGGCAGGATCCCTGGGGAGCCAGGAATGGGTGCCATGGGCACCATCCCATCCCACGTTGCTTCTTCAGTTGGTTCCTTAATAGCTTATCAGGCTGGTATTGAGGAAGCCAGTTTTCATTCTGGTCTTCAAATCCAGCCTCCAGGGGACTGTCCTGGGCTACCAAAAAAAAGAAATCACCTCTAAGAGCTATGAGCATCCTTCAGGCTGCGGCAGCCGGGCAGCTCTGAGTGCCTCCAGGATCTGTAGATCTAGGCAGATCTCTGCGGAAAGGTGACCTCTGATTTTTTTTCTGCTTTGCAATAACAGCTAAGAGGCTAGGCTGACATCTTAGTGGAGAAAAATGTTGATAATTCTTTCCTTTTTAGTCAAAACAAACAACCAAAATCCTGCATGAAACAGTTACTTCATGACGCAGTTTTACACTGGATTGGTTTTTGAGGGCCTCCACATTTTAAAGTTAATGGCAGAGCTGTTAAAACACTTGGTGATGCCACACCAACGATTCAAAGTCCCATTTCCTACTGGCATTAATGATCATCTCTCATTTAATTAGCTTAAAAGGAGTACTCAACCAGTAAGCTGATGTGATCCACTGCAACCCTTTCCCAGCCACTGGCTAGTGAGACTAGTGCCAGCCAGATGGGTCACCTCAGGTCAGATTCTGCCCTATCTTAAATTCTATCTGCCCTTTATCTCATATAGGGGATTCTACCATTCTAAAAAAATCCCAAATCCAGCAAAACAAGCAAACAAAAAAGCCCAGCCCTCTCTACCGCAAAAAAAAAAACAACAACAACCCCCAAAAAACCCAACCCCAACTCCAAACATATTTAAATTTATTTCTTTATTCAGCTTTGGTCTGAATTAGCTTGATCCCATTAGTCAGAATGAATCATGTCTCCAAGTAAATATTTTCTAGTATATTAACTAAGAATGAAATATTAAATTCTGTGGCTTAGCAAAAATAACAACAGCTATGTACATAGAGATTTTTGCTTGGAAAATGCTTATAAAAGAAATTCTATGGTTAGGGGGCTTTTTTTAAAACATATTTTACATAGATCATCAGAAATGTATTTTAATTGATAATTCAGTGATCCCAAAGGAGCTACATAACACCTCCCTAAAAGAGAGTGGCTGAGATTTCAAGACCAGCCAGTGGATTTGGTTACGAAACTCCAATAATTTAGAGGACAGTGCTTTAGATGTACTTTTTCCCCCCGGTGCTTCAGATAGTATTTTTCCTCCACACATTGGCAAAATTTAAACTTTTGCTCTCCACAAAGTTTAGAGGCGGCAGGGAGGGCACGGCTTGGCTTTCCTTAGTGCCCAGCGAAGAGGGCGAGCGATGGCACGCAGGAAGGAAGGAACAATTTGGTTTTGTGCATGCTTAACCTCAAACTAAGGGGTTGCCAGTCCATTATTTCAGCACAAGCTCCCAGACATCCGCCCCTGAATGGGAGTTCTCGTTCCAGCTGTAGGCAGAGGTTTTGTCAGTTGCCGGAGAGAAGAGGATGGAGCCAAAAAGCGCAGAAGTCTCAGTTCTGGGTTTGTGTGGTTTTTCTGTCTTCTCTCCCTCCTGCCACTGGAGAGATGCAAAGCGGGTGGGCCCGGCAGTGCAGAGCTGCCCTGGCTAAAAAGATCTTCCAGAAGCACAGAGTCTCCTGGCATTTCCATTTCCAGCCCTGGCTTAGCTATTTTTTTTGTAGACTGGGGATCTGCTGCTGGAGAGGAACAGCACAAGGCAGCGTAAGTCAGAAACTGCTCAGCTCGCATCTCCGTAATCCTAAAACATTAACAGGGCACACAGCTCACGGATGGTTCCTTCCTCCTTTTAGAAGGAAAAATTTAAAATACTCCACACTAGAAGAATCTGGATGAGCTCTGTGGTTCTGTGTGTGAAGCTCGGAGTGTTTTAAGTAGAAGCATCATCTTCAGTTACATTTGTATTTGTCTTCTAAGTCCAGTGTCTTGCTTTTTTAAGCATCATTAAAAAATAATTCATTCAATGAAAGGGGCTCAGAAAAATTAGCAATGTAGAGACGTGCCAAGCCTCAGCGCAGTCTTGCTCTTTGACTGAAGGACCTCAATGCCACGCAGGGGGGTAATTTTTCCAGGGGTTCCTACCAGAGGATGTTATCACCCTGTTGTTCAAATAGCAGTATGAAGACGCATCTCGGCCAGACAGCACCTGTCTTAAGTTGCAATAGGTTTTCTAATGATGTACAACAAGCACCTTTCCTGCAGCAAGTGACACTCCCTAAATCAAAAAGTCTTCCATGCTTAAGTCCACAGATGAACTAACAGACTGGACATGGTACCTCCATGGCTATTCACAGGGGAAGATACAAACCCTTTCAACAGGAGAAGGAAGGTAAAGTTAGGAAAAGAGGCTATATATCCTTCTTGCTTTAACTTCCCAGCATCCCAAGGAAGAAATGAAAAAAAAAGCACCATTTCATTACATAACTTCTCACAATGCTATGTAATCTTAGATTATGTCCTTATCTTTTTATAGAGTTTGCTAGGTGTGTTATAATAAGTTTGCTTGAATAAAAAAAAAGAACCCAAACAAACTACACACTGAAGTCCCAGGAAGACAACCACAGCACAATTAATACCTGAATAAACTATCCAATACACCTTCACTAGAATGCTGAAATTGAAGACTATTAAAAACACTCAAAAAATTATTAATAAACCGTTAAGTCCAAAGACTCAGTGAAAACTTCAGAAATTACTTGGGAGGGGAAAAGTATTGCCTCTATCACAGTATCATTTTGTACCAAAAGAACAAGCCCTTGTGGGATATTTTGGATTTGAACAAATGAGAACAAAGCAACCTGAAAACAGATCTGTTGCTCTATTAGAAGTCACCGTGGTATCTCAGGAAAGCAATATGATAGAAAGTAATACGAGCTAAATTCTGTATTAGCAAATGAGTTACAATGTGGACTGTGTTAAGGCAGCAGATGAAGCCCAGAGATAAAGAAACAATGGCAGCATTCTCCGATGGTGACATTATGTATGAAAGATCTTGGCAATCCTAAAATGTCTATACTCCCTAATGGAGGAGAGTCATTGGCATTCCATATTATTATTACAAATAGTAAAATGAAGTCACTTGGACACCAGGACCTTTTAAGTCCAGGAGCAAAAGGAAGCAACAGGACTCAGTAGCTGATAGTTTTATGAAAAACTGCTTGTGTTTTGGATTTGAACTGCAAAGCAGTTCTTAGTTTTAGGGAGGTTTCTGCAGTTTTTACTTTTAGTGGCTGATCAACAGCAGAAAAAGCAAAGGAGACACTGGGATGAGGCCTCAAGCAAACGTACATCACAGTTTCCACAGAAAGTTGCTCGTATCATCATCTGAGAGAAGCAAGCCGAGGCTCAGATAACAAACAAAAATGACCCACCAATAAAACCCTGAGAAAATTCATAGAAAACAGCTGTGAAAACAGGAGAGCAGACTGCACTGCAGACATCTACAGGGGATGTTACCAAACAGGAGGCAAACTTTACAGACACCACCGTCGGGAAGGCTCATGGCGTGGCCTGTCGGAGCTGCTCCTGTCAGCGAGAGGAGAGGCAGGGCTGGAAGCTCCCCGGGATTTGCTCTCTCCATCAGCTGGGAAGCAGCCGAGAAAGGAGCCCCAGCACCCTGATGGCTGAGCTGTCCCACATCAGAGGCGGCGCTGGCACTCGTCCCGTCTCACCACCAGGGAGGCAGGGATCTATTTATATAAACACTTGCCTCCATTTGACTGTGTCAACCACGGCTTGTTTAAACCAGAGAACAGAGAACAGCACACGGATAAATGAATGGATTCATCCGAGGCTCTGAAATACTGAAGGCACGAGAACCTCAGAAGGCATGAGAGCTGGAGACCAAAAAGCAAAGCAGTAAATCGAGCATTTCCAACTGCAAAATGTTTTGGTTTTACTTGCCTGTTCCCTGCGAGTTCCTTATTGCAGAGTTAGGAGCAAAACAAACAAACAAACAAACAAAGCAGCTGTTAAAGCATCAAGGAAGAAGGGGGGGAAAGGATGTGGTTAAAAGTCATGGGAGAAGGTGGTGAAACATCTCTCTGTTGGGAGATGATCTCCACATGGCTTTCCTCACAAGTAAAGCCATGGTCTAAGGGTTGCTGATGAACCATCTGTAGAGATCTAGACAGGGACTTGTAGACAGTGCTGGGAGCTGAGGGACCTCTCTGAGGTGTCCTCCACAGGTTGAAAGGGAAGGGACAGGAAAGGAACTGAGTAGAGGACAGGCCAGCCCACCCTCTGGGAGAGTATCGATCACAAGGAGTCACAAAATGACCAAAGAAAAAGATGGAGGAATGGGTATGGACTCACTGGCCAGGGGCTACTGAAGCCCAAGTTGACAGGCTCTCCTGTGCCACCTTGTCTAGGAACCAAAAAGCAGAGCCACACAAGCCCTCCCACGTCCCCATACCGAGGCCCTAATTATGAAGTGATGGTGCCTCCTAATCAGGCCCAGCATCTAACACCTAAAGGTGAAGAGAGCAGGTTACAACCAGACAAGGCAAGTTAGCCACAGAATTAATAAATTTCATTGCCAACTGTGTGAAAAACCCAGCATTCTGAGGAGATAATGTCATAATGGTTGGCAGTAAGACACAGGATTTAGGTAAGAAATGTAATTCTGGCGTTGACTTTAATAAAACCACATAGTTAGAAGATTGGGGCTGTTTATTTAAGTCCTGTAAAATTTATAAAATACCCTTTCCGTGTAAATAAGCACACACAGTTAACAGGCAGGGCAGAATTTATAAAGACAATTATTCCAAGAAGATAAGATCTGAGAAGCAGAGCAGGTCGGGAACCTGCAGAACAACAGAAACAAAATGGGGCAAAACAATCATTCATGTCAATAACAGAACATGAGCAAAAGAAACCATAAGCCATCCAAATTAGGTCATCATCTCATCAGTACATCTAATGTACGCGGTGTCAAAGAGGAAACAGCTCCATGCTGACAAATTTAACACCCGAATTTTTGGTGGTGTCTCATTTAGAGAAAATAACACCCCACCAATCATCCTTTCACCTTGTCCTCACTTGTTTTCATATATTACTGGCCCAGTATGAGTAATGCCACAAGAGTACAGAGACAAATTAATGTGTTTCCTTCCTGCAAAACTTATACTTCATACAGAATAAGATAAATTCAAGATGAAACCGCACAGATTAATTCCCCAGACATCAGAGTAACCAACAGAGCAGAAAGGATTACTCTGCTGGGACAGTACGTGAGTAAAATCAGGCAGAAACTGCTTCAAGTGATGGTGGCACCTTGGAGATACCCAAGACATTGCATCTTTGCAGAGATGCAAAGCAGGTTTTTGGCTAGAAAAGCCACAGCCCATTGCAGTTAGCCATAAATGAACTGATAATGGATGAAAAATCATGGCAGGGGGCTGGAACTCGATCTTTAAGGTCCCTTCCAACTCTAACCATTCTATGATTCTATGAATGTGACAGAATACAGAAATTCAGAACTAAAGATGAGTCCTAACTGCTTACACATAATCTCCAAGTGCGCAAGAATGCAAAAGCAACTTGAAAGGTATCTTTTAATTAAACATTAAAACTTCTGTCTGAATGCACTGGGATACTTAAGACGGGCATTTCAAGAGGAGTGATACCTGTTTCAAAAGAGTAAAGTCATATGGTTCAAGTGGCAAAATTCCACTGATATTATGATCTGCAACCCTTCCTCATCAACCTCTCCCCTTTGGAGGAAAAAAAAAAAGTTTCAAAAGGTGAAAGGATAGCGAACAGATTAAAACCCACCTCAACAACTCCAAAACAATATGAACAACGTTATAAGGTCTCTAGAATGAAGCTGAGAACACAACTACAGACAGTATAACAAACACAGCCTTCATCACCAGCCCCTTCACCACAGCATAGCAGAAAAGTTGCTCATCCAACTTGGTTTAATGAAAAAAGACGGTTCTCAGGGGAAAAGAAAAAAAAATATTAAGAGGAAAATGAAAACACAGCTGCACTTGAACAATTAAAAAGCCACAAAGGAAAAATCAAGCACAGAAGCCTGATAAGTGACTTCGTGGCAGCTTTTGGGGGCAGGGGAGAAAGAAAAGGGTGGAAACTGTTTGCAGTCAGGTCAGTAAAAGTTCCAAGGTTATTTTTCTTTGATTTGCACCGGTTGAAATACTACAGAAAGCAGATGAAAGGAGAAACAATGTTTAAACCTATAACCATGCACTGCAAAAATAATGATCAAAGGACAGCACAGAAAAAAATGTGAAAATTAGTTTAGTTGGACAAAGTAATCGCTCATCTTCAGAGAGTCTGTTATTTCCTATAGTGCTGAAGCAACAGATCAGAACATGTCTAAGACTGCAAAGGAGGTCTCCCTCCTTCAAGTAAAACTTTTTTGATGGGGCAAATTTTAAGGGACTGTTGTTGAACGTGTTTCCATTTATATACTCCCTTAGTCATAAGAAATAAAAATCAATTTAGTTTATGCAAAAGTTGGTTAAACTGGTGACACCTAAGCTGTGACTTGGCAAATCTTATCTTTGCACTAATGAAAAGGTTTCTGACAAGAGAGTCCTTCGCATTGTACAGTTTTCTCACAAATCTTCCTCATTTTACTTCTCTTATTTCTAAGAGTTTGGAAAGTCCTTCTAGTTTTGCAGCACTTTTCTGTAATTGGTTAAAGCCAAAATAATTTCCTAAGCAGACCAGAAGTACAGCATTCCCTCTCAGGCCAGAAAAAAAAGAACCCAGAATAGCTTAATTATTTACTAGCTGTATCTATGACTTCCCAGCAGTTAAATCCCAAGCTTCAAGAGGTTTATGTTGTATTTTATTTCTTGGGGAGGGGGTTGAGTTGGTTGGGTTGTTTTTTTTTTTTTTACTTTCTAGGGGGAACATTTAGGTGCAGAAGGAAGCCAAGAGAGGACTTGCAGGACCAAGGATGGGTTTCCTTATGCCCAGCTCAGGCCTGGTACTGAAGGATCTCCAGCTTCAAGGTCCAAGCAGGCTCACCCACCCATTCTCAAGCCCCCTCCAGGACAGCCAGACCGGGAGGCTGGTGCTCCCAGGTCTTTCAGGAACACCAGCAACGACCCGAAATGTGCATCGTCCGCTCCCACTGCTCACATCAACAGCTGGCTGCAAATTCAGCCCTAATCTATCTCCAGCTGTTATGTCTGGCAATCGTGAGCGGTTTGCAAATATACTCCGGGCAGGACATGAAATTCAGTGGACTGATTTTTGGACAAAACCCAAATTAAATTCCCACCAAGAAGAATAAGCAGAGGAAACGAAGTTAGAGTCTGTGCAAGACGCTGATTGGTTTTGGCACCGCTTGAGAGCGCTGAAGCTAGAAGGTGGTGAGGAAAGAATACAGTCACCGAGTCACTAAAAATTTAGAAACTGTGAAAGGAATTAGTCGCTGCGTACCAAAAGCAACAACCCAGCTTCTCAGCTGATTAGCAAATTTGCAGCGAGAGGTGTAAAAGAAGCAGGAAGAGGAAAGGAGCAGAAGAGAAGAAGGGCTGGTCTAACCACCTCGGCTGGACGGACACACAGCCGAGACCTGTTTTACTGCTTTAAGATTGTAAAGTTCCTGTACTCCTGCCCCTGCCAGTTTGTTTCCTGAACAGCACCAGGAGGGGATTTCAACTGTATTATTTGATAATCCCAGTCTTTACGGTGGAGGAAATTATGCAACGCGACATTCTTCTTATCAACCTCTAGGTTTCAACAGCCACAGAAGATAAACAGTCATCTGTGTTTGGATGCAAAAGTATGATTTTGGTGATTATCAGATGAAGACCAAAAGGACTTACTAAAACAAAGAAAAAAAAAACACCAGAAGAAAAAATGTCTGTGTCTTAGATAGTAGCAAATACCAGCATTCTTCTGTACCTGATCAGGGTATTTTTGTGCTTTCTGGCAAGGGATGTCCAAGACAACCTTAGTAATGCTATTTATGCCTATAAATACTTAAAGGGTGGGTGTCAGGAGGATGGGGCCAGTCTTTTTTCAG
>JAOXJM010000023.1:84389595-84414685 GCA_026413425.1 Tringa solitaria | reverse complement strand
TGTGGCTGCCCCATCCCTGGAGGGGTTCAAGGCCAGGCTGGATGGGGCTTTGAGACACCTGGTCTGGTAGGAGGTGTCTCTGGCCCAGGGCAGGGGGTTGGAACTGGATGATCTTTAAGGTGCTTTCCAACCCAAACTATTCTATGATTCTATGAATGTTGTGGGTGGTTCACAAGGACCTTCTCTGAAGAGGTAGGAACTCCTTCTCCTTGTCATGAAGTGGCTTTTCAAACCTTTGTACACTCATTGCCCTGCTCTGCAATGGGTGGGCAGAGAAGAGATGGGGAAAGGCTCTGATGAAGGAGAAATGGAGCCTTTGTAAAAGAGCAGCCGTTGGATGTATTTGAATAGGGACACGGAGACCCAGAAGCTCAGGGTGGCTGAGGCTGAGAGATCCTTTGGTGCAACCCCCCTGCTCAAACAGGGCCATGTGTAGTCAGGAAAGTAGTGAGAATGAATTTCTTTTTTTAACCCATAACGAGCAAAAAATGAAGCAGAATACTTGTACATACACGTACTTGTATAAACAGATGGAAAAGTTTAGAAAACCTGCACTGGGGGCTTTATTTGAAAGCCCACTGATTTCCATGCAAATTACCGCTGAGTACCGGAGCGGTGACAACCTGCATATACTGGAAGAAAAATATACTTCACAGAACCCTACATTATATGTCTTAACGGGATTTTTTTAAAATTATTTTAGTTTTAAAATCCCAATGTCTGTTTCACCTGGCAGCAAATGTCTCTTCATATTGTGAAAAAAAATGTTTTCTACAGTTTAAGCATAATATCAGAATTTGAGATATACGGTATCAACATACAAGCTATTACATGTCATTCAACTTTGCATTTTTCAAATTCTTGGTCAGAGAATGAATTGGAAGCCCCCTCCCCATCACAACCCCAAACCTTCTTTACAATTTGATCTCAAGAACTTGAATTTCCAGGTACCAAATGTATCATTTCTGATGTTAATGCTAAAAAGAATTAAATCTTAAAAAGAAGAATGCTTGTGACAGAGCAATTCCGATTTCTGAGAACTGCACTGATTTAACTTCATAACATAACTGTCATAACATAACTTCCAGATTTAATTTTCCTAATTATTCAAATGGCAGTCTGCTGAACATTTAGCATATATTTTAAATCAAACCACACACGTAAGATGGAATAATAATCTTAAATTATACGTGCTCTACATTTTTATTTTAGGTCTGTTTCTTTTCATAATTTTTTGATGCAATTAAACAGCACAGCTGTGAAAAACTAATGACATGTAAGGTCATGATGGATACCGAAGTTAATTCCGATCCAGTGCAATCTCTCCGTGTAAATATTTTTGTTGGCATAAGACACAGGCTCTGTTTCCATGATGGGGGAAAAGCATTGCAACTGTGGGCACAGTGAAACAGAGCTATAACACTAGAATAAAACCAGTATGATACTGCAGAGAGAAACACATTTTACGTGGATTTTTTTTTGTGACAATTTTGAAGAACGTGGGTGGGAAAAAAGTCAAATCAGTTGAAATAATTGAAATAATTGACCTACATAAAGGCAGCAAGGCTGGAAAAAAATATGTCACTATTTCAAATTTATCCATCTCAGCAACAACTACAACAACCAGCCGCCACGTGATAAGAGCTGAGAGACCCACGTAAAACAAATGCACAGCTCCCAAGACCTGCAAACTTGCCTCAAGCCACCGACTGTGCTCAAGCAGCAAAAACTCTTTCAACAGACACACCAAAACTCAGCTGGGTGTGGGGTTTTTCAGGGGGGGGATTTTTCTAAGGGGATTTTCAGCCTCCTAAACTGTGAATCCCAACCCTGCCTCCTCCCAGGGGCAGTAAAGCAGAGAACATCTTCTACCCTGATAAACAGCTTTGTTTGGCAACACAAGCCCCAGTTCCTTCTTCTTCTGGCATTGGTCCACTCCCAGAGAAAAAAACCAAAAAACATCTCATACCTGAAAACACATCTTTATGACTCCTCCTTCTGAAATATATTGGAGATGGGCAAAGCTCAAAACCTGATCTAATTCAGGTATTTCTAAATGTTGTGAAGCTTGACGTTAAAATAGTCATTAACATTTCTCCCATATAGGAAATTACGATCAAAAACCCCCCTGATTTTGGAAAGTGTTCTCTAATAGTTAGAGAGAAACGGATAGAAGTGGTTCTGGTTTTTTTAATCCAAAGCTTTCACTAATTTCCAGTTTCAAAAATCATATTCTGCATGTTGCAGAGAGGGAAAAAAAACCAAACCAAAACAGTTGATTTGTGGTCAGAATGAAACCAAACAAGAATACACGGAAAAAAGTGACTATTTTCTCCCTAAACCAACATTATTGCTATTGTATTTGTAAAAAAATATTTTGAAATTATGAATATGAAGAAAGGATCATAATCACAGAGGGAAAAAATTCACCACCCATCCAAAACCCAAGATGCTTTCTAGAATGATAAAATAAGAGCAATTTTATTATTCCAACACGGATTTATAGTGGTTGGTCAGAATCCTGTTCACCCTCATTCCCAATTCCTGGAGTACAGAGGGGGCACGTAGTAAAAGTTACAAGTTACAAAGCTTTTTCCAAAGTCAAGGATGTGACCCCGCTGCAGCAGGGACGGAGACAAAATTGTTTCCAGAAGCTCTTAAATATATCTATAGGTGACCCTTAATGGCCAATCTCTAGAAGTTTTATAAGATCAGTGTTTTGGCAGACACTTTTTTCCAAATGTTCTGCAGTGGTGTCAGTTTGGGGCACACTGACACCCTGCAAATAGCCACAAGCTGAACAGAAGGCAACTGCATTTGTCCAAGTTACTACTTGCAAATGGCTATTCAGCTTGCCATATTTTCTCCACATTTTCTATATCTTTTATGGTGTCTGGCAGGAGTCAAGATTGTATGTTAGTTTCTTTTAGATTTGAAGTACTTAAAGGTCCTCGTTGCATCACTAAGATATGTCTGGATTTCCTATGGCAGTGAAAAAAGCCTCAAGCCCTTTCGTGAAACATATTAAACAATTCTTTCTATCATTAAATTAGCTTTGGCTTGACAAATATTTGGACTAGGAGAAACTATGTTTAAAATATCATGTAAGCACTATCTTGGGAAGATGATGGCAGATCAGATGCAATGTTTGTTTGTTTGCTTTTATTGGCCTGACCCTACTTGTCAGCTTTACTACTCTCAGGGTAGAAAATACAAGTTGCACACAGAGAAGGCCACTCTTTCAAGCAGCCTGGAAAAAAAATCATGCCATTTAGAAACTGAAACTCTCTAAGGATTGCTAAAGAAATTAGCACCATCTATCCCCATCGAAGTTGTCAAGGTGAAATATCCTTAGGGTTTAGACAGCTGCAATAGAAAAGGGAGAAAAGATTCCTGGATCTATATTTGGGCTGTTATTATTCCACTGTCACATTATAGGAGAAGATGACATCCTACCAAAAAAAGATACTGAAGGTATTCATGGGGATCTGATGACAAACAACAGAGCAGACTAAATGCATCTGCTTTCACCTCTTGGAAGCTATAATAGCATTAAGGATGGAGATCACCCAAAAGTCCTAGGCTTTGTTTATGAAAATATGAAAAGACCCACAAACACAGATTGCAGAAACTGAATAAATTTAAAGCCGGCACGTGGCTGCCCTTCTAAGAAAGACCAATAGCTGCTACATCAGCCAAAAGCCAAACAGAAACCTTCCAACCGTTTTGAAGGTGAAGACACCTCCTTCCAAGGTGCACGAGAGAGAATGAAGTGGTTTCAAAATGCATCCAGAACCGCAGAAGACTTTCTCACCTTAGTTTCCCCATATCTGGTACAATTTTGATGAAAAGCTTCCCTACCATTTCTTTGAAACTACGTTCTAGTTGAGTCTCTCTCTGATTTCGGGGTAAGAACCTTTACCCTGCAAAAAAAGAGAACTTCCTGTGGGAGCTGGGTCTCCGAACAACCAGGGAAACTTCTAGATGCTCTTTGGTCTGCTGTATTGGACTGTTGTAGCCATAGCTACACTCAGGCCTTGAAGGGTAGGAAGCACCAGGCTTCTTACAAAGGGAAATGACATTTTATAATTAGCTTATTTGCCATCTGGGAGTTTGTCCTCCATAATCTGTTTCAGCTGCAAGAGTAAAACTCAGCCAGGCTTGTAACAGAAACATAGTTCGTGTGGCAGCCAAATCCCTAACGTCGGAAAGACAAGGGCTGTTTGAATTCCCTGCCGTGCCTTCAGTCCCTGAAATAAGACCTAGGCCTCATGAATGACTTCTGGAAAACTCAAGCTCCTAATGCCTGGCCTTAAGTGTCACTGCAAACGGTTAGAAGTAAAGACAGTTAAACTCTTATTTTGGATCCCATCACTGCTGAGGACCTCCGCTCACCCAAGGAAACCTGAGGGGGTAAGAGGCTGCTGGTGCCCTCCTTGGGTACCTGTCTCCATCTGACTTCAGTCTCCTGGCAAAGATGGGAGCCCGTGCACTCATTGCCTTAGAGAAAGTTATTTTCCAGTGCTCTTTTCCTGATAGGAAATAAGGCAACCCAAGCAGCAGCATCCACCACTTCAGCCCTCCTTGTCTGTCTTCTCAGGAGGGAAGGGACAAGAATCCCCCTTGCTGATGTTTCCCACCCTGTTTTTTTTCCTTTTGCCAGCTACTACAAATGATTCAGACAGGAAAGCAGAGTCAGGGGATAATTTTCCTCTAAAATCAAACATAGCCACAAGACTGAAAGGAAAATTAGAAGGGTATTTAACCAAGTTGCCAGTTTAAGAACTGAAATAGAGTTTGACATTTATCAAGCAAGCTCTGTCACACGGAGGAACAGTGGGGCAGTTGTCACTGCAGTGACAAAAAAAAACCCTGAGGGAAGTACAGTGCAGGCTTGAGCTTTGACATTTGCCCAAAGTTCTGACGTTAATAATTTATATGGGAAATCCATTCACACACTAAACTATTAAAAAAAAAAACCAAACACCAAACTCTGAAGAGTGAACATCTAAATAAAGCATGAGGCATAAACGAGAGGGGGAAGTTTAGAAGCAAAGACAGCTCACCATAAACCCGTGCTGAGGAAACCCAAGGCATAAGATGACCTGTACTGAGCATCTTCAAATATCACAGGAAAGCTGATATTTTTTTTTCCCCTTTAGTACATCAGTTAAGACTCATTTTTCTGGCTTGGGAGCACCACAAGAGTGAAGAGCAAGAGTCTGTTACCTTGAATGTCATCGTTGAAAGTGCAATACTTGTTGCGGTACTTGTGCAGGAGGCGGAATGCATTAGCATTAGCAAAATCCTCAAACTGAATGAGGCAGTTCATGCCATACCTAGAAAGACAAAAAAAAAGTGCATTACATTAAAAATAATACATAATTGCATATTAAAAAGCTATTGACATTAGGAGACAGATTTTGAATACAAGTATAATATGATTTATACATCTACTAATATGTTTCTGTTACATTCTGTATCTTTACATCCACATAAATTATCTAGAAGGCATGGACTGCTAATACTCTTTACTCAGTTCTAAGTTAAGAATAAAAGGTCAGGGGAAAAGGCCTTCATCTCTCTGCAGACATCTCGACAGAAGTCTTCACTCAGGAATCAACTAGTGAGCAAAAAACCTAAGGAAGGTAGTAGAAAGGTAGCATATTCAGAACATGGATTTTATTTTATTGACATGATGCAACTGATTTTCTGATATGAATGCTAAATGTTTGTTAAACAGTATGCTAAGAAACAATATTATCATCCATTTCAATGTTTTCTCATACCTGTAGCTAATGAAATGATTCATACGACATTTCCTATAGTACTTTGAAATCTCTGTATACTGTAATTTGAAAATACAGTATGCAGTTGCATCAGATGCAAATATGACTAAATCAGTTCAACAGCATGGGTAAGTAACTTGTAAAGTCTAGTGAAGTTAATAATAAGCTATATTCATGTAATATTACTACTGTGCATCCTCCAGTCCTTAGATGCATTTGATAATAGCACTGGATTCCTTGCTTATGTCATTTCTCAAATACTTTCTTAAAACAAAAAGAAAAATATCCACAAAAAACACTTCTAGACAAAAAAGTATGCAAAGACCGAATTCATTGGTGACAGAAAAACAAAACAAAAAGTCACATAACTTGAATACTGTCAATCTCACATGTGGGGGAAAAAAATTAACACACGAAAAGTTTAAAATATAGGGTAAGTACTAAAACTGTATAAGTATGGATCTGGAAATGTTACATAAACATTATCTCTCTCTGGAATAATATTACAAAATGTTCTTCGAAAAAAAAAAATATTTTAAACTTAAATAAAGCTCATGGAAATTTGCACAGACCAAGGAACCATTTGATTAAAACTTGGAAAAAATATTGCATTAAGGTATCACTATGAAATTATTACCACTAGGGTCTAACAGGGCAAGATCTCAGCAGCACATGTCCTGTTTGAGCTAAAGGAGGTTCTTCCTTGTCTGCCAACAGCACAAATCCAAGAGAGCCAGTCAAGCAGTTCCTGCTTCAGCCAGAAAAGCAATATATACATATACTGAGCAGTTTGGTACCAATAATCTACTCTAATGTTAAGTTTTTCTTTAAACCACATATGTGTTTGGCGACCATGTTAAACGCAGCCATCAATATAAGAAAAAAAAGGACAAAAATTCTTGTGACGAAATTAATTTCCATGGAAATCACATATTTACAGCCATATTACAATTAGCCAAAACTACTAGGATTCCACTGCCAGGAATGGTAATCCCTGCTGAAAATAAATACATCTTCAGGTTTTATGGAAAAACCTGGACTTCTTCAGCAGCATAATGACAGGCAACTCTTTAAAAGAGAATTTGGTGAGTCAGTAGTTCAGTACAGTAAATCACAACTGAGTTCAAATAAGAAACTGGAGCTACTTTTCAATAATTAATTTAACTTTTTAACCCGATTCAGTATCTGACATGAATTTCTACGGTTCCACAAGGCTCCAGGATACAGTTGGATAATAATATGAAACTAACGAGATTAACACGCTGGAATTCTGGAGCTTGGTTAGAAGTGTTTCTTGGATGTCATTAAGCCAATGTCTGCTTCTTTATTTTACCATATATAACATTCCATTTTCTCATCTGCATTTAATTTTTCTCCATTTTCTTACCCATTGCCTTTGTAGGCGCAGATCAAAACTCCCTGTGAATTATATTAAATCAGTGTCCCTGTAGAAAACACTCATCCTATACTGGGCACACGGTCCATACTAATTCTCTGAGCAAGATATCCTGGCTGTTTAATTAAAATGGAAAAAATGCAGGCAGTCTCATTCTGGGCCTCTGAGACTTTGGTATTAGAGCAGAAAAATTTCTAAGCAGCGTTTTTATTTGTTGCAAGTGTTATACATAGCACCTGGGTAAAAACCTAAGACTTCAGTGCTGCTCATGACCAGTAGTATCTCACAAGATTTGTGAAGTTCGAGGTCCACATCCTCAAAAAAGTCTCATCAAATCCAGTTCTGGGTACCCATGATAGACAAGAAAGTGACACAGTGTTTCTCTGCTTGGAGTGTTCCTGTTCTCAAACCCCCAAACTGATGAGACATATAGATGAGGTAATATAAAATAGTTAATCTTTGGCATTCCAGAAAATCTCCTTGCAATAATCAATTGGCTACAAAGGTGCCACACAGACCATACCAAAACAGCCATCAATTCTCCTATGACTTCCACGTCTTACTATTGCAACCACTTGCAACAGAAAGTTGAGCCAAAACCTAAAAATGATGTTCACAGCCAACAGCTCAGTTCCACTTTCCTTCCTGTATCGCTCTGCAATAACCTTCCATTACTCATATTATGCCGTAATTCATATTATCTTTCAGGCATTATGAAAAGAGAAAACAAAGCATTCCTAAAACATGCCAATCTTAACATCTACCATCAATACTTTATACAGATATGGTGCAGAGTGACTTCATTGAGTTTCCTCAGGTGACACAGCGTGACTGATCAGGCAGGTCCAGAAGTCATTAACTGAAATTTGCTACAAACAAAATAATTCATATTTCAAAACACCATTGAAAGGTTGTGGTTGATGGGGGCGTGTTAAAAGAAAAAGGCCTGCAGTTAAGTGCCAGCAGCTCCAAGCAGGACAAGACGATTAAGAGGCAAAATTGCAAGGAACCATCATGATAGAAAACACCATAAGAGATATTTCTCCATATCTTAAAAGTAGCGGACTACATACTGTTATAAGAGACCACCGTTCCCCCTCATAAATCCTGTTTTGTCACCCACATCTTTTAGCATCCTTGGATCTCCTGCTTCAAGTCAAACGAGCAGCCTGAATTAGGATCCAACTGGACAGAAGTTCAAAGCCATCTTTCTTTTTTTTTCTTTTATGGACAGAAAATATGGACAAGAGTGGTGGCAAGCCTGCAACATCAGATTTGTCATCAAGTACGGGAGGCAAATGCTGGACAATGTATTTAAAAGAACCATTCCAGCGAATAATGTGTGGTTGCCAGAAAATAGTTTCCAATACTTCTCCCAATTTACAACGTATTTCGTGTGACAGTCTTAGTTTAGTGTTTCCCTGTTTACAAATAAGTTTATATTCAGTTGTCTGTGAAAACAATGTTAATCTTTCAAGTCGTTCTACAGATTACATCTTTATGCAACAGGCTGGAGAAAAACGTCCACAGCTCTTTAACCATCCCAAATACTAGCATTTTGGCAACCCAAAGCTCTTGGGAACCTCAAACAGGGAAAACCCTCAAGAATCCAGTGGGAGCTATAAAAGTTTGGGCATCATTTTGAATTCAAACCATATGATCAGTAAAATCCCTGCTTACTTCTACAGCTAAGAAATTTTTCTGGAAATATATTTGGATCATTTGTTCTTACTGCCAGCCATTGTTTTGGAAGCCTTCCTAAAGGAATGAGCGGTTGCTTTTTAGGCTTTTAGAGCTTCCAAAATCCTATTTGACTATTTTCTTTGTTCATATGGTCCTCGAAATGAAAAAAAAAAAAACCCAAACCTTAGAAACCATCAGAAGTGGTTGCTGCCAACCATTCTCAAGAAGGAGCAAAACCAAAATGATAGCAACACTGGCATCCTCTCCCTTGCTCTGTGCGTCATGCAGCGCACCAGCTCCACCAGCCAGAACCATTTATAGTGCACCAGGATGATGTGGAAACCATCTCCTTCCTCCACACTCCAAGCGACGAAACCTTGTTTATTTCCCTATTTCCCACTGCCCGAAACAGACTTAAAACATAATGACCACTGCTACAAACTGCTCTTTCTGCCAGGTCTTCCAGGAAAGATGCCTTCCCACCTTCCCTCCTGACAGCTCCTATGGCCTGGATGCCTTCTCTTCCTGCTCTCCCTCAAGCTATTTTAACTTCATCTCATAAAACAGCTAAACTGCTGCAATGAGGTCATCCATCCATCCCAGCACCTCTTCCACTACAATTGTAACCTGCTGGTTAAATCCAACCACATTTGACCAAGGGGGATAGTTTTCCAAAGTAATTGCTACGTATATATTCTGTGGAAAAAAAGTGGCCACAACGAGGAACCCTCCAGCGAGCACCATGGCCACTCTGCAGCAGATGTTACTGCTCACCCTGCCTGATGTGCTACAGCTGCACAGGACAGAAAAGTTCATATCCAAACTATCTATGGTTTGTAAAGCAGCATTTAGCACTCACCCTACTACCAGCAGCAGACCCTTGCTTCATTCATGTTCTCCTTAAGGAGGTTGTTCAGCCTGGAGAAAAGGAGGCTGAGGGGAGACCTTGTTGCTGTCTACAACTCTCTGAAAGGAGGGTGTAGCACAGACTCACATGGGGCTGGAAGGGGCCTCTGGAGATCATGTCATCCAACCCCATTGCCAAAGCAGGTCTACCTAGAGCAGGTTGCACAGGAACTTGTCCAGACGGGTTTTGAACGTCTCCAGAGAAGGAGACTCCACCACCTCCCTGGGCAGCCTTCCACCCTCAAAGTAAAGAAGTTCCTTCTCATGTTTAGGTGGAATTTCTTATGTTCAAGTTTGTGTCCATTTCCTCTTGTCCTGTCACTGGGCACCACTGAGAAAAGACCGGCCCAAGGTGGGGGTCAGTCTCTTCTCCCAAGTAAGAGGCAATGGGACAAGAGGAAATGGCCTCAAGTTGCACCAGGGGAGGTTTAGATTGGATACTGGGAAAAATTTTTACACAGAAAAGGTTATCAAGCAATGGAAGAGGCTGCCCAGGGAAGTGGTTGAGTCGCCATCCCTAGAGGTATTTAAAAGACGGGTAGATGCAGAGCTGAGGGACATGGTGTAGTGGTAACTTGGCAGTGTTAGGTTGATGGTTGGACTTGATGATGTTAAAGGGGTCTTCCAACCAAAATGATTCTATGACTCTATGACATGAGCCACCCTGGCCAGACCACGTGAATACATACCATCCTGATGCTTTGAGCACACAGGTGGGAGACAGAATGAAATCAACTTGTTTAGAGATTTTGTAGCATAAAACTACTTCTCTCTCCCATAAGATCCTGCACCGAGTGTTGTCAAATTAACTTCCTATGTGTCAAGTTGCCTCCTTTCCGCCATGAAACAGTCCCCTCAGCAGGAAGGTGCCTGGATGACATAGTACTGAGATACAGTATAATGCATATTATACAAAAAATCATACTTTTGAAATTTCAGTCAGACATGAGCCAAACTCTTCTACTCAGTTCTTCACATACACAGGCATCAGTCCCAGCAGCCCAGATCACTGCCATGAAAAAACAAACCACACAAATTTCCACCAACACAGAGGTAGGTGGGCTTGGTTAATGCTTTTGTTAAATGTGAAGAGGAAGAAAACTACATTGTAAATTTTGGTAGTTTTCCTCCTTAAAAAAAACCCAAACCACCACCAACAAAATAAATCCAAACCCCGAAACATTCCACGTGGATTTGAAATAAACAGTAAATTGAATTACTCTGACGTTTTCTCATGAATTTGCATTGGTTCATTTGTTACCTGATCCTGACCCCACCTAAGTCAGAAGTAAAACTCCAGGAGCCTGAAAATGTAATTCTACCTCTCGTAGCTTATTCTACTGCTTTTTCCAGTGTTGCCGCTGAGCTGCTCTAACTGTGACTAAGACCAAAGAATAATCTCAAATTACCTTCAGTTTTATGTTCACTTAAAAGAGAGGAGTGCAGATTTGAGATAGATGATCTGAGATTTTTTTTATTTATTTTATTTTCAGCCTCTTCAGTTCTTCTTTAGAGACTTGGCACTGCAACACTTTTGGCTGAGGGAGGGAAAGGTACTGAGCAAACGGATCGGTCAAGTGTCTGAGCAGGGTAAATCAGAAAAACAGAGAATCATGAAAGAAATCCATCTCAGCTGGAAACAGTGAGCAGTTTTGTCCCTCATAAAATCTTTAGCTGTAGCTAGGGGTGTATGTCATGTCCTGCCCTCCCAAAATATACAGTGGTCCTCAGTAAGCCCTTCAAACCTACTGTTTTAATTTTAGTCAAATGGCTTTTACACTGAACCAAAAAAGAACTCTTGTTATCAAAAAGGAGCATATAAAATAATTACACTGTATGATAAGTCACCCTACGTAGCTTAAATCTGGTTTCAAATGGGTGTTTCCTGGTGACTTCATGACCTCAATCTTTAAACATTTGTTAAAAAGTCAATGATTATTACTGCCTGGTTTAGATTGTCAGGAAATTTTACTTTGCCAAGAAAAGCATCAGAATGCCACGATTCTGAGGTTTCCCCTATGCTGGCATGCACCTGCACATTTTACAAATAAGACTTTTAACGTTCTAAATTGTGACAAAAAAAAGTTATCAAAAAGAGGTAAGTACAACAGCACTCGGAAAGTGGTCAACATTGGCTTAGGGCTGTCACAGGGAAGCCTCTATAGACCTTCTAGGATGAAAGATACTGTGTTTTTTATATATATATATATATATATATATATATCACTGTTCATAATAACTGCGATGAGCGGAACCACCTATTCCAAAAAGCCTGGATTCCTTGATCTGGACATGAAAAGTTTCTCTGGGCAAGTTCTCCAATGTCTGTATTAAAATGAGAGCTGCCCTTGGAAAAGGTAAAAGTTCCCATCTGGCTGCACAAATCGGATTTGCACTGACTGTGCACACTTTAAGGTGGCATTTTGCTTATACAAGCTCCGTCTTATTTTCTTGAGAATGAACCTTCATATATTCACTGCCCAGACACTATTTTTTCCTATTCACTGTCCAGACACTATCTTTCCCCACTTTCCAAAAAGAGCGGAGGGTTTGCATTACTTAAAATATATACTAAATGAAAAGAGAACCTTGGCTGATAATTCTGCACCAGAAAGTTTCATAATAATTTGTCAATTGTATTTATTTAACTGCATTTAATAGCATTTTAAAATATCGCTTTGATAAAGGCTAATTTATTAAAGCATTTACTTAAAAATATGAGAATTTCAGCTTGGGGCAACAGGATTATTCCTTTGCTTTAACTTAAGTGTGTGCTTTGATGCCTTACTGAGTGATTTATGGCAAATGCAATGCCTTTTTGGAAAAGATATTGTCTCTTTTGCCAGATCCTAAAGATTGCTAAGCGGCTTTAGGAGGTTAAAACAAGCTGCCTGCATTTGCTTACATATTTGATTATATTTTTATGAGTTCATAGATATTTTCCGTAAAAAAAAAATAAGGAAAAAAAAAGATGCAGTTGGATAGAAAATTAGAACAAAGCCTGAGGCAGCACATCTGCTCTTTTCCCCTGCTACTTAAGGTATAATGAACAGATGGAAATCTCGCTCCCACCACTGACAGCTTTCACCTTGACTGTTAAAAGGCAAAGAAGTAATGACCTTTCAGAAATGTCAAAGGGAGGCTGGTAACAGGAATACTGAAAGTATCGCCCACATATTAAATGCACTCCATAATCTTTGTACTCTTTGATGATTTATGAAACAGACCTCTCCCTTCCCAGTTTCTTAACGGGGTTTTCAAGGCATTGAGATACCTTATGTACCTGCAACACACACTACACTTGAGAAAAGCAGCATATTGGAAGCTAGACCACAGAAATGGAGAATGCAGAATTTAAGGAAGAAGGAGCTTACCATTTTCAAAGCATTATTTAGACAGCACACTGTTTGGCTTGAGGAACTATGAATATTATAATGGAATATCACAGAATGGCTGAGGCACCTCTGGAGATCATCTCATCCATCCCTCCCAACTCAAGCAGGGTCAGGCTGTGCAGGACCACATCCAGATGGCTTTTTGGATATCTTCAGGGATGGAGACTCCACAACCTCCTTGGGCAACTTGTGCCAGTGCTCAGTCACCCTCGCAGTAAAAAGTTTTTTTCTTAAGCTTAAAACTTCTCTTACGTTTAGAGAACAGTGGTTGTGTCTATTTCCCTCTTGTCCTGTCACTGGGATCCGCTTCTAAACCACCTGGCTCTGTCCTCATTACACCCTCCCACCCAAAATTTGTACACATTGGTGAGATCCCTCTGAGCTGGTGCTTCTCTGGGCTAAACAGCCCCAGCTCCCAGTCTTTCCTGTAGTCTAAATCTTGCGTCAGACACAGGCCCACAGGACAGAAACTTCCACTTTCTCATTTGGCTCTTTCCCAAGAACACCATCTACATGGGATCAAGGATGTTTCTCTCCAATATATCTTAGGCATTTGATCTTTTTTCCATTCCGCTCTATTTGCACTCTTAAGATCATTCAGGCAATTAAACTACATGACTAAATCTCTGCTCTCCATTACATACAACCTAAATATCTTGGGAAGACAGGTCCAGGGGCAACTAAATGAAAGGAGATTGGGAGGAAGAAAGAGAAAGCAGCATTTATCCCTCCAGTGACCTCTATATGAACTGATGCTTAGGCACAATGTTACTAAATGTTTATAATAACAAAAACATTGGAAGAAATAATAAAGTTTACACATGACACAAAGATTGAGGTTGTCATAAATTATGAAACAGGCTGTTATTGTTTAAACTGGGCAAAGACAGAAATATATTTATTTCAATGTGGCCAAATGTAAATTTATAAAGCAAGGACCAAAAGAGAAGAACTCTATTCTGGAGAGATACATTTCAAAGAAAGCTGTAGGTAATGAACATATACCATTGCTCAGCAAATATCACAGCCAAAAAAGTTAACAAAAATAAGGGCTGTACATATAAGGGGTTATCAGATACGGATGGAGTCATCTCACCTTTCCACTTGGTATAGTATAACCAGTGCTACAGTATTCTGACCATTTCTAATGTCTACAATTAAATAACTAAATATCAAGATGAACTGACTCTAACCAAATGCCCCATTTTATGCAGAAGGTCAAACCAGTTGATGAAAATGTTTTCCTGCTTTATAAACTTGCAGTACACGGAACATGGCTAGGAGAACGCTTAAATAATATATAATTCCAAACATTCAATTATGTCGATACACTCAGAGCTCTATGGGATGGTTGAAAGGACTTACAAAGGGTAGGTTTTGAACAGCAATCTGAAGGAACCAAAAGAAAGTTGTGATGCAGATGTAAGAGGGGAAGGCATTCCACATTAAAGATGAAAAAAACATCCTTTTAAGAAAAAAATGAAAGAATACCCCACAAAACCAATGCTGTGGTGGGTAGCAGAGCTGTGTAACTACAGCAGAAGTGAGATGAGATAGAGGTAGCAATAAAGCTGTGTAGAACCATGACAGAACAAAACCTATTTTAGTGTAGTAAAGCAATGAGGACATTATCTAAAGAGGAAGAATGAACAAAGCACAGGAGAGGAAGAAGAGTCTGGCAGCAGCATCTGGGCTGCCTGGAAGGAAAGCAGGTAACACAAAGGCCAGAAATCACTGTAATCCACAAGGGACATTATCCAAGACTATAAAAGTTTTGAAATCTTTTCTAACAAAAGATAAACATAGAGAAGAATGAAGCCCAGGGAAAGCCTTCAGATTCATCTTATACATCCTAGAGAGACGGAGAGCATTGCTACTTCCCTCTCAGAAACTGGGTGGCTTCTGTTTGAGAAGCATTGTTAGTACAATTTAATTTTCCAACTCAGTGCTATTCAGCAGAAATGAAAGAGCAATAAAAATAGCTAACATTACCAGTGCAGATCACAGGTTACCCCAAACCAAAAAATATTATAAGAATGAATGTAAGCACGTGTTCAGCCAAACTCTTTAGTTCCTGGGATGGATGACCTGCTGTTCCTCAGCCAGCATCCTTCCTTCTTTCTGCCCTTCCCTGGACAGAAAGACACCGGTGAGAATCTGGATTATAGCTTCCATACCATGTCGTCTTGTAAGAGGATCAGAGATTCCCTAAATATAAATGCACCAGGCACTTTTGGGTCATGCCAGAAGATTAATGTTCTGTATGAATAAAAAAAACTTTTCCACTCAGCTCTGCAAGCGCAACAGCACCTCAAATTAATAAATATACATTTAATCTGCAGCAATCAGCACCAGCAATCTAAAGTAAATTATTATCTTTCAGAAGAAAATAGAAATTAATAAAAGTTCAGAAGGACTTCACAGGCTTTACTTAGCTGCCTTTAAGAAAAATTCTCCTAGACTTGTGATGGTTGGCCTAAAACTGGACCACTTCCCACCCCAATAAAGAGCATTTTGCATCTCCCTTGGCACACGTAAGGTTCTGACCAGTCTCATTGACATTACAAAACTGGGTTACAAACGCTTG
Source organism: Tringa solitaria (assembly GCA_026413425.1). Lineage (NCBI taxonomy): Eukaryota > Metazoa > Chordata > Aves > Charadriiformes > Scolopacidae > Tringa > Tringa solitaria. Next base: position 84,398,929 of record JAOXJM010000023.1, on the reverse strand, counting down.
GATGCTGATTTCATATGTGATGGAGGACTCTGGTTGTTCTGGACCAGGAAAGGAGGAGTTCACAGGGACAAAAAAAAAAAAACACCTACAAAAAAAAAAACCACAAAAAACCCCACACATTCCTAGACTAATGACCATGGAAAATTAGTTCAGAAGTTTATCACAAATTTTTGAACAAAGCTTTCTACTGATGAAATTCAGTATTATGTGTTTAGAGGTAAGAAAGAAAACAAAGCTGAGAATACTTTTCGGAAGTACTCAAGTAATTAACTGTTTTGAAAATATTAGCCAGAATTTAAGGGAAACTCACGTTTTATCACTGTCAAGTAAACTCATTTTTCTACAACTTATATTAATATGGTTTATATATGCGACAACGTTCAAAGCTCCACACAAAGAATAAACCCTTAAAGACTAATAAACCCCCTTTTCATGGCTCTTTGATACTACAAAAGCTGCCACCGCTATTAATATTTAAATGAAGTTAAGATGTCAGGTATTAACTTCAAAATCGCCCCTAATTGGATTTATACTTGGGAAAAATTGGAGGAATGTTTAAAAACTATGCCATAGAAGTGGAATACTCAGGCTCAATAAAACGGTGCATTTATAAGAGTAATGTTTTTTCCAGAAGTCATCATAAAGAAATAATAGCCGCGCTTGCTTTCATTGCAGAAACAGGAGCTTTCTGAAATCCCTAGAGAGAAAGGAATAGTATGAACATTGTATTTTACATTGAAAAACTGGCAACGCCTTCAGCTGACCTACACCGGACACATTACTGCAGCCTGTGCTAGTGGCTACGGTTCCTTTTTATCATCATGAATTTAGCTTTCTCAAAAATTGCCTTTGAAGCACGTTCAAACTTTTTCAGTCCAAGCTGTCTCACTGGTAAACTTATATTCAAATATTTATTAACAAAGACTGGAAAAAAGGTTAATTGGAGACTAAATTAAGGTCCCAGAAGTGTTCTAACTCTATTTTAACATTTTAAACAGGTGGTTAGAAGTTTTGGATGGCTCCTCCTCATAGTCTCTTCAAATATTGCAGATCCTGGGGATTAGATCAGCGATCTCAAAAGAGTAGTGTATAAAATTATAGCTCTTATAATTGGGGACTAGGTGAGAAAAGGAAGTGGCTGCACACTCCTCAAAACTCTTTATAATCCCCTGCTAAGCCCAATGTTATCTATCCTTTTCCCAGCGTTATTTAGGCTTTCCTCAGGGAACCTCAGATGTGTACCCAACTGGTCTCCTGGTTTCTGGTATAGAGGGAAGTAAGAAATTTCTGTTTAACATGTTATTTTAGACTCTAGAGGCAGCAAACAGTTTTTCTCTGATTTTATTTCAGCCTGGATACGACTATAGCATATAGACTTTGCAGAATGTACATCCGCTTCGAATTAGCTGGCTCAGATCAAACCTTGGTGTACTGAGAAAGTAGGAAGTACCAAATAGTTTAAAAGTATATTTTTGATGTTCTTTCTAAATTCTATTTCTATCTATATTATTTGCCTTTTTGCATATAACTCACTCCTTGAATTTCTGACTACTGATCCAACAAAAAACCTTTCTATATATTTTAATGGTCTTGGTAAATTGGTTTTTCAGAGATGAGCTGCTGGAATTCTTCCTGGATTCAATCACCATTGAAGAACCACAGCACTTCTGAAACTAGACCCAGGCGACACCTTTTTGGAAGGATTGGGAGGAATCATGAAGGAAAAAAAATTTATACTAATTCCAGATTCTCTTATTTCGGTGTTTGAAGAAAAAAAACCTTCCTGTTATTTGTAATTACTGATAAATTCTATGAATAATCATTGAAATTATTAATTCATATGTATTCCAGTGACTTTAGAAAATTGGATTTTTTTTAATAGGTGTGTTCAGGATACAGTACCTAAAAAAACCAAATACATACAGTAAGTTTAAGTCCCCTGTTCATGATTTATTCATCAGAGATCCATCTGCCTTTTAAGATTAGTTAATATTCCTTTCCACTAGCCAACAATCTGACTTCTGCACCTTGTCGTCCTGGTCAGTACTAAAGTGTTCACATCCATAGTTAGATTTACTTGGTCTACTTGAGTAGTCATTATTTAAGTGCATTACATGCAGAACATGACCTACTGAGATTGGTCATATTGGAGCAGTTTAAGAATGCCAGTTAATACAACTTACTCTTCTTTACAGTTGCTCATTCACAAAACTATAGAGTTGGATTCTTCAAACCCCACATCCCAAAAAGCAGCATCTTAAATCACAGAAGAAATCAAAGAACTTTGTTTGTGTAGGTGTACCATTCTGTCACCTCAAGGCAGCCAGAAATGTAACTTCTGGAGTGAGGAAAAGGTATTTAATAGGTTTTGCAGAAAAAAAATCTGTGGATGTGGGAAAAATATGGGAAAGTATTCTACTCCTGAATTGTCTGTGTACTTCCTATGACTGAGTTTTCTGAAAGAGGTCTGATAGCATATTCATGGTATTGGATTACACAGTCTAAAAAAGTAACCAAAGGTTAATTATGCTTATTCCACAAAAGTAATTTTATCTGTTTCTTTCAACTACCTATCTGAAAGCTACTTTCCCTGTCACTCACCTAATAAACATGATCTTCTAAAAGGCTATCAATCCATGACACACTGGGGTGACAGCAAGTGCAGAACTCCCACCAAAGCACCGTGTGACCCAACGCCCTAAAGAGCACCTTTAAACAAGTGAGTCTGCTTGCTCCACCTTCAGCAGTAACACTGGATAACTCTCAAAATACTCATTTTTGCAGAAACGTGGAGGAGGAAGTAGATGGAAGATAATACAATCATCTTTCTTCCAGTCATGCAGAAGCAAATACACATACGTACATATTGCCATTCTGGGAAGAAAGGCTTATATGGGAAGAATTCTTATGAAGAAATGTGAGTTAATAGATTAAATTAAGTTTCCAACTTGTACAGTATCAGATATCCAAACACGCAGATTAAACATTCACTGTGACATCTGAGGTGGCTCCCAAAATCCATCCCTGACTTGCTGGTCACAGTTCAGTGGATGCAGATGATCCATAAGATACTCAATATCATCAAAATTATCAAGAACTATCAAATGATGTTCCTCTTATGTAAACTGTCATGTACTACCAAAGAGGGTCATCTGGACTCCTAAACGAAAAATTACTTACTGATCTTTTTTTTTCCTTACACAAGATAGCTTAGAGCTTGTCATCTACATTTCTCCTTGGTCCCTAAGTCTCCAAATTCCGTATCTTTGTAAGGTAACGATGGACTTAAGACTTGGTTTCACTAATATTTTTATTTGCTGGTAGGCTTTAGTAGCTAAAAATATAAAAAAAGGGTCAGAGTGGTTACATCATGAGATTTATGCATACTGGGGAAAATCATCTGTACATCACAATAATAAAGTAAACAGCAAATGTCTCCACTCACTGCCAATAAACAGAACTGTCTCACAGCCACGTATCACACTCGATCATGTGCTCAAGCAATGCAGAAGGTAATGAAGAGACCATTGCTTCTACTTCAAGAACAATAATCAGCAAAGGTTACAAATTACGTGATTTATATTAATGAAAAGGATAAAATTACAAAATGTACTTTTCAAAAAGCTTTGGGAAAGCAGCCATCTGACCACCGAACACAGAGACCATCCTCAGTAGTTGATCACGCTGCTATCGAACATCCTCCTCAGGGTTTCTGGAGGAGACTCCTCCAGATTTCAGGAATATTTCCTCTTACGCAGAAACCCAGCCAATTTCTTTTTGTTTTCATTTGTCTCGGGGCTCTGACAGGCAACGATAAACTGAACTCAACTGAAAATTAGAATCAGATGGTGAACTGAGATTAGTTCTGTAAACTTCTCACAATTTAACAACACTAGCACAAGAAAGTCCCCCCTCATTCTACATCTCTCCCCTACACGGTTTAGGGAGCTAGATCTTCTGGACCAAGCCATTAGCTACCGTAATCAGGGTGTTTTTTTGTTGAATTTATGCAGTTTCTCATCCAAATGCTCAAAAAAAATTGACACTGGGATGGATTTTCGGTCAGGAAACACATATCCATTACACAGCTTCCCTCCCCCCCACTTTCCCCCCCACTTCCCTCAAGAAGGCCAGGAAAGATGTACAATAACTGTAGCTGTCTGCAAAGTCTCTTCCCCAGAGATGGGAATAATGAGCTCTTGGAAATGTTTAAAGTCTACCAAATAAGAAAAGCATCTAGCAACGATCTGGTAAAACAGTTTTAATGCCATGAGATTCCACTCAATATCTCCAGTACTATTATTTTTAACTGAAAAACTAGGACTAGAGCCAATTTTATACTTCTGGAATTATTATTGTTTTATAAATTTATACATATATATACACATGTATGTTTTAAAATGGCTACATTTTCTGGCATTCAACGTAGCCAGTGCTTCAAATCTTGACAAAATTCAGCTAAATAATCAAGTCACCACCCATCTCCAAATATTTAAAGTATAGATGTGTCCAAAATATTTTCAGTTTCTTTCCCTTTGTTTCAGCTATTTTAAAAAAAAAAAGCATATTAAGATTTTTCAAATTTATAAATATTATATTATTTGTGAAATAACAACTCAGACAAGTGAGAAGAGACTGTCTCTAGGGACTCCTCCACGAGATTCCCGGTTGGGAGCGTGGATAACACTGTGAAAATAGTTATACCCTTCAAACACAGTGAACCAAGCATAGCACTCGGCAGCTAAACTTTTCCAAAGCTTGGCTGAAGTCTCCAGCAAAAAATTCTAGAAGACTTCTGTAGTCATGAGCAATAGTGCCATGACCTGAGCTCCAAGGGGATCTCCCCTCTGTGAGGGAGAGTGACACTGTGGCTTTGACTCTGTCCTACAAAAAAACCTCTCATCAGCTCTGAGCTTTCATCTCTAGTCCAAGAAAATCTCTACTGCCCTTTTTGTAGTTTCAAAGTACTTTAAAGAACTCCTTAATAGACCAAAGTGGTTTTTAGATGCTGGAATCTCATGGTTTTTTCTGATATTTTTGCTTGATACAAATTTGAACATCAACCCAGTAAGTGTTACTGTAGGGGACAGCCTCATCTTGTTCTCCTAGAAGTACAGGCTATGCCCTAACCAGGCCTATCATACTTGATGTCTGAAAAAATCCCAATAATTTTTCAAACTGCAACACTACAAAGAAACTATAGAATCCATGTTTACATTAACACTGAGAAAAACTCCTCACCATATTGCACCACACAAAGTGAAAAATAATGTACTTCTCTCAACAAGTCCAAAGCTCACGGAGAATAGTTCAGTTGGAAGGGACCTACAAGGATCATCTAGTCCAACTGATCACCTCCTTGACCAAAAGTCAAGGCTGACTGACATAATGTACTTCTCTTTGGTCCAAGGGACAGCTAGGAAAGAGAAAGAAGCAAGGGTGCACAACATTCAATGTTTAGCTGGATCCTTTTAAACACATGAGCTCTGCAGGTCATTACTTGAGCAAACTAATCGGGAGAGACCCAGCAAGCTGCGAAAAAAGGGGCTGTATCCCAGACATTAAGACCAGATGGTTGTTACATGGAAAACAGGTGAGATCTGTCACTGGGAAGGAGCAGCTACACGTACAAAAAGAGGCAAAAAGGCATGTGGAGCAAACCTGAGTTTCTCAAATACATTTCCAGCACAACTCAGTGACAATGAACATATGCTTTCGACCATAATTTTATGCTGCAGCATCAATGTTCAAGGTATATATTATATCTACTATATAAACACTTCCCAGATTTTCATTTTTTTATTTCTGTTTTGTAGTGGGGAGATGACTTACAAATATCTTTAAACTAAGTAGGACAGATTTGGAATTGCACCAGCAAAATTAATAGTAGTGTAGGAGCAGTCCTTGGGACAGTAGGATACGTGGCGAAAGTCCTAAGTCAGGGCTCACCACACAATCTTTTTTGGGATATTTTGCAGAGTCTAAATCATAAACAGATGTTTGTGGAAAGAATCTCTGTCTCCTCTTTCTTACATGCAATGTATTAATCACTCTAAAATAAGGCCATAAAGATAATATCTTGCTGAGTCCTTAGTACTTAGCGAGGTTACTAAATACTTCATTTACATCCCATTTGGGACGAAGCTTAAGAAGCAAAATTTGAGATGCTTCAGTAATCTCTAAAAACAGTTACCAAAACTATTTAAATATTTATACTCTCAAGGCTGACAAAAGGAACTGATGCCTCGCCATGCTGCATGGTGGCACAAGACAGAATTTCTGCCTTCGAGGGCTACGGGTCCAAAGAAAAGAAACCATCCTTTGCCCTTCCCGGGACCAAATACACAAGGAAATTAGTTTGAGAAAGAATGACCACAATTTAGTTACGTTAAAACATTCCTTTCTTATTTTTAGTGGGGACAGTAATAGCAAGGAAGCAGTAAAGAAGCTGAAAAGTAGTAGTTGATGCTTATCATTAATATATCCCTTATTAAGAGACCAGGAATGGTGGGACCTGCGGTGTGCTATGACAGAGCCAGGCAAGGAACCAAGGTTGTGGGACATGCCCCAGCCAGCAAGAGCATGACAGAGATAGCAGAAGTGAGGAGATCGTGAAATGAAGTAATTAAATAACAAAATCAATACTTTTAGAAAACCTCAGCCTCAGAATCACAAATCAACAGTCCAGAAGGATACGAAGGGGGGAACAGCCGAGACATGGAAAGATTAGAGATAATTATAGGCAAGGACAAAAATGGGTAAGAACAGGATTAGAATTGGGATGGAACAAACCTCTCCAGAGAGAGGTGGGCAACAAAGGAGGAGTCAGAGTTGGAACTTATAAAAGTTAATCAGGAAGAAAAGGCAACAGGATGAGTGATCACTGGTAGAAAGCAGCTGTAGGAAGGAAGCATAAACAGACAAAAAATGTGGAATGAGTGAGTCAATGAAGAGTTGCAGACTGTTATTTACATGCAAGCACTTCAGAACCCTCAGGTCTGATTTCCACACCGACTTAAAGTTCAGGCATGAGGCTTCATCTTCTCATTTACCAGTGAGGTCAGGTGCTGTCATGTTAAGCAAAGAACGTCCAAGCCACATCATACCAGACAAGGTTATTATCTTCAACAGCTTTTACAACCCCAGGGAAGGAAAAATTCAAGGAGACCACAAATAATTGTGCCGTGACATTCAGAACTTAACTAGAGTCTATACCATTATAGTGGGAAAAAAAAAAAATCCAATTGGTCATTCTGCTATCAGCTGCTGGATCAGGAATGCTTAAATCCACAAAATCCGACTTTTTTTTTTTTTTGGATGCCATTATTATTCTTAATCCCCACCATTGCTGTGATAGAAGCCATAGTCATTTAGTGGTGGTGTAGTTTGTTCACTCACAGTGGTCCCCACGGTCAGGAATCTCAGCTACCATTTAATAGCACAAGAAGTATAACCCACCAGTGGTCCTCTCACCCAGCACACAGCAGAGCAAAGCACAGAAAAAGGAAACATCCAATTTTCACCAGCAGAGAACTATCTCCTCCAGTCCTACCACATCCTCCTTTCAAGGATATAACAGTCATGCCTGCGTTAGAGTCTCACAGTGCCACCTCCGAGAAGCACAATGCTGGACTTAATTACAAGAATAACGAGGAAAAAAACCCCACAAATATTAAGCTTATTATAAATGAAGGAACACAGGTTCCTGTAAACGTGATATTTTGACACAGTCTTCAACCACAGGCATAACTTGAATCCAGGCATCAGGCCCAGTAAATGAAGAGCGTCCCTAGTGCTGGTGGTGGTGAAGTTTATGATTGCTATAAACAGAATGACATTTCACAGTGATAAAAGCAATCTAAGCCAGGCTTATTTTCATTATCTTCAGCGCTGCTCAAAACTTCAAGATTGGCTCATAGCACTGCCTTGCTTTGTAACTTACAAGTGAGTGACGTGCCAGCGCTTCTTTTCTGCCTTCAACATCTCCCAAAAGCCAGTCCCTTTTATTTTCGTAACATTGTACTACAAAAAACTACCTGAAATTTTGAGCATTTTCTTTTTTCATTAACATAATTACAATAAAAATGGAACTGCTTTCCATTCCAGTCATTCTTACCCAAAGGAGGTATTTATCAATGTTTGCACACACACTGGCAACTCGGCTTCTTCCGACCTATGTTAAAAACACCTATACATCCATATTTAACTTGGACACAGGAGTTGAATTTGATGCCTTTTCTAAAAAAACCACATTTGTTTTTGGGAATAAGTGCAAGTTAGCCTTGGCCATTTCTCTTGGAATAATTCAACAGCTCCGAAGTCACTTCTGTAACCCCAGAGAAGACATGCAGCGGAAAACACCTAAAGTTCCTGCAGTTAATTTATTCTTCATTTTTAAGTTTTATCTTATAGAACTGATAATTTGTTTAAGTCTATTCAAATTTTGATTAAATATTTATCACTTTCCTTAATTTATACCAGTGAAGCTAAATTATATACCTGAAAACCCATTAAAACAGCTACATGCAAACAATAGCTTCAAAGACACAACTACTAAGGCACAGCACATTACTTAAAACTCCCAGCCCCATGAGTGATACCACTATATTTATTAGCCATAAAAAAGGAATCTTAGGTGGATTTCCCCCTTTTTTTTTTCCTCCAATCATGATATTTCTAACAAAGAAAGAAGGCAAGGTGACAAAAGCGAGATAACATTCAAAAACCTTTACAGGAGTGGCAGCACATAGTGAAGCTGAAACTAGTTTAGTGGTTTTCTTTGGAGCACAGACTATGTTCTTTGTCAGGAATCTGTTTTGTCCCATGTTCTGTGAAGTGGTTATTTGACATCGCCTCTGCTCCTTAAGCTAAACCTGCTGCCAACAAGCCTCAACTGAGAAAACACTACAGCTCCAAGTAACCTTTTCAACTGCTTAAGTGCATATTAACTCCTTGTTCTCAACCATCTGACCTCCTGCTCCCAAACACAGAGTAGAAAAACCTGTTTTAGCACCTAATTCTAAAAAACAAATATGTGGTGCAGATACTTGAGTCCTAGGAAACCATTTCCTTGTCTTTTACTCTCAAGTTTTCTCTAAAACATGCTTTTATACCAATAGCTGCAATAACAAACACCACTATTCTGACATTTTTAATACAACAAAAGCCCAGATGGCTACGACACAGCCCGTGGAAGAAGAGGTTTCCCACCAATGCTGAATATTTGCAGAGGAGTTCAATGAAGGCGTATAGGGATAGGCTTGAGGAAAGTATGACAAGAATTTTCTTTACAAAGTGACTGTAACAGGAATATTGTTGAATATAATTTCAGGAC
>JAOXJM010000023.1:84372389-84383123 GCA_026413425.1 Tringa solitaria | reverse complement strand
GGATGGGGCTTGGAGCAACCTGGTCTGGTGGGAGGTGTCCCTGCCCATGGCAAGGATGTTGGAACTGGATGATCTTTAAGGTCCCTTCCAACTCTAACTATTCTGTGATGATTCTGCACTCTGAGTAAAGCACCAGTGTCACTGTCTGGCAGGTTTAAGGGACCAGGGAGAGATGAAGCACTGAGGTACCTGATCTCATGAGCCAGGCTGACAGCAAATGGAAGTTTTCCTGAGAGTTTAAATCTAGGTAGAAATAATTCTTGACTTGTAATGGGAGACAGACAGAGCTAGGATAAGGGGGACAGATATCTTATTATATTCTGATGTGAACGGCAGCCAAAAATTTCATATTTTATATTAGAGTTTCCAAAGGAAAAAAATAAATTAAGGAGCTGCTGCTTCGGAAAGCCCTGGAAAACTACTATACTTCTGTAACAACAGTATAAACCTTGTTAAAATATTACACTCACACAAATTATTCAAATAAATCAACATTCACTCCATTTACCATACAGTTGCACCAGCTCACTTCTGTTGAGAATCCTGCCCACCATTTGCTGGAACTATAGAAGAGGAAGGAAAGTAACTGAGATTACCCAGGCCTTTTCCATTTGAAAAATCCCTTAAAATAGTCTGGAGAAGAAAGGGCTGAGAACAGTGTGTTCTTCATTTGTTGGGTTTTGAATGACTGCAGCAAGTCTGGGACATAGCCGAGCATTATTAGAACATGGATACATCCAACGCTGAGCTCCAAAATCAGTTTTGGTACAAGGGGCATATTAAAAATACTAAAAATATTCACCCACTCTCCCTATCTTGTCCCAGAAAACCAAAACAATACCCTTCCCCTTTGGTAATGTGTTTGAGGATCTCATTACTTTTTGTTTTCCTTAAGGGATGAATGAGGTTTTATTTCTTCAAGCCTCGTCTGCTGATCTTTGCTAAGAATTTCTCTAAGGTCTCACATTACAAACAATAATAGGACTCTCTACAAATAAACTTGATGTGATTAGGGTCTGTCCATCCTGCTGAGATTTTGCTTCACGGACAGATTCACTTTTCCTTATACCACTTATTGCCTCTGAAAAGTTTGTAAAGCGCGTATTTTGTCACATTTCCAGCAAACAGATAAAATCTAACTTGGCCTGCGGCACTGAGTTTTCTTTTTCCTAGAAAGAACGAGTTCTCAAATGAATCGCAAAATGAATATGCAGAAGTCTTCAAAGCTGTCAAAAGTTACCAGTCACAAAATCCCCAAAAGCTTGTCCTCCATAGGCACAGCTGCCAGTGTAACTCCAAGTCTGCAGCCACTCCTGCTCTGCCCGCTCTGGAAACGGAGTTGAGCGAGGTTCTAGGCAAAGCCCAGTAAGAGGTGATGCCATAAACAAACACAGAGCTCACATGCAAGTAAAACCAGTCTGAAATTTGGATATTTTTTTTTCCTGTCTTTTCCACATTTTACAACTGGAATACTATTCATTAGCACAGTTTTATTTTACTTTTGGTTTATTTAAAGGTAGAAAAACCCACTCTAATACTTGCAACCGCAAATCTCCCCAAGCTTCCACTGCCAAAGTCTCAAAGCTTGGGCATTACGCAGCACAACAGTACAGACTTATATCATCTGAGCATCTAACCAGATTATTTGGCAGCAGAAAATACCATTACAAGAGATTCAGAAAGACCTCATGATTGCGTTATAGAAGATTCAGATCACACATGAAATGAAAAAACCTAATGTGACTTGGCCTTGATTCCCACTTTGCCAACAGGGTGAACCTATTGGCAGATCCAGCTCCTGCATCCTTCTGCGTCCACCACTGCTGCCGCTTTGACTCTCACCTAAACTCAGATAGAGGAACGTTTGTATTTATTCATTACTGCTCTGGCAGGCTGTCAGCATTTTTCAAGAGTATGGAAAAGCAAGGGAACGATGAACCAGAACAGTTTATGTCGCTGAGAGAGCTGAGTGTGGTTTCACATAGACCCTTCCCTTGCCAAGGACATTGATGGAAGAGGACAGAGAGCTTCCATACAGAAGATTTTTGTGCTTCTCCTGTGACAGGAGTCCTATTTTTAGGCAAAACTTGTTGTTACTGGCTATTTATACAATAGAGGCAAACAAAAAAAAAATCTTAATCAAGCTGATCTCCATTGTGTTAAGCTGTAAAATTAACAGGCCAGAGGATGGAGTAGAAACAAAAGCTATTGAGAAGGATAGATAGAAAGCACCATACCAGAAGTAAGATATATACATTTTCTTAAGTTAGCTGGGACAACTTAATCAATCCATCAACACCTACCATCTGTTTTCACGTTCCAGGTTATCAAAGTACAAATTAATTGTAAGGCAAAATGTGAAGGCAGATAAAATAGTCACAACTCACATGTTTTTGCAGTTCTAAGTTCAGAGAGAAGAAGCAGCACAAAACTTCATGGGAGATTTTGGTGTTAGAAAAAGCAGGACACAAAACTCTGGAAATATAGATTACGGCAAAACAGAGGACAGGTTTAAACTGAGGTTTTAAAATAGGGAAGCAGAATTCAGATTTTGTGCTGCAGGAGGTCAGAGTGGGCTGGTTTTGTCCATGAGAATCAAACCACCGCTGCCACGTTGAATCTAAAGAACCGTACCATCAAATGAACGAGAACGAAAGGGAAGAAGAGGGGTACAAGGCACCAAATAACAAAAAGAAAGACTGCTTGCCTACATTCTTTTTCTGTGATGTATTGTTTATAAGGAATATTCATACTAAGGATGAGTTAATTAACCTGTTCCCTCTTACCTAATAAAATATACAGAAGTAGATGCCTTCTACCCAGTCTTCTTTCCTCCATCCCAAGAGTTCCCTGGATTTGGCAACTGAAGAAGCAGCAAACATGCACAGAAGCATCCCATCTCAAAAAGCAACACAGCTAAATTACTTTTTCCCCTACATAAGCAAGCAAGGATGATTCCAAACAGGGTATCCCACTAAGCACCACACACCAGGGAAGGGTTCAGGGCTCCTTAACAAACTTCCTAGAGGTAGCATCATCTGTTGAGAATTTAAATGTTGCAAGTGATAATCGTTACAAGTCATCATGGTTAATCACAAGATTTGAAGATTTTCTTTCAGGCAAACCATCATGGCAGCTTGAATGAGGATAAAAAATAAACACTGCTTAATGAACTGTCTGAGTTGTCCTCTTCCACAACACTCTCCACTACCCAAAGCAACAGTTGCTCTTTTAAAACCACAATGATTTTGAGTTTTAGGGCCTTTTTTAATAGGCAAACAACCTAAGGGTCTTCCTGAATGGTTTTACCCTGTCAGTATAAAAGCAAAGTCCACCTGGGAGCCTTAAGTAGTCATGGAAACCTGAGCTCTGGGACCAGGCAGTTTCAGGAAGAACAAAACCCATCAGTGACTGGAAATGGACCTCAGATGTAACCACAGTTCCTCAGGAAGGAACAGGGTAGGTTCAAAGAGCAATTGTCACTGGAGTCAAGGCTTCTTGGGCTTCTGCCTAAGGACCCATCTGTCTCCTTTCCTGCTATCCACAATACCTTCACTGGGAAGGTAATATTCACTGAATGGTGAAAGGAACAGGCAGTCATAGAATTGAAAATTGCCTCAAAGGGCCTAAGTCCCACCAAGGGACAAAATCTCTAAACAGAAAGATCTTCACCAAGTTTGCCATAGGAGGGAGTTGTTGCAGCGGTATTTCTTCCCGCACACTTTCCGACAGCCCCTTTAACTTGAACATCATGGGAACGTAGGGGCATGACACAAGTCTTGGTCTCGCACCACCATGGTGCAGAAGAAGACAGAGGCACCAATGTTCTTGTATGCACAATCTGTGCCCGAACTTACTGTCAGAACCATTGTGTGGTCCAACCACTTCCTTAACGAGGCATAGCCATAGGCACCTTTTATGTCGACTTGCCAGTATGTTCTCTTGCCAAAAGGAAGGGCTGTTTGATTTAATCAAATTATTCACAAATAGAATTATATTCCAATATAATCTACTAAATGAAAACATCTATTAAAACATTTGTGTGTTTTTGCTCTGTGGATATATAGCTCTTATAGCTGTTCTCAAAGTTAGATAAACCATACTTACCATAAAACACTGTTTTAAAGTAACACATGATGTGAAATGAAACCCTGCTACCATCTGCGAGTAATGTAATCAGGCAAATGAGGAATAATGACTACATCATGGTAATTTAGCACAGAACATACTGAATTACAATTGTCAGCAGCTTGGTTTATAGCTCACAAACTTGAGAAAAGCACAGCATATAAAAAAGAGGGGGGAAGGATTTAATTAAAATATGATTACAGAAGAGAACATAAATGACACATGATATTACTCTTCAAGGGTCCACCACTATTATTTGCATCTTGAAGTGAAACTGAAAACTCACCATCACACGCTCACAGAAAGACAATTTCAGGGATATAGGGTTGCTTTTACACATCACAAATCCATGGGGTTTAGTTTATAACAGAATAATAATTCTGCCCAAACCTTTGGGGTTGCAGTTGGTGGGCAAGGTAATAATCTACAGAAATTACAGGAGATTCTTTGCATTTTCTTAAAGATTCAGAGCTGTTAACAGACCTAGAGGTCTTTTGGTGTTGTCCCTCTCTGGTGTGCAGGGTCTTCTACTGGGGATGTCAGCAGCAGAAAGCGACCTAGTAGGATGCTGTTCCTCCCTACTCTGGCTGTTTTTGGACGGGATCAAAATGGACTTATCTTTACCAGGTTTGTGAAAAGGAAGTCTCCTTCAAAATAAGGAAATGTTTTCCAGATTCTTTAAATCCACATTTTGCATCAGAAAGTCAAGACCTTGCTATTAAAAGATGCTTTTTTCCTCTCCCCTCATTTCTTCTTCCATCTCTGTTCTACACATTTTCCCCTCAAGTGTTTCCATAATCCCTTCCCTGTTGTGCATGAATATCTCTTGGCCATTGATATACTTCTCTTTGCATCATCGTAGGTAAGTAGGGAAGAAATAGGAACTGGAATAAAAGGAGAGACTTATTTCCCCTGGTTACACAGAAAGCCTTGGTGGATCGACCCCAGCTACCAAAGTCTTGTTCAACAATCCCTCCTCTCAGAGATTCCTCTGTAAACATAGATATTGAAGAACAACTTGTCATTTGGAAAAATCTGCTTCTCTGTATAAAATGTTTTATGGCCCATTTCTCCATAGGCCAGGAACTTAACAAACATTTCTGAATTCCAGTCTGATTTATGTTCTTCAGTGATGAAGATAACTGTCTATTTTTTCTCATGTTAAAAAACATTCCTTCCATGTAGAATATTCCCATTCCACTAAATGACCACACCAACACAAAAGTAACAAACACCTGGTAACGTCCAGGGAAATTATAGCACCTGTCCTCAGAGAGGGCAGCTCCTGGCACTAGTAATAAATAAATAAACAGATAAGTGTATACATGAGGAAATAAATAAAAGCTGTTCACTGGATTTATGTCAACAGAAATCCAGATACTTTCCATATGTTTCTGCCTTCCCACATCTGGGAAAAATCACATTGTTCCAGTTCCATTCTGCCATGACAGAACACTGGGTACTGTACCAGAATCTTTTAGTAATGGACAATTTAAGTTGGTTTTTTTTTTTAAAATCCTTAATATTTCATAAATAATTTCATTTCATAAGAAGAACTGTTTTGGGCTGAATAGCAGTGGAGGCTGAGAAGAGGAAAGCTGATGAAACTATACATTCATATGACACACTTTTTTATAAAGTATTTCCTTTCTGACGCATCACGACATTTACTGCATAAAGGTGATGTTTCAACACAAAACACTATAAATCATGCTGCATCAGCTTATAAAAAAATCTAGATTTTCAAAATTTAGCCATCAATCAATCAAGGTGATGTGCGTGTCTAGGAAGTTTCCCTGGAAGCCAATGACCAGCCTGTACAACGTGCACTTTTCCCGCACAGCTGCCCACTCCTGCTTGTTCCCAGGCATTGCTGCTAAAACCTGGCTCTCACTTCCATTAGAATTTGGCTTCTCTGGAGAACTGTGAATGTGAAAATATCTAAAACAGGCATTTAGCACAGTTTTCCAACTCTTGAAAATATTTGTCATCGCCTTAAAAGCCTGTCTTTAGTTTTGGCTTATTAAAAATACATGATAGCCTTGTGCTTTGTGATGCTCATGGTTATGCATGTCTTGGAGAGGAATACTCCGTGAAAATACTGAAAATACGACAACAGATTTCCCCAGAACTTCACCCATTCCCACAATTGATTGGGAAATGCTAAATAAGAAAGCCTCTTCTGTAGTACCATGGCAGTAACTCATAATAATAATAATCTAAATCTAATTAATCTAAATTAATTTAACTTAATTAATTAATCTAAAACATAACAGACCAAACGTGCATCTAAGGTCAGCAAAACAAATACCCCCTCTGTGAAACAGCCAGCAGAAGGGTAAGAAAAGAGGAAAAACATAAGAGAAACTTTCACAAGGAGAAGAGAACTAGCACTTAAACAAAGTATACAGTTACCTAGATCACCACAATGGCTGGCAAGGGAAAGTCACACTCAATAAAGCAATAAAGCATCTTTAAAACTCAGACCCACCACACCAGAACCAGCTGCAAGTGGGGGGGGGTCTGCCAGCGGCATGCTAAACACAAATTTGAACTTAGGAACATATGACATCATTGAGCAAACGGACTTGACTTTGACTTAACTACATCACTTTCCCCTTCACCTTACCAAATGAGTGTCGTAATCCATAGAGAAGTCACACTGCAGCCAAAACAATCCACAAGTAAACCACGCAAAGTGTGAATTGTAATTTGTAAGCGCTCCGCTTTAGACGTGGAACAAATGACACCATTGCAGACCACGACAGATTTAGCTGAGAACGAAGTGATCTTTCAGAAGGTCAAGCAAACACAAATTGCTCAAAATTGCTCAAAATTACAGTTTTAAAGACGTTTAAGTAAAAAGAGCATGTCAACCAGACCTCCAAACATTATTGAGATAATCTTCTGCTTGGCTCTGATGATTTCCTTCAGTATAGAACTGAGGGCTTTGTTGCCCTGCTCTGGAAATGCTCCAGCACCTCAGTGTCTTTCTTGTACTGAGGGACCCAAAACTGGACACGGCACTCGAGGTGGGACCTCACCAGTTCTCAGTACAGGGGAACAATCACTGTCCTAGTCCTGCTGGCCACACTGCTCCTGATACAGGCCAGGATGCTGATGGCCTTCTTGGCCACCTGGGCACACTGCTGGCTCATGTTCAGCCAGCTGTTGACCAACGCCCCCAGGTCCTTTTCCACAGGATATCTCCAGCCACTCTGCCCCCAGCCTGTAGCGTTCATGGGGTTGTTGTGATTCAAGTTGAATCCGCACTTGGCCTTCTTGAACCTCATACATGAAGAAATGTGGTCCATTTTAAAGAAAGGGTGAGTTAGGGAATGCATTAAGTTAGAGATTCTCAAAATGTGGTCCACAGACTAATTTCTAATGTCCTGAACCTTCTATCAGGAAGATGAAAATGCATAAATTTTATCTGAAAGGGACTATTCAGAAGAGGATTAAATGCATTATAGGGTAAAGCCAAACCAGCAACTTCCATAGCAGTATTATGAACACGAGAGTGTCTGCCAAGTCGGGGTGACGGGGAAGAGTACAGTAATACACAAAGGAATTTGTGCTTCAGGCATGGAAATGAATCCTACCTGCTTGCCCAAGTTTCTTTTGCAAAGGAACCAGGGCAGGAAGAAAGAGGCTGTGCACGTCCGGGTGAGGTCTCAACACGGAGACAAAATGCAGATGGGACACAAGCAAAGACTGAGGAGCTGGCAAGTATTTCCAGGTCCCACAGCTCAGCCCTGGCTTTGGGATGCAGATGCAAAAAACACATTCTGCTAAGGATCCTGGCACTTGGGCTATTTTTGGTATACACATTGAATGCAGGGCTAGAACTCCAAATATTTTAACAAACAAGGAAAATATGAGCAAAAGTGTTATTTGACATGTGAGAAGAACTACTTTATTCATCATGGCCTAATAATAAATTTAACTACTTTCTGCGCAGGAAAAATGAAGCCAGAGAGAGAGCTGACTTGGTATAGATCCATACCATGACATTTAAAACCAAAACATTGACAGCTTAGTCCTGTTGTAGTTTTGGTGGGGCAGAGGCAGGGGTTGCCAAGTATGATAGCTTCTTTGGGGCTGCTGACATCTCAGATATGAAATCCCAGACAGAGAAAATCACACAGGCACAGCGCTAGGCATAGAAAATTATTAGGCAAACGCTTAACAATCCAGATCTCAAAAAGGAAGTTTGAAAAACTAATTCCCTCATCTCAAGATGAGTTTTACCACTCGTGCAGTGAATTCATAAAATTGCAATATTAGAGGCAAGTACTTCAGGCAGTTATAAACGTATAAAATACTATGTGCAAAATAAAAATAATCAGAAACCTAACAACTCATAACTACTGACCTTTATTTCTCCCAAGATGAAGTTCAGAGTGGAATTTACCAATGAATAGCACAGATATATCACATACCTTGAAGTCACAGCTTCCATGAATTCATCAAGAAGATCATCGGGCGCTGTGGCGAACGGAGAGGGGGCGTGTGAGTGTCATAAGAGTCTAAATAAGAAACACGTATTTAAAAAATCTGAGGGAATCTTAAGTTTTTTCACATTAGCACATGAAAGAGCTCCTGAAACTTGTTTCTGATTAAATGTTTGATGACCATGAGCAAATTCTGGATTTACACTGCAGCCACAGTACTTGTGTTTGTAAGATGGTAAGATGAGGGAGACTTTTTCCCTAAGGAAAAAAGTTAAATTTCTTAAAAAAAAGTTTCATTTTATGAGTTGCAGGAAGAAAGGGAAGGCTGGGTTGGATGTTGGCTCATGAGAAATTCCCTTTACAGTTTTGCGAGTTGTTTCTTGTCTCATCCTCCTCATAAACCAGGGTGTTTGCCAGTGACCTGATGGGCCGTCCTGACCTTCACGAGACGGATGAGAGTTTGCTCTGACTTCTGCAGGGATGAGTCCTCTCGTCAGGAGACTGAAAAATCCACTTCCCATGCGTTGTAACCAAAGAGTATGGCCACCTCCCATATCTGCCCCTGTGTTGATAATGGAATTCCAGCTAAGGAGTTCAATTGTCACAGTTTAACATCCTTCCCATCACATCTAGTGTTGTCTACCAAGGACCGTCCCTCTGTTGCCTGAGTCCCACTGGTAACAGCCAACTTGAAGATTTTAATCAGTGTCAGGATCTAATTGGAAGTAGCTATTGATTAAGCCTTAAACCCAATTTAATTCAACATAGAAATGTTTAATTCTATTTCCAAGTATTTTCTCCGACAAGGGAAGAAATCCATCTTCAATCTTTCCTGGATGAGGAAGGTTGCAAGTGCTATTCAACCGACTTGCTAAACCATTATAATTGGATTTTCTTGTTGAAATTGAGGTTGAAGTGAGCTGTTGTGTTTGTGTGTGTGTCCGTGCTTATGAGCAGACATTTCTGATCGGAAACAAACTCAAGATTTTTTAAATAGTAATCATGGCTTAAACTCGGTGCCGTAGTTTTGTGTTGGCTTCTTCAAAGCAAAAAGCTTGGCGGGTGGTCCTGGGGTGGGGAGAAGGCTCTGGCAGAAGCAGCAATTGCTGCTGGGGAAAATTTCCTTGTGAAATGCCTGTGAAAATCCTTTAGTGCCTCCAACTCCGTGTTACAGGGCAGGAAAATTTGATTAGATTTTGTTTTTTGGTGAGAGCACTATTTGTTCTTCGTGCAATTGAGCCCTGATAAGGGAGGGTTTTATTTTGTGACGTTCACATCTAATCCATTTGTCCTGCACCAGAAAGTGTTGTATTAGGATGTTTTCCAGCTCCGAGTAATAGTGGATAAAGTACATAAGAGTTCCTTTGTTGCCAGGTTCACCTGCTTACAGCTTCGTATAATTAAAAGCTAATTTATTTTTTAAGATTTTACTGTGTATATGCAGTTACACACAGAGAATCTATAAAGCACTCATGAACAAACAAGTTCAGGGAGAAATCAGCAATTAGTTTTGGTTGGAAATTACTTTGATATGACAGGTAAGAAATTATTTCACCTTGTTTAGGGGGAAAAAAATCGCCCGGAGTGACTGCCAGTAGGGAGGGAAAATACAAACACGTAATCCGTGTAACATCAAAGCCATTTCCCAATGTGTAAATTAGCTAAAGACTGTTAAGATTTAAAAAAGTAATTTTCTAGCAATGAGAAGGATATGTTCATGAGTCAACAGATGGCTTCTAAACTGGTTTTTGTGAGTCTTTCATCTGTACTTTTGTGGAACAAAGGGAACAATTAAAAATTGTCGCGCTTTCCCTGTTGCCATTTTTCCCATAAAAGTAAGGCTTTGGTTCCGTTCCTGCTCGGGGCGCTGCCGTAGCTCTGCAGGGTTGGTCCCCGTTCCCACCGGGAGCTGGAGCAGAGGCAGGGCCCGTCTCCAGAGCATTCACAGCAGCTTAGCAAAGCTCAGGAGAGGAGACCTTTTTTGGTCACGTTTCCAGATAAGCCCAAGTTAAAAATTGCAATATGTGTCCTCGCTGAGCAGCATCTTGCTCTGTTTGGGGAAATTCTGCTTAGAATATCTTTTCTAACAGGGACCTGCAGGAGAGATGGGGAGGGACTCTGGGTGAGGGAGGGGAGCCCTAGGAGGAGGGGG
>JAOXJM010000023.1:84342888-84372289 GCA_026413425.1 Tringa solitaria | reverse complement strand
CAGTGTTTGAGGATTAAGCCAAGCATATGAAGTACATATCAATTTATCCACTATATAAAGACTGAAGAAATGCAACAAAGAGATTAAAGAAATACCCTTTTGTTTCAAGGAAAAGGGATACCCTGGTCTCAAAGGAAGTGTATTGTTTCCAAGGGAAAAAGTAAAAGTTTATTCTGGGAAGTCAGGTTTCAAAAGTGTCTTTTAAAGCTTTAGTTAGTACTTTTTTCCCTTTACATCCTGACAGTGCTCTGACATTTTAAAAAAGCCATTTTCTTTACTCTTATCATCATGTTTCACAAATCTCTCCCAGAGTCTATCATTTCAACTATGTTGATGAGCTGACAGTCAGAAAATGTGCTGCTTTCCACAATTAAATATGCCAAAACATAACCAAGCCTTTGACCTTTTCCTTCCAAGCTACTAGAAGGTCTTGGTCTGGTCTGATGTATTTCCAAATTATAAATTGGAAATTACTAAATATGTTCCAAGTGTTTTGCAATCACTTTTGACAATCCACTTCAGCTACAGCAATTCCCCAGTCTCAACATTTTCACTGGCTCTCCCAGGAACTGTCATATAAAGATCCTGTCTGCTGTTATTTTTCACAAGCCTCTGAAATCAGAACTGAAAAACCCTTTGGGCCACAAGCCCCAGTTGGAGACTGATCTGAATCCGTAAGAACCTGAAAGCCTTTGGTGGTGTTCTGCCTCCCCTGGGAACATCCTGATGGAGACCTACAGACAGAGCCATTTGTCTCTCCCTCACTTTTCTCTCCACTTTCATAAAAAATTAAAGATTTCAGATTAGAATGTTTAAGAAAAATCAGTACAAAAATTCAGCAGCATAAAAAGCAGATTTTTCTAAAATTGTAGCTAAATTCATCAGCGTTTCATAACAAACTATTTCTAGTACGCTACTTATAGACTTTCAGAATTTGTTAGTTTAACTATTTGGAGGACAAACAAAGCTCTAAATTAAAATGTCTTTGCAAATTAAAATCATTGCATTGTAAGCATTCTATTTGCACCAATTCTATGTAGCCTTCATGTTTAAGTAGCATATTCTTTGGCTGAAATCATTTTACCTGTGTATTTACATTATTTTAAGTATTTTAGCAACAAAATCAAAATCATAATTATGTCCCTAAATCCAGCTACTGCAGGAAAAAACGGCAAGAGCTTGATGTCAGGTACCTTCCAAAGTAATTTTCTCTTCTGAATGCTCTTCTTTTTTTTTCTTTTTTTTTTTTAAATATAACCACTTCCAATCTTGTAGTCAAGAACTATTTCTGGAATTATTTTTTCATGTCCATTTTGAGTTTGCCTCGTTATTTTAAAACGACCTCAGGAAAATCTGACAAACCAAGGATAATTTTGTTTCTCTGCGAGGTATATTCACATGAATTGCAAATGAACTGGTTAGCAATGTGAAATCTTAAAGACAAGTTTGGAAACCTCGTGGGAGTTGCCTCGTGCTTCCCACCAGACCGAGCACGGAAGGCTGGAAAGCAGAACTGCCAGGCGGCCGGAGCCTCTTGTCAGGAGCATCGTGGAAGGACTCACAAACAGTAATCCCATTTCTAAAATCCCACTACCACGGGATTTCCATGCCAGTAGGCTTGTCCTCTGCAAGCGTATCACACGCTCCACGGTCCAACTCAGTGTAAGTTTCTTATCTCCTTTCCAACTCCCATAATTGATTGCTCTTTCAACTTACTTCTGCAAGATTTTTATTAAAAAAAATAGTCTATGGTCTCATTTTGTAACACAATGTCTGAAGTGAAAAAGATAGATATATATATATTTCTTTTTGGCCCCTTTATTTTTTAAATTCTGAAGACTCATTTGCAAAACCCTTTGCAGCCAGACTGAGTCACGCCGACTCTTTCAAGAAGCCGGTTTATGTTGGGCAGTGATTCTGTGAAAGTTCAAGAGAAATAGGCATTCACAGTGTCTAAAAAGTGCTAAAGAAGCCACGGGTCTGCCCTGAAACAGGCTCTTCTACTCCCTTTGCCACTTTTGCATCTTCAATGTCTGTGAACATTTAAGTCTATAGCCAACACTGAAACTCAGAACTCTGAAACAAGTCCATTTATAAAGCCACTATTTGAATTTATTCGCGTATCTTTGATGCCGAAATTTAACATGGAATATTTAAAACCATGAATACAATGTTTCTGGGGTACATTTAAACTTCCAGCCTGGGAAGTCTCGCAAGCAGAGACAATTAATTCAGCGACATATCTTTGATGAAAAGCTTGGCCAGCTACACACCCAGAGTTCAAAATTCCTTTACAGCTCAGTGCATTCTGCTTCACAAACGTTACAGTTCGACAAGAAATAGCCCCAAAAAGTTCCTTTATAGTCCTGTTTGGAACAACGTACGGAGAAACCCGGGGTGGAGACAAAAGAATGAAACATTCAGCAAGTGAAAAGAACAGTGGTCACGTCTGAGCCCCAAGTGGCAAACCATTGTGGGACCTCTCCCTTTCCACAGGGCACTGAAGAATGAATAAGCTGCTTAAACACATTATCCCCTTATTCAGGTCAACACCATGCAAACCGGGTCCACGGTGGTTGGGTTGGTTTTTTTTTTTTTTCCCAAGTGTTCACATATCCTGAGAGATTAACATTTGCTATCGACTATTTCATGGCTTTCAAAACAGATTAGTGAAAAGAAAGTTCCCATCCTACAATCGCGTCTGTCAAGCTGACATGATGATTAGGTACCTTTTCCTCAGTGACTTGGGTCGCTTTTGTTCCCCGGCTTGTTGTCAAAGCTTAAAGTTGGTTTTGTTCTTTTGGAAATGGAATCTCTCTTCAAAACATAACTCTGCTTTTCTCCGTTTAGCGGGTTTGTTATGCACATTAAATGATACTGAAAAAAGCCGACGCTTGACTATTTTTAGAAACACTCTAAGGCTAAAAGAAAAAGAGCTCTAAAACATTCAGGTTTAGCAACGTGGTACATTCAAGCTTTAATAGTAATAAGGTTTTACAAGAATAAAGAGTTTAATTGAGGTTCCGGTACTGGAAATATCATGTAGATCTACTTAGAATTAGCTGTGTAAAATAACAAAGAGTTCTTTGAAGCACCACCTGAGTATTAAAACTGTAATGACCTTTGGGGTTTTAAGCAAAAGGCAAGCTGTTTATACCATCTTACCCGTGCACACTTATAGTAAAGAGATCAGCAAACCATCAAAGTTCAAGCAAGGCTTGAGCCGTGCACCTGGCTCTAATTCAGCTACAAAAGCCCAAGGAGCGAGAAACAGAAAATTGCACCCTTATATATTTCATCAGTGGAGAACAAATGTGCTGAAATGTCATCTGTTCTCACACTTGGCCCCGAGACGTTTCTTTGGAACAGATACGTACTTCATGGAAAACTGGAGGTGAAGAACTGCAAGAACACCCGAGCCCATGGCAGCAGAGAGCATCCAGAACCCCTCAGTGCCACCAAGAAAGGGCTTGGTGTAGGGTAATGCTTCAGAGCAGCAATTTCCCCTGCAACATTAAAGTGTCAAAACCCTCCAGCAGGTCTACAAGGATTTGCACTAGAGCCACGGTTATAAAATTAAAGGAGAACTACATTCCTATGGGACATCAGAAGCTTTGGGACAAAGTCCACAAAGAAAGACACATTTTCAGAGTATGGTGGGTCTATCAGGGCACACAGTTACCAAGAATACCAGGGGAAGGCTCCTGCTTTTCCAAGTGTTAGTATTTTCTTATATTAATACACTGTAAATTCTTTCTCTAAACAACTTCTTGTCTCACTTTTCACAGGCTGGGGAAGGGCTGGTGATCACAGGGACATTTCTGCTCTCCAGGGAAGTCGGACATTTCAAACTTTTTTTTCGTGCTTCCACAAGATTGAAATTTCACTCGATATGAAACTTCTTCCATTAAAAGGGTTCAGCAGTCAGAAACAACGCCAACATTTTGGACTTAACTTCAGCTTCTATCGATACTGGTTACCCAGTAATCAATCTGCATTCATTTAAATTTTTGGTTTGCAAGCACTAACATGCTGAATCACAATTTTCTGTCCTGCAAGAACTGCTTACGGCTGCAAAGTATTTTTTATAGCATTAGGGAGAATGTATAAGATTTCAATTTACAGTAGACTAGGAAGCCCTTTTTTCCTTGAATAAGCTTATTTTGAAGTCTGAAATACAGGGCGATGCCTTAAAACCTGCAACAGATTCTGTGTTTCCAACTGCTAACTGAATTTCGGATGTGCTGAATGCTGCGAGTAACACTGATGCTAATTGGGTTTGAGGGTGTAGAATACATTGCAAAAAGGAGTTTCATAATCAGAGAGCTAAATATTTAAAAAAAAAAAATGTTTTCTTTGAACTACACTGGCCCCATGACATACTTACTAAGAAAAGATCATGGTCCCCCCTATCTAAAGACTAGACCTTTGTCAACACATTTGCAAACTGCAAGGGGGCTCTTGAACAAGAAAAAAAGGGGCCTTATCCTCTATTTCTCCCCAAAAGGAGGAGACCTCATCTTTGGGAGTCTCAGCTAGCACTTTATCTGGACATCCTCACCAGGCAGGTACAGAGCACCACCTCTCTTTGCACCTCAGTTTCCACCAGGGGATCCTCCATAAGAGAAGATGTCACAAAAGATGCCAAAATAGGAGGCCAAAAGGTGGGTATCAGGATGGGTCATTCTAGATAGAAAAAAAGGAGGAAAAACCCCACACGTTGGACATGAGTTTAAAAAGTTGAGCCCAACTGTGCTAGACTTGCCAGACCCAAGTGGCTGCCAGTACTTGAGAGACAAAGATATTGTGTATGCAGACAAAAGTTGTACTATAATTAACATTTTTCCATTTGTAACCCTAAAAACATCACTGAAAACTGTTCATTGTCTGTCCAGACAAAATTCTAGACCTGCGATAGTCAAGAATTGAAAAGACAATGCATTCATAAAGTTCCTTTGACATCAATCTTAAATAAAGTGCTTGAAGGGAACAATTTCTGTGGAAAAAAAAATAAGAACAAAGAATATGATGCATTTTTGAGTCAGTTTAAAATATAAGCAATGAAGCAATATCCTAATGTAACAGAAAACAAGTTACAGTATTTCAAATTCAGCTCAAAATAATTCAGGATTGTGCTAAAAAAGAGAGAATGTGTTCTCTTCCATACGTGCACAGCGATCCTATAGTTTTGCACTGGCTACAGGAGACGTTTTCAGTTATTTCTGCTTAAAGCCAGGCTTGACTTATCCAATCCAATTTGTTCTTTGCTTTCATAAGGTTGTTTTTCTGTCAGTTTGACCTTTATATCCTTCGCTTGTCACCTTCTCAGGAAGATTACTCATTTTTTTAACCTGATGAGGAGTTTTTTAACCCGATGAGGAGTAGCTTTGACTGCACACCAAACTCTTGTTGCTTCTATTCCAGTTATTTCCCACGCGTGCGGACAGCTTTATCCAGCTGAAAAATTGTCAGCTCCAGCGAACTTCAATTTAACAACAAAATAAAAATCACTCTAATGGGTGGAAAGAATGCTTCGCGAAGGAAACTTGTAACACGCCATGAAGTCACCACAGCCTGTCCCCAGGCAGGAGGCTGCACAAAGCCAGGCTGTGCCAAGGACATTCCGTGGGGCTGCATCCATAGTGTGTATGTGGCACCGAAGGAAGGCCAGCTGTGCGCCATGTTGGTGCCATCCCTCTGCTTGCATCCCTTCTTCCCTTCTCATGGGTACCATGGGCTCTCTCGGGAAGTCAAACTCATTCCCTGGCTATGGTGGTACGGCTCCCTCCTCAAACCTTGGTGTGATTCCTATCCCTCTGAACCTCAGACCAACCCAGGAGAAGTCAGACATGAATTGCCAAAGACAAAGGGGCAGAGAATTAAGGCACTCCCTTCACATGATGGGCTCCTGCTTCCCCCGTCGCTTGGGACCATCGTTCCCTGACATCCTGGTACATCTCTACCTGGATCATGGCCCAAAGAGAGGTGATACCAGAACTTGCACGTTTAGGAAGTTCTGGACTTGCACAGCTGGTGGAAAGTACCAGAATATCCCATCGTCTGAGTTGGGCTGGAATGGAAAAATACCTGATGAAAGTCAATTATCTCAGACCCTATAAGTAGCGATTCCAGCAAGACCCTTTGAGCTCTCCTGGATCGCAGCGGACTGTGACCAGTAACTCCCCTGAGTTGGGAGCCACTCAGGCAAACACCTTGAGGGTTGGAAGTCCAGGGCAAGTCAACTGCCCTTGTGCCTCAGTTATCACCCGCTGAGGAATGCTGATGCCTTGGCAGTATTTACTCCAAACTCAAAGAGGGAAATTTTAACGATAGGCTGGCCTCTCTCTCATCTTTTCATTAAAAAAAGACCCCGCCTTCAAAGCTAGACAGTTACTTTGTCAATTTTTTATAATAGAAAAATGAAAAACTAATTGTCTTTCAGTTGTAAACACACAATTATGCTGATATCTTCTGTTAACTGAATGTTAGCTTCAACACTAAAATTCATACAGTGCTTGTTTATAACACCAGAATTCTTTTCCTAGTACCATGCTCGTGTACAAGGTCTGCCCTTTAAATCTACATTTAACTTCTACACCAAATAGAAACTATGACAAGCAGGTCATTAATAAGGCACTTGATTGCTAGGAGGAAGGGGGAGGGGAAAAGATTTCTAATCTGGGAATTTTCTTCATTTATACAAAAGAAAGAGTATGGAATGATCCGTTTTCTGTGTGACTTGTGCCAGTCTGAAGATAATGGCATGCTTTGTACAACCAGGGCACTGTTCCTGTGGGTGGAATACAGAGGCAGCTGCATTCTGGGGATGAGCACTAAGTGGCAACAAGCAAGATATCTACAGAAACACACTTCAATAATTTGGGTTTTTCTGTACTGCAAATCTCTTTAAAAATTCTGACTTTATGACTCCCAACAGATGCCTCAAAGTTTTGTAGGGAGAGCCAGCACAAAAGCTCCTTGAAATTTTTATTTTATCCTTATTTATTGTTTGAAGGACCATAAATATATTTAAGTAAAGTTCACCAGAGGTTTTTTAACTCTTCCTCCTCCTCATCATCATCATCTGACTGTCTAACCTGTCTTTTTCTCCATAGACAGAAATACGTGATTGCACACAAATAGTCACAGGGTTTATTTCAATGCTTATTTTCTGGTTGTGCTACTAAGCTAAAGAACTCTTCCAGTTCCTCAGCTTGACAATTATCTGTCGAAAGAGCTTTATAAATGAAATGAGAGCAAAAACCCCTCATCTCTCATGTAACAGGATAAAGTCAAGAGTGGCTGAAGGTCACCCAAGCCCTTAGGAAAAGTCACTAGTCCCAACCAGCCATGAGAAAGCTCCATTCTTGGCAATTCCGACAAGCCCTGGAAAGTGCAGTTTCCCACTAACAGAGCTCAGACAACAGCCTGCTCCTCTCCCTGTGAATTTTTCTCTCTTCCTGAGACATAACACATTAGTCCCATTCAATACTGCTTTCTTTCTGCCTCTTCCTCAGGAGGTTACAAATGATGTAGCAACAAAAGAGCATCACCACAATAAGGCGGTACCACTGTGCTAATTCAGGCTTGCACACATCATCGGGTCCACTGCCAGAACCGTGTCTAGCAGAGCTCGTCAGGAGATCAGAGAGGCCTAATTCGTTGTGTATTTTAAGAAAAATAAAGTAAACAGCAAGATAAATACTCTGCATTATGTTTAACAGTCTCAGAGAACTCTCCTGATGTTAACATCTGTCTGCAGGGATAGAGACGATGCCAATTCCACAAATGCCTGTAATTTGAGTTGGAGCTTGGAAGAAGCTCAGAACCATGGTTTTGGAGCAACATTTCATCAGACTCAATTTTAGGATGCATAATTCTTTTACACAGTAAAACTGAAAACAAATGGTTGTCTGCATGCCAGTGGCATTTCTTGAAAAACTTAATCATTTGCCTATTGAGAAAACAATAGTCCTGAAGAATCCGACATCGTTTAGGACTTCAGCAGATCGTGCTGCATGTAATCATTAATATTTTAACATGCAAATAATAATCAGAAAGCAAAGAAATCTGAGAATTCTCTTGTATTTTATTCATATAATTTTCAGACCACCTAACAAGAGATCTCCTAAAGCCCCTGACATCTATTTTCTATAAAAGCTTTTACTGAACCCCAGAAAAGGCTTAGACTAACCCTTAAGCTCTCTACACAACTGACTTTCAGCAGCCCCCACACAGTTAACAACTATCATTTCTTCTTCCTGAACCCCAGCAGCTACATGGCCAAAATCTCAATCTGCATGTCCTGCCACCCATCAAGGAACATTTAACAATACCCTCCATGCTACATTTTGAAATGCATCTATGGATAACGAGAACTGGAAGCTACGGAAATAGAGTATCACAACCAAACTTTCAAAGTTCATCGCTCTCAAAAAACATAAGGAAGTAAGTGCTGGACCCTACTTGATGGTCCAGCAGTAATTGCTTATTATAAATCACAGAGGGTGGCCAAACGATAATATTTAAGAAGGTCCAAAACAGGACCCACAGCTGCCTACATAGTACCCTAAAACTAAGCCTAGCCTCAGAGAAAATTTTTACAGAAGTTGGAGAAGTTGGGTATTCTTCTTTTCTCTTTTCCTGCACAGTTACCAGGAGTGTAGCTGTCAATAAATTATCTTCTTCAGCTTAATCAACAAGACACAGCTGTTTCAGGTGGTTCAAACGCTTTGAATACATCAAACTTCCCTTGTCTATTTTTGTGAAGCAACAAACACACATCACTCCTCTATTTTCATCGACTTATATTTCCAGATTTTGTTTAGGATGGGAAGCTAAAATGTTTGAAAGCAAGGAGTCATCCAGCTTTTGATCCAAGCAAAAAAATGAAAAAAATAAAATAAAAAAATCACACTACAAACAACCAACAACAAAGTGAATCCTAAAAAAGCAAAGACTTATTCTTTTGAAGACAACATCAGTAAAGTTTAGCTATTAACTAATAATATTCAGAAGAAGGCCGTCTTAATAATTTCCCTTCATCTGGTAATCAACAAAGAAAATATAAAAATATAAGAAAACATAAAAAAAGTTTTAAAGATCTCATTTTCACTCATCTTTAGTATTCTATTAATAATAAGGATTTTGTTAATACTGTTTCAACTCACATTTTGACAGCACAAAAAGTGTGTCCTGAGTCCCTCACAGTTAATTGAATAGAATTTTAACATCTAAACAGATACACCATTTACAAAACCGAAAATCTTGTTCTATGTTATTAGCACATCTCATTTCTGTATCAACGGTTCTGATATTTTGGGTTGATTTTATTTTTTTTTCCATTCACATGGATAAATCCCCATCATTTGTTGTGGCTTCTTCCCAGTTCTGTTAAATTTATGTCTATTTATTTCATTTACTTCCATAAATTACTTCCACACAGTCCTTCATCAAAATATCTCTGACCCTGCCACCCCTGTCTCCTGTCCTGTTGTCATGGTTTAGGCCTTAAACCAGGACAGCTGCCACTTTCTTTACCAGAGCCAAATGGGTTGGGCCTCCTCCTACATAAAAGCATCAAATCAACAATGTCCCTTTGACTGACTGGCAATTATAAAACAAGTGATATTATTTTGGCACTGCCATCTCAGTCGTTGACTATATATCTGTCCTAGCATCAATAAAAAAAAAGGAAAAGTAGTTCTGTGCCCAAAGCAGACCTGCTAGTGGAAGGTCAACATTTCTAGGAGGACCTTTACAGTCAACAGGTTGACACATTTTGTCCCAGACAGTAGGCCAACTTCTGTAGAGGCACAAATCAAAGAATCACAGAATGATATGGGGTAGGAAGGGACCTCTACAGATCATCTAGTCCAACTCTCCCACCAAAGCAGGTTCTTCTATAGCAGGTTGCACAGGAACTTGTCCAGGCGGGTTTTGAACATCTCCAGAGACGGAGACTCCACCACCTCTCTGGGCAGCCTCTGCCAGTGCACATCCCACCTTTTGTGATAATAGCTATATTTATGGCTGGTTCCTTCTCTTATCCTCTCCTTTGCCTGTCAAACTGCTGAGGAGGCAGACAGCTAACAGTTATTATTTCAGAAAGAACGGAAGCCAACCAAAACAAACACTATCTGTCGTTGTCTTCTGAGTATGAAGAGTTGGAAATGCCTAATGTATCCTGAAATAAAGTCTGCCATCAAGTTTGGTCTATGGATATTCATGCATGCAATCCAAAATAACCCTTTCCAGATATTAATTTCTGCTGCCTTTTATAGATCCTCTTGTGCTGAAGAGTGAAGTAAGAAGAAATGAAATGGACTGACAGAACTGCCAGTAACATCGGTGCACTGCTCGTTCTTTCTAATGTCAGCTGAAACCGAGACTTAAATCCCATGTCACCATTTCCATTCTTTCTGCTAAAGCTCCCCTCCCTTCAACTTCTCTGGTCTTAAAAGTCATTAACGATACGCTGCTTGGTACATGTGAATATTTGAAGCACCACCTGGCTTCACCACATTTTCCATGGTCTAATGCAATAGAATATTTCACAAAAGAAATATTCCTAAATAGCATGTTTCATAAAAATAAATGAATAGTCTCAGAAGAAGAATGCCATATATTCCTAGCCAAAATGGCAAAGTCTAAAGGATAACAATGGATCAAAAGTAACAGACAATTGCTGAGGTTTTCTCATGCACTAAGCAGTAGAATGCAATTTCTCAAAGACACAAAGAGTTTGTTTAATAAGAGGTTGACATAAGTTCAAAAACACGTTTTAGTCTCTGTAGAAGCCTCCGGAGCCACACAGCAACAACATGTCAGAGGCAGAGAAAGGCAAGCAAAGTGCAAACTGAGTATGAATTCATGTTATCTGACGTAAGAACCTATACCGTGTATTTCAATATCTAAGCTAGTCTGAGCTCTTTTTATAGTCAGCTAACAAAAAACCACAATTCATCTCACAAATTTGAGACAGCTGCTCTACAAGAAGGAGTGTCTGGTCCTTTTCATAAAATTAGCCTAGGATGATTAGCTCCGGGAGCCCCAGATTCTCAAGAGTAAAATTCAAACACAGAATTATGATTGTCCATTCCACTGGATCTTAAATATGGGAAAGATAAAAGAGAACAGGCAAAAATATTGCTGTCTATGGGGGTATCCTAGAGAAGTCTAGATTTGAGTTTAGTACACAGGCAGCACAGAAAGGCTGGATGGTTTATAAGAAGATTGCAAACACTAATCTCTAGTATTTTATGGGAAGTACAAGAGGACTTTAAGCAGAGGCAATGTAGGATAATGGTGGGTGTAAATCTGGCACTGAAATACATAATAATATACCATTTTATACAACATGCATATTAGAGAACATGAACGTGAAAGTCTCATTTAATTTATTTGTACTAGAACAACTGGATCACTTTTAAAAATGGCAGTAACCTTTTGTTGTAAAATGACAACATTAAGCCCCTGGTGAAAAAACATGTTGTTTTTTGATTTATTTAAAAAGGGATGTAAGTATTTTTGCTACTGAAAGGAAATGTAAATTAAGATATTTTTCATCCCCATACTAGGGCAAAAGGAATGAGCATTATAACAGTAGTAAGGTAAAGACAGAATGTCTTTCTACTATTATAGTAAAGAACAAAGCCCATTATACAAAATTCTGATAGTGTACATATTATGAAACTGAGAAAAATATTTAAAGAGAATAAATGTTTAAAAGCCAAGCCCATCTATATTTGAGTTTTATTGGTAACACTGCTGGTACTCATAGCTGCTGAGCTATGCCTAAGAAAATATGAGAAAAGCATCTACATGAAAACAAAGGAAAGGATGTAATACATCCCCCTGGGAACACCATGGTAAAGAATAGCAAATTATTTTCTTCATTTGCAGAAAGTCCAAACAGTAAATAGCTCTATGGTGGGAAATGCTTTTCCCCTTTGTACACGATTATTTCATAAAAGGGGTAGGCAATGTTTTGTATTTGAGCTCTCTAAATACATGAGTGGTAGAATGCATCCCTTAGGAATGACAAGAGATTTATTCCACTGAAGGTTTAATATAAACAAGGAAATATACAGTAAGGCTGAAGATACAGAAGAAAAAAATTAAAAAAATAAATAAATCGCAGAAGACTATGGACAAAATAGAAGACAAACTCAAAGATTCTTCAAAAGACAGTCTCTAAAAGACTTAAACACACTGGAAACCTCAGGATCCTGGGTTAATTTAGACTCCCAAGATTCCATCCCTGGAACCCCAACTCAATAACACGCTGCCATCACTCCAGGCAGAGGGCTTAGGCTATAGAGGGTAAAAAGCCACATGAAGTTTTGAGGATATATTTGAAAGTATAAATTAGGAAATGTATTATTTAAGTATTCAGTAAAAAATTAACAATTGATTCTTAGATTTTTAATTGCAGAAGTGAATTCTGAAATACAGTGACATCCAGCATTAAAACTAATGAAAATAATAGGGCAAAACACACCATCAGCAAATTACTTTCTGATTTCTTGGAAGAAAAATCACGATGCAGGAGGAGTCTGTTTGAGTGTTACTGAACTGTATTTTTAAGGCTACCAAACATTAACTGCTAACATCGGTTTCCTTGGCATTCGCTCAAAGCTGAGGTCCACCTCAGCAGGACTTTGAGCTCTTAC
Organism: Tringa solitaria; assembly: GCA_026413425.1. NCBI lineage: Eukaryota > Metazoa > Chordata > Aves > Charadriiformes > Scolopacidae > Tringa > Tringa solitaria. The sequence continues at coordinate 84,359,615 of JAOXJM010000023.1, read as the reverse complement.
TGGCTCAAGGAGAAAAGCCAACAGTGAAGAATGAGCCATTTTCCTTTCCTAAGGCTACTTGGCTAGTAAGCTTTCGTGTCCTTTCCTCTTTTTCTTTCTTCCAGTAATTATCTGTTACCCTTCATGAGCACTGCTTGACGCATCTTGTCAGTGAGGATGCCTGCACACATCACATTGGATGTATTTGGGAGAAAAACAAGAGTCTGTGAAAATTGATTATAGCTCTCAGAATAAATCTGGACAGAAGGTAAAGAAACATATGGAGAAAAAAAAAGCACAGACAAAAGTCAGATGTGAGCTACCATGCAGACTGACACATTTAACAAAATTAAAACAGGAAATGGGGTTTCCAAGTAAAACACAGTATTCCAAAATACAGAATATTCTGTGCAATAAAGGCCTCTCTATCCAGTAACAATTCACCATTTCTCTTGATGACAGAGCCCTGTGAAAATACAGAATTTTCTAACAGTCCAGAAATATTAACTCTATGTATGATGAAATGGACATATCTGTGTGTGCATAAACAATTCCACATAAATGAATGTCAAGTCTGACTATGCATCTATGGTTAGACTGACATGGGAATAACTAGTATTTACTATGATTATTGACATGAAAATAAATAAATACAGAATTCTATATTAATTTATTCTTCTTCAATTTCTTCCACATCTGTATTGTCAAAATAAAGTGACGAAAACTCCACATGCAAGAAAACACAGAACAAGAACTCTAATATGCTACAGAAGATGACCTTGGATAAGTATTCATTTAACCACACCTTTCAATGCCATGAAAGGAATTTCAATATTATCCAATACCAACTTCAGCCACAGTTAACAAAGATGTCACACAGCCCTATTCATTCCCTGGAAATAAGGCAAGATTCTGAAATTCTCGCGGGTATTTGCATGTTTGGGCTTTTTTCTTATGTCAGTTGGCAGCAAATCATGTATTTTGAAATATTAAATTTCCAAATAAAATCTGTGGAAACCTGTAATTGTTGTTAAATATGGCTATGCTTCCACTTGCTCACTATAGAAATTTGTATGTAAGGCTCCGTGTCAGCCCACCCATCCCAGCGTGGACTTCACCAGCTCAGCTTCATGGTGGCCACAAATCTTTGTAGGAAACACAATCAGGTGGAAACTCCTGATCCACAGAGAAAAAATACTGAGGTATGAGATATCTGAACAAAATGTTGGAATCAGCTTTAGGATTTAAAGATAATGCCCTTCCACCAAATATATAAAGTAAAACCCCAAACCAGTCTATCACACCATTTGTCAGTGGTTTTAGAACATCCCATGGATGTGAATCCCTGGAGCACAGCAGGTTTGGGCTCAAGTCTGTAGTGGATTGTAACACAGGGAACATATTTCACTTATTTAAATATAATACAGGTGTTGCCTTCAGTTTTTTCATTAATTACCTTTCCAGTATGTATACTTCATGACTGCATGAGTGACTATGTCCTGCACGGAATATGCCACCTAAAAACTATTACCCAGAATCTGGAGCGTTTCTGGCAGCAATTGAACTTTTATATTAAAAAGTAGATGATAAATAGTAAATATTTTTTGTCACCTTTTACAGCTGTTTTAAGATAACTGCACATTCAATAGCATGTATAAAAACCTGTGCAAACTATCCTCTCCTGATAAAATTTAACCATTTCGGCCAGTATTTTCTTCTAAGAGTAGAGGAAAGCTCTACTTTATCAAAAGCTATTGCTTTGGATATACAATACACCACAAGATCACATACATAAACCTTTACTTTTCAATTTATTTCAAGTTTCCCTTGAAGAAAGCTTATTTAATATAATTTCTTGTCTGTGGCCTAAAGCCTGTAGCTTCATTTACTCTTCCTCATCTGTTTTATTATTGTCTATGTGCTCTACTGACAATCCAGCCTGGCGAGTTCACAGGACTCAATACCTGAGAAAGGGAAAGCTAGGAATTTGCGGAACAGACTAATGTAAAATAATGGTTTTGGACAGAAAAAGCGAGCTACAGCTTAGTCGAAAAGACTGAGTTTGACATGTGTCAGTAACAAAGCAGCATATGGTGGAAACATATCCAAACGATAAATCTAAATGTATTATTCCACTTAGAAATTCTTGACGTGTCTGAGTTAAAACACTGAGTCAAAATAACTTTTGAAACTTTCAGGTTGTGAACGTATTACCAGACATATCGTAACTATTCACTAAGAGAACATTAAAGGGCAAAAAAGAAGAAAGTTCTCCCCAAAAAACCACTGAAAAATATCAGCTGTTGGATACTTGTGATCCACTCAAGCACATCACCTGCACCGAGGGGAAATGGTGGCTCTCGTAAGGACCATCCCTTCCCCAGCTCATTCTTCAGGTTTGGAAGTGTCATACAGATGTTGGCACAGTTTTGGGTGTCCCTGTTGTTTATTTAAAGCAGGTTTAGGAGTGATGGGGGATGCCATATTTATTTTAGAAGTGGAATCTTCTGAAACACACGGGAAAGATGACTCCAACCCCCTCCCAATTTTAGAAGACGCATCTATAAAAACAGATTGTACTTGTCCTAAATCCTTTAAAGCATATTCAGTCCACTCCAAATAACTGAATAGAATTAAAAGGAGACTACCAATTCCTCCAAATTAAAAAAATGTGGGTTTTTTTTTTCTCCTGCACAATGGGCTAGGCAGAATCATAATTCAGAAATTACTTTACTTTTCAGTACTTCTGAACACTGAAAAGAGAAAAGAAGAAATGAGTCATGACATTGTCTCTAGGAAAAGTAATATCCTACCAAAATATTTTCCTGCCAACTGGAAGTAGGGAAAGGGGAGGAAAAAGGAATATTCATGTATTTTCTCCTTTGTTCAAGTGCCGGCAGCGCTATTTTGGTTGGAATATGACTAATAAAAGCAGGTTTGTTTCTGTTTTCTCAACAGTTTCCATTTACAGATTCAAAGGCAGGTATTTTTCAAGAACACAAGTCTCAGAAGGCTGGTACCTGTTGTTATGACAATTGGAAGTAATTTGGGGAAATGCAGAAAGCAAAGTAGCACAAGTTGAAGACCTGAGCTTGAATTTGCACCTCGTTTTGTTCTGGATTCAGTCTTCCACCACAGATGCCTCTCATTCCTCCAAAACAGCCAGAACTGCCAGCCCAGTCATGCTCATTGACCTATTTAGGGCAACTGTGAGAACTGCCACATTCCTGCATTTAAATATTTGTAGGAAGTTAAGGGAAAAAGTATTCCAAAGCAAGCATGCAGGAAATAACTTCAAATAGCAGCCCACAAGGCCCTTAAGTGTGGCCGATGAAGGAAGAGTAGCTGCCTTAGCAGCTGCCCCCCATGTTTTTCTCTCTTGAGCATTTTTCAGTATTTAAATGTCTGTATTTGACAGTTATACTTAATTTATAGATTAAGATTTTGATGGTCAGAAGAAATCCTTTCACCACCGATTTGACTTCTATACAACACAAGCCATCAGTCTCTCCAGATTTCATTCCTGCTCTGGCTGGATAATAGCGCTTTACCTAAACCCTGTCTCATCTATGACCCTTGGACACTGAAAATATTGCCTCCAAGTCATTGATAAAGATATTAAACATTGCAGACATGAAAGCAAGCCCCTGAAATACCACCAAACCACAACTATTTTATTATTCCTCGCAGAAATATATGTTTTAAATTGCATTTTCTCCAGTAACACGGGAGGCCTGCTTTGTTTTTTCATTGGTGCGGTTTCTTATAAGGAGCAGTATGAATTCAAATGTGTTACTGAAGGTAGAAAACAAGAGTCAACCTAAAATCTGTAGACTCACTTTAACATTAGATTAAATTTGTTTCCAATTAGCCTAAGCTAATCAGCAAGGATTGTTTTCACCTCAATTCTTGATTAGTCAAATTTTCTGATTTTCCTCAATTCTTTCTGTAAGGTTTCAGCAACCAGGACCATTATATTTTAAACAAAAGCTTTAACTTTAATCAAATCTTCCTGAACTTCTTGAATTATCCCAGATATAATTAAAAATTCCTCCCCACCCAGCTCAGCATCGTCCAGAAAGCTTTCACCAGAGTTTTGGATTTTTTTTCAAATAACTGGCCAAAGCTTATTTGGATGTTCCCATTTAAAGATTTTGACAATTTTTTAAAGCTTTCACTTGACATTCATTTGCTGTTAATAAAATGGAAAAAAAGACTTCTCTCCAAGATAGATAAAACTGACATTTTAAAAATATCTACCATATTTATACTCACAATCTAATACTTCCACCAGTACCACCGTTAAGGTAAAGCATCAGGAACAACAGAAAATCTCATTCTTACTGTTCATAATTAATATGGATTAAATTTCTTTTCCTTAGTGTCTTTTGCTTTTTTATTGCCCATAAATACAGTTTTTTAATTTCATTTCTATTATTGTGTTTTGCTGTTTGATTGGTTTTTTTTTAAACTGCCAGTTTTCACATCCCTGTAAGACAGCCTGATTTTTAACCAAGAGCTCAATATCGTTTATTTGTGAATAGACAAAATATTGTCTATTTTGTGAGAACTTAATAACATGTTTTAAGCAGCAAAAAAATCATCATTCACATTTTAATGTTGAAGTGTTTTCTCTTGATTCAGCTTGATGATTTCTATCATCCTTAAACCATCCCACTCACAGTGCTGAGTACATGTGTTTCAGGTAGGTCTCCATTCAGTTGTAGTTGCTTGTACCTTGACAACTACTCTTTTTTTTATCTGCAATCTGCTTCTTTAACCATTTCAAAGTGATTAACATCCACCTCTATAACATTAGATGAGTGCCCAAAATCCAGAGATGACATCACCTCTGGATTTCCAACAACACTTTCGTGTCTGTACCGAGACCGGTGCCTGGGTATGTTTTACTTGGATTGAAATCCCACCTGGGAAGCACTATCCTGAAAAATACACGGCTACTGGGAAATGCACAACTTTTAGCAAGATTGTTATGGTCTGTAGTAAATAGCTATTAAATAATTAATTCTCTAAATAATATTTTAAATGCTTTGGATAAAAATGTCTTATTAGCGACTACTTGCCTCCAATTTGTCAATGACTTACAAACCAGGCATATTATTTTTGGCAGTGGTCAACACCACTTCTTTTGGATGCTCAGGCTCACACTGATTACATGGAGTAATTTATTAATTTGGTCACTAGTTTGGTCATCAGTTTAACCCTTCTACTAGGTCATTTTTTATTCATAAGTAAGAAGCTTCCATTTTTCGTGCTTATTCTCTAGGAAATTGTACAAAAAATGGTTTATTTGCCTCTTCTCTTTCCTTGGTTTTATGAGCACCAAGATAATACCCCAGCTAGAAATACCTCTGCTAAAACTAACAGTAACAAGGCTTCTAATCATCATCAGTAATTGAGTGAGTTGCTCCTCAGAGTTACTGCTTTGGGTCCTGTACAAAATAAAACAATACAGGATGAAAATTTGTGAAGTTTTTCCTGCAATCTGCTTTAGAGTAAGATTCAATCTTGCTGGAGAATTTGCAGGTTGTGCACAACTACATTTTAGTTGCCAAAAATACATACTTTAAAACTTATTTTAAAGCACTGAGGCCCCCACAGAAAGGGAAAAGGAACTAATCTAAATGGAAAACATCTGCACGTTTCAAAAAACATGTTCAGCATAATTATTATTTATATGTGCTCAAGTTATGAGAGTGATTTCTATTGTGTCTTATTATGGAAAATCCTGGCTAGAGTAAGAAAATATAGCATAAGAATACAGTTATTTGTCCAAAAGGTTTAGATTTTAAGATAAGGAACTGCGGTGCAATTCCACAGCAGCTTGACCTAATATAACCAGCTTAGCCAGCAAAATCTGATTGCTTTTCAGTCATTTCAGTTCTCTGCAGTGGCTCACCACCTGGTTACGTGAACACCAGCGTTAGGCAGGGAACAGGGATGTGCTGCTGAGGGAGAGGGAGGGTGGTTGAGGGAAGAAATTAAGGGAGCTGGTGCCCCAGGATGCTTGACTTTCACTAAAGTAGGCAGAGAACTGCACCCAAGCTCCAATGAATGAATATCATCAGGCCTCTGCAGTCTCTCCAGGCAAGGGGTACAACCATAGAGTCCCACCTATTCATAATCCTACAGCAGAATTCAGAGATCTCATTCCCAGTTACAGCTGCTGGATAAATGGTTCAACATCTGAGCAACTATTGCTCACTGGAGAAAGCCATCAAACACCTACGTTTTGAAGCATAGCCTAGCACAAACCCTGAAAGAGCAATTGTGCTGCCTCTGGAGTTGACCATAACCCAACCATGACTTCTCTCACACTGCTGACTTCTCCTCGCCCCTGCAAACACCCAGATGAGCATAAACGGCACCGATCCGTAAGCTAATATAATTCCTTGCACCTACCACCGCACTGAAGAAACCTCAACAAAAATAACTCTTTACCCAACCTCCCATTCATTCAAACTCAGTTTAAGGTCTGTTGGACCGGTATATTTAGCTGGGATTTAGATTTTAGACGGTTGGGCAGTGTGTGCATGTCTGAGCTTCACACACACCTCGGGCAGGAACGAAAAGGACCCCCCCAGAAGCAGTCCTGTCCTATTCTGGTAACCACCATCCCAGCTGGGGACTACAACATGCTTAGCCTCTAATTGCACTCTACGACCAAACTGAAGCAGATCATAATATGGTCCTAAAATAAGAAGCCATATTCCAAAGTGAAACCAGCAAAGGCATCCTCCTGGTCAGCAGGTGACTATTTCAGAGCGTCAACAACCCTCAGCTCAAACTTGTTATGCATCTTGTAATACTTTAGGTTTGCCACTCCTTCATAGGCATTGAACTCATTGTTCAGCTCCAAGAACAGTGACATGAAAGTTGAGCTACTGGATTGGGTACGCTTTTTTTGGTATTTGTGTGTGTATATATAAATGTGGGAGGTTCTTTTGTATGGTTTTATTTTGGTTTAGGTTTGTGGGTTTTTTTATCAGAGTTAGGTTGATGGTTGGACTAGATGATCTTAAAGGTCCCTTCCAACCTAGACAATTCTATGATTCAAGGAAACAATATGCTATGAAAAATTAAAAATTACAATGAAACTCAGGCATAAAAGTACAACATAAAGTCTACTACGGCACCAGAAGCAGCTGATGCAATTAACTGTCTAGAAAAATTCCATATCAGATTAGATAACTGGCTCAGCTGCCCAAACCAGGAATAAAAATTTTATACCTAATGAGGCTTGTATGTGGTTTGGGGTATGACTATGTGCTGCAGCATTCAGACACATCCCACAAGTCCATCCACTTTCAGGAGAGGGTTCTTAGGGAACAGAGAGAGAGGGTAGCAGGCTATTTCTCAGCTCAGTAATGCTTTCACGATGTACTGTCTCAATTATCCCAGTGGGACAGGGGTGGAGGTGTGTGTATGAAGCCCAAGATGCACACACCCAACCCAACAATCTACAAGCCCTAGCTAAATTTACTTGCACAGGAATGCTTTATTTAGCTATAAAACACATCAATCTCTGATACATTTATCATGCATAAAGTTTAACGCTTGCATCATTTATAGTATAACATCTGTTTAATTCTGCTACAGCATAATGATATTGTTGGTGATATTTAATTTGACATCATTCAGAGTCACTAATTCAAGCATTCTTTAAAAAATGGAAAAAAAAAAAAAAGAAGGAAGAACAGGGCCAAGTAATTAACTAGTAATCTCAGGAGCCCTGGAAATAAGAAACCTAATTTTCAACAATTTTAAATCTCTGCACTTCACACAAATGGGAAGCCAAGTTAAAGAGGGCAAGGTCCACTTACTTGAAGCACTTTGGGAAATTTCATAGGATCACAGTGCTTTGTATAGCTAAAGTTAACGTACAACTGAAATATGTGGACATGCATTCCCAGCACAGATCAGGCTATAGCTTCCCAAAAAGAGGGGCACAGTAAGAATTCACATCTGAAATCATTGCAGAGGAATTCTGCAGCAGAAGTGGAGAAAGAATGTTGCCTTAAATTCTGTTTTTAACTCTATTGTCCTCCTCTTCTTGAGATCCAATTTTTCGTACCACTTTTTAACATGTATGATGCATGCAGCACGTTTTTCCAGACAACAGCATCCTTAATTACTTGAGCCTAAAAAAACAGTCTACACCGTTCATTAGGATGAGAGTATCTACACTGTGTATTAGGATAAGACTTTTTCCACAGGACTTTTTTGGTTGCACATAATCAAAGCCAGTACCATAACAAAGAAAACCAACTTTTTACAATTCAACTTTTATACAGTTCCCTTCACACACCTACTACTCACTACACCTCAGAAAAGGATTTACCTCATTATCTGTTCCCACGTCCAACATCACTGGTAGACACTCGTGAGGTTTTACTCCCCCGCATGCCGTATAAAGTGCCAGTTTACCAACGGGGATGCCCATTCCATAACAGCCAAGGTCTCCAAGACCAAGAATACGTTCTCCATCTGTCACCACAATAGCCTGGAGGAAGAAATAAAAGCTTCTTTGCTTGTACGTACTAAGTATTCCATTATCTTCTTACCATCATTTTTTATTTTTAATGTAAAAATTGTAATGGCTACAAACAAATTAATAGTACAACAGAGGCTCAGAACTGTTTTATTGTATTTCACTGTTTTTTGTTACGCTGTTCTAGACTCTTGTTTCACTGTAAATGGGACTTTCATATAAAACTTTTAAGAATACACAGGAGAGGTATTTAGTATTGCATTACAAGGGAATTGGCATTGTTCCCTCTTGCGTTTTTCTGTCAACAGTATGAAAATAGAATTGAAAGGGAAGGGAAGTTATCCGCAAAATAAGAAGAATCCCGGACTCCTGGGTTTTATCGTGGCTGTTTCCAGCAGAACCAGAGCCAGCCACTCCTTCTAACCTTTGACAGGGCTGTCTACATCCACCTAGTTCTTACCCTTCAAAATGTATGTGGTCTTCCCTTGAGCAAATAACACACTCCATCACACTTATACACAGGAGGAAGTACATGTTTTCATTGACACAATGACAGGAACTCAGTAAATGCCACAAAACTGTGCTAAAAAGGAAGATTTTTTTCATAGTAGAGGACAGAAGTGCTCAGACAGCACAGTAATTTCCTTGTCATACTTTGTAACAAGCCATTTCAATTGGAAATTTAATAATGTCATTCCCTGATTCAGGGTGGTTTTGATGCACAATAGTCAATGTAATTGACCAATTAATCAGTAAAGGATGCCTACAGCTAAACAAGGGTTTAAAAGCCTCAAACATGGGCTGTAACAGCATCGTTCCTATTTAAAAAAAAAAAAAAAGAAAGAGCTAAGAAATCACTGAAATCTAATAGATAAAAAGATTTTAAAAATACCTTAACCAAGCCACCTTGGGTGCAAACCTGTGTTGGCTTTGTCATGCAACTAAAACTGAACTTACCTTGACGGTATTTTCTGGCCAGGATTTAAGCATCGTAGCGATGTGTCCCCGGTCATGGATAGTAATAAAAAGACCCCTGCAAATAAAAAATAAAAATGCTTTTCCTATAAAAAGGCTATTAAATATTTCAGTGTAAATCAATTAAATAATAAATTAACTCTATGAAAATGTGTTTGTGGGGGGGATATATATTTTTCTATTGAATTTTCTATTTAATTTCTTACTGAAGTGTCTTCTTCCTCTCTTTAATGGCAAAAATAGACAATTGAAATTGTTTATTATTTTGGACAAAAGGCAGTTTAAGACACATGGAAATTAAGCAAAGTATTTCTTAATCTTAACGCTATGATTCAGAAACTGCAGCCTCAAGTAGCTAATTAAGTAAAAACTCATGTTCTAAAAGAAAATTATATATGCACTGTATAAAGGAAAAAAATAACCAGTCATTTTGGGTTAGATATTTTTAACTATTTAAATTTCATTTTATGTGTTTCCCCCTAGAACTGGGAATTCTCTGGCATCCCCAATAAATTCCCCTCCTGCTTCCATTCCCCATGCTCAGAACAACATTTTAAAAAACACCGCAAAATCAGTTAAATCATATGTCAATACGTTAAATCACAAATCACAGCTTATCAAAATTGCCTCAGAGAGAGTCCATCGTTAGAGATAAATGTGCAAAAGAAAACGAAGGGTGCAGGAGGAAATCTATCTAGCGGCATCAACCATCTCCTTCTCCTTGCCCTCCCATTTACACCGACCTCAGAGATTCATGTTAAATGAAGCAAGATTTTGGTATTGATTTTCTAAAGAGCTGGAGCCCAGCCCGATGTGGTTAAATGACCTCTTCCTTGCAAGCGAAGGAGAGAGGTCTCCATGGAATAAATTCCCTGGCAGAGGAAAATAAAGGCAGGGTGGCTCCTCCAGAAGGAATTTTGTTAGAACATTTGTAAGGGCCTTTGAATAAGTATTGAGAGTGTTTTTCAGAAATCTGTTCAAGCAGGATCACATTCAAACAACAATGGAAAATAGGGGCTGAAGTGTAAACAGAGTCATGTCCAAAGCATTTCACTTCCCTCCTTCTCCCCTTCCCTCCATTATCTCTGTAGATGAGTAAAACGTTTCTGGACACATTGTCCTGACTGAGAATATATTTGTGGATTTAAGGGCATGGAATAAGAGATAAGAACCTTTTATTCATTCATCTGGATGTGTTTTCCTCATCTTTCATTTCTTTGGTTAAAGCACTTTTCTCCTCTAAGGTGTCCTCTACAAGAAGCTACACCAGTTGACAAGAGGAGCCCCAGCTTGCAACGACATCAGCCACAAGAATATTCAACCTACTTTACTGGGATTGAACTCGCTGGCCATTCCCACTGCAGGCAATCACCAAAAGGGAGCACTATGTATATTTTCTTTTCCATGAAGTCATGCGAATTGCAGGAAAAGCATCAATTGCACAAGGTTATTAGAGATGGGATAGGGTGACACAAGCTGACAAGGCAGTCAACTATTTGACTACCCAGCAGATATTATAGTGATTTTTTAGCTATCACAGCACAGCCATAAGAAGAATCGAGAAAGGGGCAAGCTTTAAATTTAATCCAATTTAAATTGGATTAAATTTTATGTGTATTTCAGTCCAGAAATAAGACAGGATTATCCATTTCAGTATAATGACAATAATAATAAGTACTACCACGTTGGTGATGCACACCCTGCTCTGCTGGATGCAGAGCAAGAGACAGCATCTCTCTGAGAAAGAACTTCAGGATGGGGTGGCTACAGCAGATGGACAAGCAACACATTTCAGTGCGTGGAGAAAGAAGCTAGGTACAGAAAAAAAGTGCTTAAAGATTTGTTAAAAAAAAAAAAAAAAAGATGAGAAAAAATACGCTGCATGTTTTTCAGCATACACATATTCACATCTCTAACAAGGAAAGCATCTCATGGGGAAGTGGGCTTAAGTTCTCCTGTAGACACTTTCCAAGCAGCCCAGGTTGGCAAGCTTGCTGTGAAAGCAAGTGTAGGTTTCATGACACAGTACAGTCCTCTCTATTTGAAGTGACATCTCGGTGGCACGCATTATCTTTTCCTGCAAGGCAATAAATTGAGACCTGTGGAGGCTTCAAAGGCCAATCAGCACAACTGTGGCAAGACTGACCTGAAGCTTGCAGCTCCAAACCAGTCTCCTCTGGTTTATACTGGTCTAGCCACAGGGATCACTTCTACTTATGCCCACTTCAGATAAGCAGACGATGTGTGAAACTCCAGCAGAAGAATAATTATGTAAATGAGTAACTATGCCTCCTTTCTTCTTGTCACACCACCAGGAAGACCAGAGCCCCGAAGAGTGAGGGGAGAAGCCACACCAGGACATCGGGATCCACTCAACAAAGGGGGGATCTATTTTGGGTCACCGAGCAGATTTTGCCAGTTATGTGGAGGTCATTCTACATCACATAATTTGGCTCTGTTTTATTAGAACTCTGATCTGTGAGAACAAAGTAAACAGAATTAAATGGCGTATTTGTTTATTATGCTTCAAGGAAATAATGTTCCACCAGCAATGTATTGCTTTATTTTCTATTAAAGCATAGTTTAGAAAACTGTGTCGCAGTAACAGAATAATCCTCTTTTTTTCCTCTTATAACAATAACAGGAGGCAATTTAACATGTCTCAGAAAATGCCAACCATTTTTTAATGAAAAAAAGTTCAAACTTTTCTCACAACCCTACATGTTCAAAACTGCTATTTGAACTATGAACTGTACACAGAATTATAATAGAGGTGACTTCACTTTCCCAGGCAGCCTAAATCAACAAGCTTAAAAATAATAATAACAAAAAAATCTCAGGGACCAGCCTCAGTTTATTTCTGAGCTTAGACTTTCCTAAACTCCTGCACTTTGCAAGAAAGAAGTAAACTACTGCCCTAGTCCCTGTTGAAATTTCCTCCTATTTTTGTTAAAAGTATCCAAAGCAGTACAATACAAAAATTGTATGAGAGACAAAGTACCTCTATACCCCAAAAGAACAGTCTGGTCCTTTTTTCACCAAGAAATAATAACATTTTCCATTGTAACTGTTTAATATGGAACTTCATATGAAATATGAAGTGGGGAACCAGCACATTGGGGCTGTCCCATTACTTTTCTCCAATGAGTCTGGACTCTCCCAGGCCTCCAAGAGCATGATCCTTGCTACCAAAGCCTGTAATCTCTATGTTGCTACTTTGAGTGTATAAAGACTTTTGCAAAAGGAACCTTTTTTGCTTGAAATATTCTTCTTTCATTTTGTCAGAATGCCAACCGGGTAAATTCGGGCTCCAGAACTGGGCAAAGAAGTCAGACTTTTGTACAACAAAGGGCAACCCAATGAAGTAATTCCTCAACTGCTCTCATCCAAAATGAATAAAAAAAAAAAAAAAACACACACTACATTGTAAAAATAATATGAGTAAAACATCACAAGGCTTACACAGCAAAACTTTAAAACCAATTTTACGTGTTACATAGGGCGATTATAGCTTGTCGCTTGGCCAATAATCCCAAAGTCTCTACCTCATTTTGGAAACCATAAATCCCACCTCAAACTATTTCAGATGAAAATTAAGAATACTTCATAGTAAAAGCAACACTTTATGGACCTTGTCATCGCAGACTTTTCGCATCAATTATACAAAATACTCATTATTGTATATCTAGATAACACTGCTTTTCAATTAGTGCCTCACTTCCTTTATTTAAAAAAGCAAACACAGCAGTTTGTGATCTAAATATTCAGACAGCACTGATGCATCCTTTTCACACAGCAACAGAGTAGATAAAATCATAGCTCCTTTATATTCACCTCTTATAAAATAAATTTGTTGATTTAACTACATTCCTAAAGTATTGTTCATCTAGACAACCAGTTTTTATGTGTTCTTGCTTAACCACGTAACAGCAATTCAATGGGATGTGTTTGTTTGAAAAGGAAGAGGCAGACTTCGAGAAATAGTGTGTTTTAAGAGCCAGAGCTGTTTTGCACGAGAAGCTACTTAAATTCTTCTGACATTGCTCAATAAATAACTTAATTACTTACACTCTAATAGACACAAATAGAGCTATTTGAAGATTGTGAATGAGAGAATGGTTTACCACAGCCAGACCCATTCATTTTTAGGACAAAAAAATAACCCACTGTTCTGCTTCAATAGCTATCATGTTTGTATTATTTTATGCTAATATTAACTGCATGAAGAACCATCAACAAAAAACATCAACCATGTATCTACTAGGAATCTTGCAATGCTAATGATGTATTTAAAAAAAAACCTTTTAAATGTTATTTAAACTGTGAAGTACTCAAACAAGTGAGAACACTGTCCTCCTATCTACTTCAACAACTTGTGCTGCCCTGGCTCATTGGAACATGGAAAATTTCCAGTAGTTAGACAATAGCATCCTTTAAGCCAGTTTTCATTGACCTTTAAATCACCATCATTCGCTCTCAATAACCATTAACAAGGACAAAAGTGAAGACTTATTAAAAGGGTTCTTCTTAGGGCAAACCCTACTCAACTTCCACTTCCAAAGAAGTCACTTCTGAAAAGAGACACTATCTTCTGTTTGTAGAGGGAACTTTATCTGCTGCAAAGGGACCAAGGAAACCACCCAATTTATGTCAAGATGACAGAGCAGTTCTTAGGGCAAGGAGCTGCCGTGCTAGCAGGTAAGAAGTCAGAAGGGAGAAAGGATGATGTGAAAGTGTCCAGGTTAAACTTGCCAACATCTCCGAGACCCGCATCCCGAGGGCACAGAGATCGCACCATCATCGAGGTTGGCTAGAACCGCTGGAGATCACCCAGTCCAAGCCCCCATCCCAAGCAGGGTCAGCTATAGAGCAGTTATTTTGTCTTGGCTTCCCCTGAGGTAAAAATGTGGTACAGAGCATGAATTTTCCCTAGTTTTCAGTAAGGAGTGTTAACAGTAAAAAGAAAATAGCTCACCTGCCTCTATATTACCCATATCCTGGCCACAAGAAAATAAGAATTCTCAGTTCAGTGTGATAAGGAATGGGAAATTTGAGCAAGATGTAGAGCATGATGCTGTTTGCACAAAGGATGAGCATTTGACAGCAAAACATTTGTTATAAAAGGGTGACATGTAATTTTCCAGTAAAGACTGTGCTGGGTAGACTACAAGCATCTTCTTTCTCATCTGAGGTTATGACCTCAGAAGAATCCTCAAGAATTTCATGTCACTGTGTGCACTGTGGTATTTTTACATTCTATGTGAGGTGGCAAACCGCAAACAGAAATAGGTGTATTGCTTGCAGTAAGGCAAATTGAAATCTTGAGAATCACAAATCCCCCACACTCATATTCTAGTTATTTCATAGAAAGCTTTGGTCAGGACCAGGACCTGTGGTCGGGCAGCGGTGAGGGTGACAGGCGACTCACTAACCTTCCTCTGCCCAACTGCCAATTACACTTCGCGATAGATTTGGTAAAGTTACTGTGACCTGGTCTTTTTATGTTTGTTTTAATTCACATTGCTGACACTACTTGTTAAACAGTGCACATAAAAAAAAAACAGTTGTCTAAAGCCATAGAGCTTTGCTAAAAAGGATGGAAATGCCATGCAAGAAATAAAAGCATTCACTTCCATACCTAAACTTTTTTCTCTTGCCTTTTCCAGAAGCCTCGTATCAGCAGGGGCATAGGGCTGTCTCAAAAGCAGTGTGTAAAAACCTCCCAGGCTAAAACCATCTAGCCGTAAATATAGAGGAACGTGACATATATTAATACACAAAATTATCCCGTTGTTATGCTCTTAAGGGCTTAAAATCCTTATGCCTTCTCTTCTCTTTCAATTTTCCATTTTTAGGCTTATTTACCCTATCTATTTAGAAAGCTTGTAGACAGAGACACAAAGCAATGATGTTAGAATATCCAAGCTACTGCAAAGTTAGAATGATTTGGCTGGGGTTCTTCCTTCCTCTTTCGGACGTCACCAAATAGTTTCAGGAATAACTGATTGATTGTTTTGGGTGGTTTTTTTTTAAAGCTACTATATCTTGTATTGGAAACGCAACAACCTGACAATGTTGGACTGCTGAGTAATGAGAGTATTTTTTGAACGGAGAAGCTGCTGAATGTGTAAGCGAGGGACGTGGGTGGCGCTGAAGGACGTGCAAGAAATGTACAGAAAACGAGAGCTGGAGAAATTCCAGCGTAAGCTCTCCCCTAAAGGAAAACATCCTCTGGACACGGGCTGGGATATATACAGAATGAGGTAATAAAGCATTGTAATGGTTCTAAATCACCGGTGTCTCATCTGAAATACTCCCGGTACCTTATTTTGCAACATCAGGAGATAGCAATGGGAATTACTGGGGATTTGGAAAGAAGAAAATCTCTGCATCGAGGCAGAGAGCAGGATTCCTCTATCCCTAAGAAGATCTCACTAAAAAAAAAAAAAACCCAACACACTAAATGCGTATCCTGTAATAGTTCATTGCAACACACCCACAGTGCCTAGGCATGCATCCCTACCATGGGTGACTGCTCAGCACACCACAAGATAATATGTAAGTCTTCTAAAAGGACAGGTTTTTTGGTCAGTCTAAAAGGCCAAGCGTGCCTGACACTGAAGGTGTGCAAACAGGCTCCATAAATAAGCTGTGGCTTCTCCTCCCTTCCTAACCTCTTTTCACCAAAAGCCAGACCAATTATTCTCCACAGATAAAGCAGTTTCTAACTTTATAGTTTCTGGCTGTACTTGGCTGCACTGAAAGATTTACCTCACCTCCTGCAGCAAATCAGTTGCATTGCTCGAGAGAGAAGCCTAGGAGTAAACTAGCGTGTATGTCATCCACAGTGATGTGATGGCCAGAGTCCTGGAGCAAAATATGGGGTAACAGAGACTGAGGGCAGATACTTATTTATTACTACTGAGTATACTCCTAAAGATTGAAATTATCTGTTCTTTTCCTGGCAGCCATTCCAAATGATGAGAGTTTGAGACACCTTGGTGAGAAGCTGACATCACTATAATGAAGATCATTAATGGCAAAAAAGTTCAAGTCTCCAAGACAACAAATTCAGATCTCAAAACCAAAATTTTCACTTGCTTTATGCTGGAGACACCAGTGTCAGTGCTGTGTCTCGCTTCAATTTGAGCACTGTCTTAGAGGATCCAACAATACTAGGATCATAGAATCATAGAACGGTTAGAGTTGAAAGGGACCTTAAAGATCATCAAGTTCCAACCCCCCTGCCCTGGGCAGGGAC
>JAOXJM010000023.1:84329540-84340839 GCA_026413425.1 Tringa solitaria | reverse complement strand
GACTAAAAAAGACCCAAGTCCCTCAGCCTTTCCTCGTAAGAGAGATGCTCCAGGCTTCTCATCATCTTTGTAGCCCTGGTCATCTCTTCTCACACCTTCCCCTGCAGCAGCATTGCTGGCTGCCAACAGCCCAAGTTGAACACACCACGGACACAATCCAGCGTAGTGTGTTTCTCGAAAACAGTCCAGGAGAAGAAAGGAATTCAACACTCTCACATCCTGCCAATTCTCCTTCTCCAGCTTTCAGAGCAGGGCAAATGCTGTGCTAGGAGAATCTATGAGCCTTACTTTCGAGCCGAGGAAGCAACAGCAGCCTGAGCTAAATTTTAGCTTGATGAAGGTAACAGAGCAGATGAGAATCAGGCCAAAGAGTAGAATTACTGGGTGTCATGAGATGTCATAGGGCTTGAATTCAATGGAAAGGCCAGACAAAAAACAAGATGAAAAGCTGCCTGGAAAGTGTCAACCATTGCCATTGTCACAAAAGACAAAAGTGAAAATGACAAACCAAAGTGCTTGGTGAGGGGCTGCAACTGCCACCATCACCAGACTTTGGAACTCAATAAGGGAAAGATTGGCTAAAATTAGAAGAAATGCCACAGCTACACTAATTCTCTGCTGTAATGTTACAGGAGAACTTGCCACCTGAGCCACGTTGTCAATACACACACCCACCCCAGTGCCTGCTGGAGAATGGCACTCCAACAGGCTACAGGTTTTTTGCTGTATTTTATGTCTTTATTGCAACACATTTTGATTTCAGAGACTGCCCTAACGATCAAGCCCTTACAACAGATTGCGTAAAAATACCCCACGCTTTCTTTTTTTTCACTTCCAGATGAAAATTCTGCAAAGCTTTCAGAGAAAAAATACTAGAAAAATGACTCTGAACCTATTGTTTTGTTATATCGTTTCATATAATTTTATGTTACACAATAATCAGTTTTAACCAAAAGAAGGTACTAAAATAATTATCAGCAGCAGCCATCAGATTAATATCTCTAAAAATACAAATATCTGTTTTGGGTGGGAAAAAACATCTAGATGTGCTGAAAACATCGAAAGGGGCAGTTATACTGGTGAAGAAGAGACCTTCTGGTCTCAATCAAGAAAGCACCACGTATCTGAGGGTGAGATGGTCACAAAGAAGCACCAGGAACGCAACTTTCTTGGCTCACGGGAGCCAGGAGTACTTGACAAGTTTTTGGCCTCCTATAAGCCTAATCTGGTTTCCGAGGAGATGTGGATGTCAAAGGCATCCGATGGAATTAATAAAAAGAAAAATCCAGACTCCAACAAAAGCCTCATTAAAAACCACCAAGAAAAAAAAAATTATTAAACGTACCACAGGATCAACCCTCTGCTGGCAAACAGACTGCAACTGCTGTTGCAGGACTAACATTTTGTAAGTTCAGTCACAGAAATAAGTATTTCCTTATGCTCTAAATTAATTTTCTTTATTAAAAAAGTGATGCTACCTTGCAGCTGACAATCTCAATGTGTAAACTTTACTATGTCAACAAAAAAAGAACTCACACTTGCAGCACTTGCATTCAATACAGTGCATCTGAACCATTGGAAATGGAAATACATATAATAAATGTGAATAAATACATTCCCTTTGAAGAATACAAGGAAAGGAACCAACCTCAAATGTGTATGTGCCAAGTCAGTCACACACTTCAGTGAGGAGGAAATCTGGTATGATACCAACACTTGCAAACTCAGCATTTAACGTGAATAATTGCCTTCTGAAAAGTTGGTAGTTAATATATATATTATATATAGTTAATAACATTCCAATTTTAGTTTTAAAATACTTCTTAAAAGTCAATTCAAAATGTAATCTTGCTTAGACTTGGGGTCAATAAGAAGCCTCTAGATATGCTAAGTCTCATCATTTGTGAGGAAGGAAAACCAAAAAAATGAGAGTTGAAAGCGTTCTGTGAGAACACTTTGCCGAATAAGATCTGCTTCTGTACGTTAAAAAAAAAAATAAGAAAAAAAAAAGAAAAATAACTTCAGAGCTAAGGCTGACATACTTTGCCTTTCAAGAGGCTGCATCTGTATCTTCAATACACAGCATCGGTTTCAATGGAGCTGCTTCAAAAATGGTTCCTCGTCAGTTTGACAGCGTGTGACTGCATGGGGAAGTTATTTCAGGGGAACTTTGCCATGCCTGTGTGGCTGCAATAGTTACCAGGGCTCACTTTCCTCAGATTCGGTTTGAAATGGCTTTTCCTTCTAGGAATGGAAATACATAAACAGTCACCTAACAGTTTAACAACATCCAAAGTCTTCAGCATAGCAATACTTGGCAATTTTTCCTCCCTTCTCTGAATGCTGAGTTTACACAAGACTCTTAAACTCCTGGGTGTTCTCTATATGATGTAAAAAGTTGATTTTGGATTCTTAGAGGAAATTTCCATTGAACTTTCCCATATTTATTCTCCTTGGATGAATAAAGCAACTGAAAGAACTGTTATATTTTAGAAATCCATTTGTAGAAATGGATTGTTTCTTGGTAAGTCAGCAAAAGTTGTCATATGTACGTACACGCTTTGTGCAACTGAGGATTTTTTTACTTTAGGAATTTATTTTTCAAATGACGGATAGAAACTCTGCACCAAAAAGTGACCTAATATAGAGATTCTCAGATAATGCTCTCAATGAGAGCGCGATCGCTGCAATAAAACCACAACTCCATCATGTCTCCAGCATAAGCCTTTAAAGCTTTTATCTGCCCAGGTCCAAATTCCATCTCTGACCTACCCACCCTGGAGGAGCCTCTTTCCTCCCTCATCCTCTTCAATGGTTCTGAAGAAGACCAGAGAGACTGGTTCCTTCTAAATTATGTTTCTGTAACTATGTGGTGTAGCAGATCTGCTATCAGATCTCTACTGTTAATTTCTAGAATGATGCTCTTTCTCATTAAAACGGTGGATTTTAAGCTGAATGTTCATTAGCCAATGATGCAATTTTTGAGTTTTAATTTTACAAGCAAATGTTAATTAACCAGGCGAGCTTCAGACCAGTGAGTCAAGTTACTTTGCAGCTGGTTCTCTTAAGGACTGTTGCTTAAGCAGATGGTCAGCTGCTCAGACATTAATGTTTATTCCATAATTGCAAAAGACTGCTTCAGAATGAAAAATATCTCGCCTGAGCCACAGTGTCCTTCTATAACTGGAAGCACATCATGGGAGCCCACATAGTCTTCTGAAAACGTGTCAGGGAGTCACAGAAGATGATCTCATTTACTGATCCCATGAGACACCTATTTTTCAACTCTAAATTTGTTTTCAGTACTCCTTGCCTGAAAACATAACTTGTGAGCCAGGGTCTTCAAAGTCATCTCACAACGTAAAGAAATCAAACTGGATATATATATATATATTAAAAAAAAAATTAAATTTAATAATAAGAAATAATAAGACATTGCTTTGCAACATCCAGCATGATAAATATGATCTGCTGCAACTGGATAATTTTTAACTTCTTTACCTATATAAATAAGTTTGCTTCTTATGGGATCTTTGCTTAACTATGAAATATCAAACATTTTCTGAGCTGTGGGAAGATCCAGTAATAAAAATATTCTGAAATAAAAAACATTCTGAAAGAAAAATATTCATTTATCAGTAAAGACAACATTTTGATAGACTCAGCATAAAACAGATACACACAGTTCTTACAGACCTTTTGGGGTTTTTTTTTAAGGTATGGTAAGATCATACCTTTTTCCTGAATTGTAACAACTAGAAAAAAATCAAATAATAAAAAACACGAGGATGTATAGACTTGACTAAATTTTATATCTTTTTCTCCTTCTGTATGTAAAATTAAATGTTCTTCCCTGTGAGCTCAACTCATGGAGGGTGCTGTTTCTGAAGGATGCTGCTATATAACACTTCATGCTAAATATAGCATTAGAATAGCACTAGAATATAATTTGAAACCAAATAAAATCAATTGCTTTGCACAGCTGGTTTTGGAATAATTTAGGAAAGGTTCTTAGACAAAACCACGTCTCTCTAACAGAGCACAGAGGAAAATCACAAAGTTATTCCTTAAGCAGCCAAGAGTCTGTCGAAGGGGAAACTCTTTACAGACCCTTCCTTTGAGACCTCTACTGAAGACTGGCATCAGCTGGGTGCTGGGGGAAGATGAGAGCAGGTAGTGAGATAACAGGAACATAACAAATGGAAATGTTATGGGAAAAGTAAACATCCGACTTAGCAGATGATATTTTGTTCCTAAGAAGAAAAAAATCTATTAGATCCTTATTAGGCAGAAGAAGTTTGCCCGTGCTTTTCAGCCACCTTTACTTAAGTGAGTCATTAAAACACTTATTTGAAAGTAGTGACGCAATTCAGCAGGATTAGAAATAAACCAGACTTCTATAAGTATCTTATACATCCCTCCCAGACAGTCAGTCACGTATATAAAGCACACATGGAGTTGGGGAAGCGGCAGACAGATGAATATAGCCAAGGCTGACTTCAGTAGCTCAAGAATCCAACAATTGAATACCAAAAGATGCCCAGTTAAAACATGATTTAATATTGAGTAAAACATATTTCACTAATTAGCAGCTCAACTGCAGTGAAAAACAGAACGTGGAACCCCGAATTATGGAATGTCCTAAAAAGTTATACTTTTTAAGTTAAATGAAAAGGGAAAGAAATTACCTGTGTAGTATAATCTGTCTTGAATTTGCTCGTTTTCAATAAGGAAATGAACATATTTTTTTTGGAAGAACAAATCAGACTTCATTCCAATATTGGTAAAGAAAATCATACTTTAAGAACATACAAACATGAGGATGCTCAAGAAGCACTTGGATCATCACTGTCGGTGTTCAGAACAGCTTAATATATCATCAGAATGAAAGTTCACTATCCGTGTGCCAGAATAACAAACTTTTGAAAGTAAAACAGAGGAAAATCCATGGGGAACACAGGAAGTTAGTACAATGGTATTTATATGCACTAGTAGTTTTACGCTGCAGTCGTCTGCCGAGTTGAGAAAGTTCAGCTTGTTTCTCCAAAGCCTGCACAGTGTATGTATTACCGCTATTATGCCTTGCCTTTGAAAGCTTTCCATATCATATTTGAAACTAAAAGGAAAATAAAATGTAAGCTTGTGATGACATACATTAATGATTCAAACAAATCCGTAAAGTTTCAAAGTCTACTCACTTCTCATTGCAGGAGAAGTTACAGAGTGGCTTAGTTGCATGGTGGAGAACTCAAAAGTTCTTATTTCCCCGTATATCTGTGCTAACTGTATGTCTATACTGTGATTTGTTTCAAGTTAACTACACAGGTCCACAAATTTATTCCTGACAGGGCAGTGTGAACTAGGATTTCAGTCTTAATACCTAGAGTAGAAAGATTTAGGACATCTTTCCAAGTCTGCTAAAGATAAAAATTCCACTAAATAAAAAAAAAAAATTTAAAGGCAAAGAGTTGAAATGTTTCCTCTCTCTGTCCCTACCTCCCAAATCCCATTTTTTCTTGATGTCTTGAGTGTGCTTAGCATCAGACTCAAGAATGGAGACTGAAAATCTCTAAAGGGAGCTGGTGGGATGTTTCAATTGCTGTTGCAAGCCATTTCTCTCCAGTTGCTGACTGACACTCGACTAAGCTGTTGTCAAATTTAACAGGGTTTTTTTTTCTCCACAGATGCTCTTGATGTCAGGGGAGAAATAAGGCAGAGGTGCTCCTTGTACAGTATCCTATACAGCAAAAACAAGGGGCAATGAGACCAGTTTAGGCAAAGACTTAATTTCCAGACACATTTAGCACTTCCTGGAAGGCCAGTAAAACCACCGTGGTGGTAAATACAGAGGGGGAAAAAAAGATGACTTCTCTTGCTAGGGGAGGCACCTAAAAGCCACAGATTGTTAAACAGGTTTAAGTAAGCATTCTTGAGGTCCTTTTGAACTTTTAAATGTGTATAGAAGTGGGAATTCTTGTTTTCTGCAGTTGGCCAGATGGTCCTGACTCATTCTGTCAAGTCACAAGGCCAAAATGATTTTTACATTAACAACAAAACCTTGAAGCCATAAGTCTTCTCCCTCAAATTCCTCCTGCTGAGGAATTTGTGAGCAGCCATTTATTCCCTTAAATCTTGCAAGCTTCTTATTTTCGATCAATGCCTTGACTGTAAAAAAGCTATTTCTGTTAACAGAGCTATGCACATACAGCTCATTTATCTCTGCCTTGGCCAGAAAATTGTAGAGAAGGTTCCAAAGTGTTGTTCCAGTTTGCACTTGAAGGCACACAAGGTTCTTAAACAGCAGCCACCATAAATCTCAAAGTCTGTGGGCTGATGTTCAAGGGGCAGAGTGAAAGAGAAGCATCTGCCCTTCTTCCCTACTGCTTCCTCGTCACCCTATAAATACAGACACTCTGTACAGAATAAAAGCACTCCAGACACCAACCTATGAAATGACAAATTATTAAGAGACAGGCGCTTTGATGACTATTGACTATTTTTAAGATGTCTGTAGGTACATATATAACGCATCCTTAGTTTGTATAATTAGTATTTTTATATATGTATATATAAAATACCAATACTATAAATATTTCTATAGGTAAAAGCCTATGCCCTTCAGGTTGCTAAAACAAATCTAAGACTAAAGATCCGTTCTTTTCTGGTCTTGTAACATGCAACTGGGATTCAAAAAAGTCAGTTAATGAGATTAAAAATGTACCCATGTTTTAATGCAATTAAAACAACCATGTGTCCTCTTAATGCAATACAAATTATTGCTTAATGTAGACCAAAAGTGTAGTTCGAATTATCTCAATTATTGCAGTTTTGGCTTACATTCAGGTATGTCAGAAAATCCCTGCAGAAATCTGCTAGGAGGAAAATAAGATACAATTACTTTTATTTGAAGTATAAACTTACATACCTTGGCCTCCGAAACGCTAAACCATATTGTTGGCAAGCCAGCCCCACAGTGGGAGTATAAACAATGGGCATGAACCTCTCGATGTCAGAAGTCAGCACTTTATAGAAGAGCTTTTCATTTCGATCCTGAAGACTCATTAGTAGAATATATCTGCAGGGAATTACATATAATTAGACAGACATCAAGCGAACACATAAAATAAATTTAGAAATACAAAGGTGTTCATATCATTAATTAAGGCTATGTTTGTTCTGTAACAGCCTGTTTCTTGTTGAGAGTAAATTCCTCATTGTCTTAATAGCACAAATGGTTCAGACATTTTTTTTATAACATTTTTTTGAGACAGAACGAAGCTGAAACCATCACAAAGCTGACAAACTCTACATACTGAGGAAGCTGCTAATCCCTCTCAGGTACAAACACTACACTGCAATCAAGTATTTGCTCTGTCAGAACCTAATCTGTACATATCAGTTGTTCCATCATTAAATAAAACTTAAACAAGTTTACTCTCTTGCCTAAAAAAATGAAATAAAAATTTTAGCTTTTTCCGCTCTTGCCTTGAGAGAAATTTCTCTTAAATCCAGACTAATACTTCAAATAGATACTTCACCTGAATACTGTAGGACAAAGCTTTCAAAAACAAAGCATACACGTATGCCCTTTCTCCCATGAAGTCTATGTTTGTAATGAAATCTGCAATGCTTTATCTCCTAATGGAAATCATTTTTAATTGCATTTGAAGAAGTTTTATACTTCTTTAAAAAGAAAACTAATGAGAAAAAAAAATTCAGAGAAATGAGAGTAAAAAAAAAAATTCATGCTTAGCTTCATCTGCTTTTGAATACCATCCCTGTAACATTGAATAAATAGACTACACCTCCAAGATCCCAACCAGGAAGCCAAATTTCAGTACTGAGTATGACAGATGATATCAGTCTATGATTGACTTCAAGTTATACTGGTTCACACAGGTATGACCCTGGTCACTTTCTGAACATTTAATATTTAGGAATTAGATGATCCTAAAACCTCACCTCCCTATTCACGAGTTTTAGCAAGGTTAGGTATTACTTTAAAAATTAAGTAGCCTTCTATACCAATAGGCTTACGTAAAAACTTTAACTTAATATAGGTATAAATTTATGTAGGTTGTTTTCTTTTTTAATTTACAGTGGATTACTAATTACTTATACTCAAAAGTTTTATATGCCCATCGCTTCATGACACAAGTGTTGAGAAAATGTATAAAACACATTCATTACAAAAGCCTGGAGGTTTGTGTGCTTGAATATTATTCATATGAACATTTCTTCAGCATATTCATGCATCACATGCAGCAATAAAATCTAATTCCTACTTTAAGAAGACACAAATACAGTGAGGCAACTCCAACAAAGACGAGTTTGGTAAATCTGCATTTGTTTCATTCAAGCTTAGCTTGTAGATCCCTCTACATCAAGGAAACATTTATTTTGCGATCTGCTACATAAAAATTTACCAAGCACTATCAGCAAGGCTAAGGCAGCTGGTGGCTGTCATGAGGTGACAAAAGTGAGGCAAAACAGTGTCCCTGCCCTTGTGTCATTGAGAGTACTGGAGACTCTAAACAGATAAAGATCTAGAAACCAAGGAGCTGAAGATGTACTCTAAATACCATCACCATGAGGTATCTGGAACCACCTTCCATCATACGCATTATTTTTTAATGTTCTCCAAGGTTAAATTATATCCTGCACTCGTAGTTCTCAGCTACAAGTGTACATACACACTAATATTCTGTCATATTATTACATTTCCCCACCAACCTTTCATTTTCCCAATACTTTGTTATGATATAGCCTATCTTTCAATGTCCTTGAATTCTTAGAGCATTTTCCTTATAAAAACCTTCCTCCTAAGGATGGTTATCCCAACATTTGCCTTGAAATACAAGCTCATTCGCACAAAGTTGTGAATATATTTGAGGATATTCATTTTGTTTCCAGAAGATTTTGAAAGTGTTAGGGAAAATCATGTGGACTCTAGCCTCCTCCGTACCGGAGACTGCAAACATTCATTCAAGCCACATAGCTCTGTTTCCAAGCAGCTACCAGTATATTTTGGGGGGTTCTTTATCATTTTAATTTAAAATGAGATTTGGCTACTTAAGGCTTTAAAATACCTTTTCATCACCCTTTCTTATTACTCAGATCAAGCCTCGATTTTAAATGGGGTAAAGAAATCTTTTACAAAAGAAATTTAAAGTTAGCAAAAGGCTTCCTCAAGAGTTTCAAATCAAAAAACTTATTTGCTAAAACTCTCCATTTCATTTTACTGTCCTAAAGCATTTAAACCTATAGTTTTATTTCCTTATTTGCAATTATCATGCCACTTTTATATTCAGAATATGCTAAAGAAATCGCAAAGATAATACTACTTATAATCACATTTTCAAATATTACGTGCCTGGCCACATCCTCATAAGAAATATTATTATAAAGTGAAAAATATTTACAGAGAAGTGTGATTTTGATCAGAAGGTTACTTTTCAGCAGCAGGTATAAAATATCTCTTCTTTCTCAGCACAGTATCAACTATGGGGTATTGACTTGCTCAAAAATTCTTTCTTAAGGGGAAAACCAATAACACTCCATCCTCAATGTGGTGCTGGTTATAATGCACTAGACAACAAATAGGCATCTTTTAGAAACACCCAAGCAATCTACATAACTAAAAGGATGAAGCGGTTTTCAGCATTGTGTTTTAAAAAAAAGATATATTTAAAATGCAGTAATTAATGGAATCTTTTACTGAAGCCCACATTTAATTGAAAACATAGTGAAAACAAGCAATAAACCACTGAGAACAATCATTTGCACTATAAATGATTCTATGATTCTATTCTATGATTCTAAAAAGGGAGACAAATATTATCTGTCCTCAGACAAGGAGTCTTGAATGAAGATTTCAGAGAAAAGTTTCAGAGGATGAAAACAAAGGCCTGGCAAGTACGGCAGAGGGGGTTGCCAAGCGTTCACATTTCAGTATCTCACTTCTCCCCCTTGCCTTTACTTCACCTAAGAACTTTTCATGCTGGTCTGCTATTAATAAGGGAATGAAATACAGTAGCAACACAAGGATATAAACCAAATGTCATCCAAAACGCCAAAGGAAACTGATATAACAACCAGAAAATCACTGATGATTTCTTAGCATAAGTGGCCCTGCTATCCCTGGCATGCATTTTACATGGCAAAATGGAATGGTAAAAAAAAAAAAAAAACCCAAACCCGATGTTTCTTTGTTTTTATCTTGCAAAATGTGAGGTTAAATAAAGGGAAGTGGGAGGAAACACTATTATTTTTAACCTGTGTAAGATTCTTAGCTCCATCACTTCGCATCTTCAGTTTCTATATAGAAATGCTACAAAAGACAGAGAACTTTTAAGAAAAAAACCAAAAGAACAGCATTCTCAGGAAAAGTGATCTGGTGGCACCTCTCCTAATGTTCACACACCCAGTAAAACATTTTACCAGTGTGACTCTTGGGAGAAAGAAAGGCCCAGAGAGAAGATGTGGCTGTGTCAGGGGCAATGATTTCAGCGCCAACACAGAGCAAGAAGAACGACAATTAAGAACATACAGGGGAAAAAAAAAAAAAAAGATTAAATTACTTGCAGAATCCATGGCAGCTTTTCCAAATTAAGTTAGAGGAATAGAATTATTTCCTGTTATTGGCTTCCCTTTTTTGCCAAGCATACCAGGCAATATATTTGCTGCTGTTTCACATTCGTTTTGTGGATGAACTCTTGGTATTTCGGAGCACAGCAAGTCAGCAAAGGAGTTTCGGCCGTGCCAAAACATGTCATGCCATGGAGCTATCAGCTAAAGCTTGATGAATTTACACACACCCTCTTTCCAATCAAAACCAGGGCAAGCTACGATCCTGCCAGTGTAAGATGCTGCCACACACAGCATTAATGTTTCATCAGACAATATCCTTCTGTCTAAGGCAGCTTCCACCTCTGCAGTATTGAAATGCTTGCACTTTCTCTTTTATATTTGGACATAAACCACACAGGTACACACCCGCTATCAAATCCAAGCTCTAGGAAGAAAGCAAGAGCTTCCCTTTATTTCTGTTCAACTATTGCTCTTATGAGAGTGAAGATGATGCCAGATACATACTCAAAGAAAAATAAGTTTTTTTCTAGAACTTGTACAGTTACATTCAGTAGAAGGCAACAGCAGGATGTTCTGACACAAGGTTGTCCTTGAGCCCCTCCCCGTAGAGGGAGCACTTGAGATTTTCTTTCAAGTTCCAGTAAAAATCATAGAATCATAGAATCACAGAATGGTTTGGGTTGCAAGGAAACTTAAAGATCATCCAGTT
>JAOXJM010000023.1:84295432-84306343 GCA_026413425.1 Tringa solitaria | reverse complement strand
CTAAAAAGACCCAAGTCCCTCAGCCTTTCCTCAGAGAGATGCTCCAGGCCCCTCATCATCTTCATAGCTCATTGCTGTACCCTCTCCCCAGTTCCCTGTCCTTTTGGAACTGGGGAGCCCAGAACTGGACACAGTGCTCCAGATGGGACCTCACCAGGGCAGAGCAGAGGGTGTGATCAACAGCCTTGATGCAATTTCCAAAGACAGTAGGAAAGCTACGCTGACAAAACAGTTCCTCCTGCAGGAACACATCCCATCTCCAAAGAGGGCTCTACCCACACGGCTGCATCGGCAGAGGCTCTGTTGCAGCACTAGAGAAAATCACCGCCCAGCCCTCCTCCAGAGAGCCTTCAAGAGCAGCTCTTCACATCATTGCCATTAAAAAAAAAATAATAAAGTGTGTCTGGTTGAATCATTTTGGTCAGTGTAGCTTGTTTCTGCTCAACAGCACGTGCAGGCAGCCCTTTAAACACATACACACACCAAAGACTGCTTCAGTCGGGTCACTCATCTGGAACAAGATTTGTACCAGATGAAATGGAAACTAAGATATAACCCTGGTTAATGCAGCACCACGACTGAAATTAAAAGCCTTGTTATTCTCCTTGCTGAGTGAGAGCCGATAGCAAGGTCACACCGGTCGTTTTGAAAGCTGGGAAAGGGGAAATGGATCATCAGTCAGGATGTTTTCCAAGAACATATTTACAAAACCTGAAGTGTTCCAGCTCCTCAAATGAGGTGATTCTTGCATGCACTTCATCAACTTTCTCTTGTAGAAATACAGGAGAAAACGTAACTACTTTTGCAATAAGAAAACCTTCTGGAACCCTTTCAGGCTGTGACACATTAGGAATGCTGAAGTACATGATTCATGTTCTGCTTTGTTTTAAGAAATCTACCCCAAAACCCCTATCCAGGCCTGCCTTATATCCTAGCAACGAACCTTCTCAACCTTGCCAAGGATTGGTGTCTGGCCATCAGAAAGATCTACATAACCATCCAAACCCAATTTTCCAGGTGATACTCCTATATAGGATTTTTTAACTCTAGGAGTTTCCTCCCGGGTATAGGCACATCAGTGAACGAAAAAAAAATCAGGGGATACACCACCGATATCTACAAATACAAATACTTTCGCATGTTCTTTCTAGTACTTTTTAGGAGAATTCACGGAAAAGCTCACCTGCGATGGTCTCACAGGCTATGAGAAGATGCTTTACCTAAAAAGCTGGTTCTTTGTTCCTCATTTCCACGTTGCAATAAAATAAGCTCTCATGATCCCTTTATTAATTTGTTTTATGGGATTTGTGCTTTGAATGAAAATTCAGAAAAAGGGATAAATGAGAGGAGCTGCAAACTTAATTGGCGTTAAGCAATAGCGAGAGAGACCTTATAACAAGATACCACTAGTTTAACAGCAGAAAGGCAGTCAGCTATATTATTCTTTTTAATATCTCATTTAAAACAGTACTTTAGTAAAGACAGGAAGATAACAGTAGCCATCCAACTTCTCATTTCAGCATTAGGCTTTGTCACTCTGTGTTACTCTATATACTTCTACTTTGGTTTTCTTCCTTCCAAATATGGTTGGAGTAAACACACAAAAACACACTGACCCAAAGACTGTCCGTCCCAAGCGATTAGATAAAAGCCAAGGAAAGGAAGCTGAAAATATGCTTGCTAAGGGTTTAACACACATAGCATATGAAATCTTTTGTCGGGAAGGAAAGAGAAGAAAACAGCCAGCTCTGCTTTTCTGGACGTGGAGAAGAAATACAGGAGGAATTGCTGGCACCACCAATCTCTAAACCAGTTCTGGATCTGCATGATTCAATGTCACTATGCATTGGACGACACTTCATTTTTGGAACATCAGGTAAAGCGAGTGCAGCAGAAATATTTTCATCAGTCTGACTCAGAGCGCAGAACTTTTTGATGGCCGTTAAGAACTAGCCCCTGTCTTCGTACCCACACACACAGAGTAAGTGCTGCTCCCAAGCGAGAAGGTTTTTCCCTAAGCTATTTCATAGAATTATAGATACGTCTATGTTGGAAAGGACATTTAAGATCATCTAGTCCAAATATCAACTTAATTCTGATAAAAAATACAAAAGAAAACCATACAAAAGAAAAAAACCCAACACATCACTAAACCATGTCTCTAAGCACTATGTCAACCCGTCTTTTAAATACCTCCAGGGATGGTGCCTCAATCTCTTCCCTGGGCAGCCCATTCCAAGGCTTAATAACCCTTTCAGTGTCTAAATTTTTCCTAATATCCAATCTGAACCTCCCCTGAATAAGTGGAAAGACACAGCATGCTGAACAAAGGCGGGTCTACGTGTCAATTTTTTTCACTCTTTCACTATTACATCCTATAAAATAACATATTTCTCTCAACTACAGCAAACTATCTGTAGTGTTTGTTGTTTGTTTTCTTTTTTAAACTATCGTTTTAAGTTGCTTTTGCCAGCTTTAACAATTCACTCAACTGGAGCAGATGACAGCTCAGAAGGGAAATGACAGGACACTCCTAGGAAAATGCTGCCTGCGTTTTGGTACATGTCTAATCTCTCTGACCTTATTTATTTATAGGCAAAATTCTCTGCCTTCTGTGTTATAAGAAGGACAGTTGCTCAAGCGGAAAAGAAAACAGCAAATCAGCACTAACTTTGAGCCACAGCAAGTGGGTCTGATAAACAAGTGAAATTCTCAGAAAGGCTATTGTCTCCCCTTGCATGGATTTAAACCATATACATTGAAAACACCCTAAGAAACATTTTTACTCCACTAAAAGCTGATGGGACCTATAGAAATGCTTAAGCCCAGACAATTAAAGGTTTTGAATCCCTTAATGATATCTATTAGATGCAGGCACATTAGCTTTTTCTGTTTGAAAGGGATGCAGGCTTTTGAATTAAGTTTCCTGATTGTCACCACTCACTGTATTTGGCTCAGTCATTGTATTGTGGAACAGTCTCAGAGCACTTGAAGGGAATTCTTTTTGGATAAAAATTAATTAGAAAATACGTTCCAGGAGTTCACCTAACAGACCTGAGCTGTAAGCAGGCATTCAGTCCATAGGATCAGACTATGGTTAGCCCCAAAGTAAAATCAAAACAAAACAAAACCCCCAAAATACCCCACATCTCCCCCTGCCTGCCAAACAAACAAAAAAAGCCACCCAAATTTTTAAAAAAATTTAAAAAAAAATTCACCTTCCCCCCAAAAATTCAAAATAAAGTTTTAAAGAACTCTAAAACCCTGACTCTCCTAAAAACAAATCCTTGACACTGTTTTCTATGGGCATCTGGTCCATGGATCAACACAATCTGCTATTGAAGACCCAGGCCACAAAGGGTAGAGTGTTTATTACTTGCCTACAGTTCACAAATCTATATATGTAAGCACATTACTTTAATTAAGATGTAAGAGATCGGCGTGGAAACTATTCTAACATGAGCGTGGGGTACTGCAAGTGCTCTGTTTTTCTCTTCAACAGAACACAGAAGAGAAAAATGTCACATTCTTTTTTATGGCGTACTTGTTATATTTCCACTGACACGTTAACATAAGCAAGGATAATATGATTAAATTATTCTGAATTGTGTAGTCATAAAGAATTACACTTGACTCGGAACAACTGCAAATTGAAAGGAACAGCCTATAGTTCCAAGAGGAGCAACAGCAGCCAGTTTTGGCTTTCTCCCTAAAAAAAGGTTCCTGGTCAGTGGGGATTCTGACTCACCAAAATGTTTTACGCTATTTCTATTCCATTATCACCAATAAGCTCAAGTACAACCCCAATATGTCTTTTATGTCATTAACTAAACTTATTCTTATCTCCTGCAAGCTCCATAGCTCTAGAAGAAAAGTTTCTTCTCTAGTCACCAAGATTACTGAGCCTGTAGAGCTCCATCCTGCTTGAGCAACCTGGTCTAGTGGGAGGTGTCCCTGCCCATGGCAGGAGGTTGGAACTTGATGATCTTCAAAAATCCAATCTTCCAATCCAAACCCTTCTATGATTCTACAAGCTATATGTCCACCAGACTCCATTTGATCTGGTTTCATCCCATTGACACACATTGCAGTATCTTGAAGTTGTTCCTGCTTTAAGCAAAAAGCTGGACCAAATAAGCTCCAGGAAGTCCCTCCCAACCTGAATTCTTCCACAGTTCTGGGTCTAGGGCACCCAGAAACCACTGAGAATCCAAACAAACCTCAAAGCTGTAAAACAGCTTCAAGAAAGGTAACTGGCATGGGAACAGCTGAAAACGGATGGGAAAAAAAGGAGAACAAAAGATTCCAAAAATCAGACAGAAAACTAGCAAGATGAATATGAATTGCCCCATTTTCCAGTGGGAAAAATCAGTTATGATAGCAAAACAGACAATCTTTTCTACCTGCCTTGAACTTCTCAACTACAGCAACAGCCTGGAAGGTTTCAAGTTGCCCTTGCTAGCTTTCATGCTAGTTTATTTAGTAACAGAGGTAGGAGCTACTTGAACAATTCACTCAATTGGAGGAGATGACAGCTTGAAACAACTGGTGTGGGGGCTTTTCAAACCTTTCGTTTATATGTCTCCTCTGCAGCACGCTTGGATTGTGGCTCACAGTTTAATTTCCATGCACCAAAACCTCTGAGGCATCTGACGAGCTGAGGAAAGGGAAACAACCAGCGTATATATAAAAAAAAACCAAAACCAAAACCAAACCAAACATCACAACTCATTTGCTCCGTAGACCCAGCCAGGAGGTTTTCTACCTGAGAATTAAAGTTCTTCAGTGATGATGGGATTGTTCACTTAGTAGTTATTAGGAGAATTGAAATTAATCTTAACAATTTAATAATTAATATTAACAATTTTGCTTTAGGAACAGCCCCAGATGGACTTCTCTCAGGCCAGACAGAGCAGGATGTGAACTATAGGTTTCTGGTAGACCTTTCCCCTGCAACAGCTACTTACACAAACAGAATGAAGCTTTAAAGAATTAGCACTGCCTTGAGTTTGCCTGAACAAGTATTTCCCAGCTTCTCAAGGAGCTGCTGTAGTTGCACTGTATTTCCTTTACAGATGTGTTGATAGCTCTTGCAAAATTCCACAGCAGCAGAGGAACAGAATCATAGAATCCTGCAGGTTGGAAAAGACCTTCAAGATTACCAAGTCCAGCCATTAACGTAGCAGAGGAACCAGAGGCACAGTAGCTTCTCTTTTTTTTTTTTATAGTGTTCCAAAACTTGTATGATATTGCCAAGAGACTCGTATTCAACAGAATTTAGGAGTTTGACAGAGAAGTCGTGCACATGTGTTATGTGTTTGCAGACACTTCTTCCTCCTCCTGCTATTTATAGAGGGAGACTGTAAATGCTTCGCTGAATAACTGAAACCTCTGACTGCAGTAGATACCAACAGCAGTAACCAAGCACGAGGCTGACAAACTGTCCTTGTCCCTTGAGTACCTACAAGGCAAACCCCTTTATGGTAGACTTTCATTTCCTTCACTTCTGCTGGAAGAGCAATGTGGCAGGACACAAACAACCCAGGAGGTTACTGGAGAGTGTCAGGGATGGAGATACTGGGTGAAACAGCCAGGAGTGATGCACAGCTGGATTGGCTCTTCACAAATAAGACCTGACCAGGGATACAATAATCAGTGCCAGCCTTGGGTAAAGTGGCCATGGATTAGTACAGTTGAAGATCCTAAGTGGATCGAGGAAGGCAAGCAGGACATCACAGGCTGGACTTAAGCCAAGGGTAAACCATCCCTGATCAATCAATCCCTGATTGCTTTCTATGGTGAAATGACTGCATTTAAGGACAAGGGGATACAGAAGATGTCATTTATCTCACCTTAAGCAAGGGTTTCAAAACTGGTTCCAAAAAAATCCTTGCACCCAAGCTGGGATATTACAGTCTAGATGGGTGGACAACCAGCTGCACATTAGAATGCATTTTTGCAACCAACTTTGGGTCCACAATACAAGGAAAACATAATAAACTAGAGCAAGTTCAGTAAAGGGCCACCAAGACAATCAGGAGCTGAAGCACATCCCCTGTTAGGAACTGGACTTCTTCACCCTGGAGAAGAGAAGCTTTAGGGGGGACCTAATAACTGGCTTCCAGCACCTGGAAGACATCTTCCAGCATCTAGAAGACAATGCCAGGCCCTCCACAGCAGCACAGAGCAGAAGGACAAGAAACAGGCATAAGATAAAAGAAAAGAGGCTCAGACTGGATATAAGGAAAAAAAAAATCCTCCCATGAGCATGAACACATACAGAGGTTGCCCAGAGAAGCTGCAGCCTCTGTCCTCAGAGGTTTTCAAGACCTGACAGGATACAGCCCTGAGCAACCTGTTCTCTCTCCGTATCTGATCCTGCTTTGAGTAGGAGGTTGAACTAGAAACCTCCCGAGATCCCTTCTGACAGGAATGAGCCTATGGTTTTATAATACTCCACTCACGTTCTCCAGGATGATACTACAGGCTCCTTCCACAAAGTAGCATTCAGACAGCGACCTTCACAGTTTTAGGAAAAATGGATCATTTCCAGAAGCATCACAGTTTTTAGCACCAGAGACTGGAAATAACTAACTTCATGCCAAGGAATGCCAGGTGCCTTCATTTCAGTTGGGTTGTATTATTGTTGCTGATGTTACTGGCTGACTCAGGTGGGGGGAAAAAAAATCAACACACACTCACGTTGGCTTCAGACATCTATGTAAGGCAGCATGAATCCAGGCCAAAGATTTGGAAAGCCTTATTGAGATAGGCCAACCGCAGTGCAAGAAACACCCCAAAAAATTATTCCCCAAAATTAAACTAACATGATAAAATGTCAGAGCACAGACTAAATTGGGTGGGTTGAGTCAAGGAAAAGGCTTACAAAAATATTCTCTTTCCAAGTTCCTTAGCATGGAAAACTGCAGGAGAGGGACTAATTTTGTTTAGAAGGTATTTTTTTAAAACCCAGGACATGCTGTTGTGATTACTTTGAATACTTCAGTCCCATATGTCGCATCTGACAAAACCACTCAGTCATTAACTGGCATTTTCCTTTAACTACTCATTTCAAGTCGGCGTGGAATGGCAGTGTACACAACCTAGAGAGGCTGAGGCTCCTTCACCCTGTGACTCCAAAGCAGAGTTTCCAGCCAGAACAGGTTCTGCTCCTGCAAACGTGTATTTGGTGTTGCAAACAGAAATTCATTTGCCTACAACAACCCAGATTGTCAACTGAAGAAAGGACAGCAGAGGTAGGCAAAATTCCTGTTCGAGTCATACCAACTTCAACCCAAGCTGATTTCCCACAGCCCTAGTTGCTTGGGTTCCGACACCCAAAAATGAAATTAATGAGGTTTTTATTATCACTATTGTTATTATGATTAATGAGATTTGCTGAGGATAAGAGATTCACAGATCCAGCTTCGGTTTTCTACAGCTGTGTGTCTAATTACTGCATTATTGCTCTGTTTTCCACACAGCGGCTTCGCCCATGTAAAGTAATGAAGTGTAAGTAAAAGGCCAGTACAAAAATAAATGGGGCTTTTATGCACGAGCCACGTTTCCTCCTACTATCTGAAAGATTATTGCTATGTATTTAAGTATATTGATGCACATAAGTATTTTCAGGGCCAAAAAATGCTTATCGGTGTATACTTTGAGACTTGCACTGCTGGCAATTTGGAGCACAGCCAGACAAGCACTACCTCTCTCTAACCACTTGTATAATTAAGTATTTTCAGGATGAGGTTCACAGGTATCAATTCATCATGTAGGTTTTCTGGTGACTGCTGACATCCCATAAAAGAAAACAGGAATCTGTTTTGAAATAACGAATCATTGCAAACTGTGGGACGACTGAGATGTAATTCAATATTTTGACCTGAAAACAGATTCATTTTGCTAATTGTTAAACCTTCATCAAGTTATGGTTCAAATAAAATCTTATTTTGCTGGGTATTTACACTACAGAAGCATAATTCGTAACGTCATAATTCATATGTAAAGAAAATGTATGCAGTTCCTTCTGTTTAGAGGACACACATGTGCGTTGTTTTTAGCTTATTTTAGAAAAGAAAAATTTTAAACTTATCTTTGAGGGCAATAGTCAGCTCCACTACATAAAGTATGGCAGGAGTTTTATTACTGAGCTTTTAGACATTTTCTGTGCAGGGCATCTTCTCTAGGGAATCATTAGAATCCTAAGTGTGAGAAAAGAGTTTATTTCGAGTTTGTATCACCTCTGCCAATCCAATAGCTAGCAAAGTCTTCAGAGAGCTAAATATACCCTTAGAAAGTCAGCCTTCATTCACATCATCGCATGAATTTAAGTCCTGGAGACGTGAATCGTAGCTTGTTGAAGACATGAAGTTTCACTGAGATAAAAACTACGGAGTGGGGGTTAAACTGAAGCTGGAAATAGCTTTTCTTGCAGGAAGCCTTGACCTGAGGTTCCTCAGGGATTCAGCTGATAAAAACTGCAGACCTTCTCACCTCTCCCTCCACCCAGCTGGGGTGGATGCAGCTCTTACCAACGCTGCCCAGGAGCGAGAGGCTTAGAGGAGGCAGCCAAGGGTCAGCTACCTCTTCATCTAATTGGAACTAATCTGCATGTGGCACAGCGTGGCCCGAAGCCAGGAGCAGGTTTAGCTACACAGATGGATGATTTCTTCGTGCTTATTCACATCATCCTTTCCCACCCAGCATTCAGCACTGGCCACGATTTGCAGCCCCGTCTCACGGATTTTTATGGATCCAGGATCTATACGTGCCGGAGACCGCACATCCATCAATACCCTCTCTACCTGTAACGGCGATACAGCAGAAGGAAGGGCATGGACAAAATATGTCAGGACTATACAGATTAGACTTGAGTCTATTTAGATGTGGCTTTAAAAGAAACAGCAGCCTGCTGGCTGATTAACACAGAGACTAGAAGATGATCCCCACCACCAAGGGAAGAAAATGGTAAATAGAAACTAGATTACAGCAATGCAAAGACAACATAGCAAAACATTATCTAAAAAGACCAATTATACAAGACCAACACTCAGAAACTCTCATCCTCAGAAATTCTCAAATGCTGCTTGCCTTTTCAGATGAGAAAAATAAATGACGAACATTTAATAATCACCACAAGTGCATGACCTAGTTTCCAGTCTAGTGCCCAATCTACTACAATATTTTGGTTCTCTGGCTGAAGTAGAATTCACTAATAAAAGGAAAGGGGGGGAGGAAATATATGTGCTCATACTCATTACATAGTTCTGAAGTAAGACAAAGAAAGCTTCGATCGTATGTTTAAAGATTTGTGAAGCGTACATCAAAGGAAGCCAGAAAGGGTGTCTGATAGTTAACACACCCTGTTTAAATTGCTAGTGGAACATTATGACACCTAAACTGTACTTTCATCTAATAGAATTCATCTCTTCTTACCTGTGTTTTACCCACTGCATCCTTACTGCAGAATAAATTTTGAGGACTCTGTAACTGTAGAACCAGAAGAAAGTTATTCCTTTGCCACAAACTACACAAAAGTAAGATGTTCAGTAAATAAAGTTAGTTTGAAGGGGGCGTTTCTTTATCCTACAGGTGGGGTTTATTATATATTTTTTTTTTCTAAAATTACACCTCAGAAGGAAGGATTCACTTTCTACTTTGAGTTTATCCGTATATTCCAAGAAGCTCAGCACCTCGAAAAGCCTGGCAGGAGAGCAGAGGCTCCGGTTTCACACAGACTCCTGACCTGGAACACTTTTTGCTCTTCTGGCAAACGCAAAGCCAGTGACGGAGCCCGACCGGTTATGTTTCCCCAGGTAAGATGCAAAGTGAGATGTTCTACTTTTCCTGAGCTTGGATAAAGTGTTCCTTTCAAGCAGTTGCTGAGGGTGTGGTGAAAGCCACCTTCGACGCAGAAAAAAAAGCAGTAGAGTGCATAAAACACCTTTTCTGATACCTCTTTACACAGGCTCACCTACATTTATTTATTCTCACCTACAATCTATTTACTTAGTTCAACCACCGCAGTGTTCTAAATATAAGGATTTGTATGCTCTATACAAAGTGAAAAAAAAAAGTAAATAAAAATCAGAATATCAAGCTATTTTAAGGGCCATTCCTTATTTCTTTACTTGACCCTTGACTGACCTAATAAATAGCCAGCCATGCCGAAATCCCCTATTCCATGAGGAAGGGGAAGGCTTTATCCAGTCTTCACGTAGAGAAAGCCATGCAATTGGGAAGCCTCATCCTTAGAGAATTTGGCATGAAATTTTGTCCTAACAAAAAGCAACAACACACAAAAAAAGAAAGATAAATCATACTGCTTTTATGCTCCCCCAACACTATAAAAATCGTGTGCCTGAAAGACATACATTTATAGGCCCTAAAAAACAAACAGCAGATGTCTTCATGTCTAGAACTCTGTTAAAAATTGTATTACTTCAAGCTTGTTGTTACATATAAATTATACATAGAAATAACACACCAACATTCACTGACTTCATTAATAGGTGTTTGTTACACACAAACTCTAGTAAATTTTTTTTAAAGAACTTCAGTGAATACCCTGTGCAGAGGAAAAGCTTTGAAGCACAGCAGGGAACCAGCTCTCCTTCACCAGGCCTGAAAGCTTTAAATGAAGTCTGCAAAATGACTTCTACACTCAGCAGCAACCTGAAGAAACGAGGACCCCAGTGAGAAGAAGGTGGGAAAGCAGCATCATTGAGCATCAAAGCATTCCTGGGATAGAGACGACTTGAAACATCATCCCAAGACAGAGTTATGTGGGAATCAGGACAACTGTCCCACTAGGGCTCTGGAAAAAATCAAGGTAAGAATTTCAGGGAAACCTTGGGAATCACAGAATCTTCTAGGTTGGAAGGGACCTTCAAGATCATCTTGTCCAAC
>JAOXJM010000023.1:84230544-84244498 GCA_026413425.1 Tringa solitaria | reverse complement strand
CTTTCTTTCCTTCCTTCCTCTTTCTTTCCTTCCTTCCTCTTTCTTTCCTTCCTTCTTTCCTTTTTTAATTTTAAGCTGGTTTCACAAGGATGGAAGCAAGGGGGCTATAGTTATTGGGCTTTCGGGGGCTTGCGCCTGTGCTGCGTTTTCTGCGGGGCAGAGGAGCCTCCTCACCCTTCGAAACGACCTCGGCTTTAATTCCCATTCACCCCCTACCATCCCCGCGCGATTCATTCTGGAATTGAGGCTAATTTTATCCAGATTTCGTCACAGCTGGAAGCAGATTTATCTTGGAATGACCAAAAAAAAAAAAAAAAAAAAAAAGCCCTGCCGAGGTATTTAACTTGCAGGCTCTGGAGAAAGGGAACTCCTTTGGATCGGGGAGTGGGGGGAGCAGAGCCTGTCGCACCAAGCGGGACCGGGGGATGGCTAAAGAGCCGCAGAGTTAAACCTTTCCTCTCCAAACCCTCGGCTTCTTCCAGGAAAACCCCGGGCTTCAACATGTTTTAGCGATGGGCTTGGCAGCGCTGGGTTTACGGTTGGACCCAATGACCTTAAGGGTCTTTTCCGACCTAAAGGAAAAGGAAAAATCCCTTTCTGTGCCAATGCCGGAGGGGCGGCGGGCGGTGGAGAAGCGGCCACCCCGTCCCAGCAAAGCTCCCCCCCGCCCCGGGTCCCCTCCGTTCCTCCGGCTCCTTCCCGGCGGGTGTCCC
Source organism: Tringa solitaria (assembly GCA_026413425.1). Lineage (NCBI taxonomy): Eukaryota > Metazoa > Chordata > Aves > Charadriiformes > Scolopacidae > Tringa > Tringa solitaria. The sequence goes on along the minus strand of JAOXJM010000023.1, from coordinate 84,243,785 downwards.
CCCAAAACCTCCCCGTCCCGTTCTCTCGGAGGCTCCCCCGGCGATATCCCCCCGCCACCCCCGACCGGGGAGGGCTGGGAGGAGCGGGGGCTACCGTGGGGCTAGCCCGGGAGCCGGGTGGCCGCCTGTCGGGGCGCGCCACCGGGCGGCCGGGAAAGGGAAAACCCCGTCGGAAGGGAAGCCCCTTGTCCCCATTGCCGTTCATCCCCCTCCCCTTTCTTTCTTTCTTTCTTTCTTTCCTTCCCTCTCCGGGTGTGATTTTCGGAAAGGAGCTGGCACGCCTGCCCTGTAGAGTTAGTTCTTCTTGTGCCTACCGGAGCCCGCTTGGATGTTGTCAGAGCCAGGAGTCGCCCTGGGGTTTTCTCCCTAAAGGGGGGAGGAAATATCTGCACCGATATACGGAGTGAGCACACCCAGAGGGGCGGAAAAGGCAGTGGTGGATAAGGTTGGGGCAATGGTTTCTTCCAGGCAGTGCGAGATTTCCGAAACTTGTTCCCTCTTTGGCTTTGTCAGAGCAGAGCCACGAATTCCAACTTTCAGGCCATTTCAAGAAGGCGGCCAAAAAGCAGTTAAAGGGGCTGGTTAGTGGAGCCGTGTCGGATATTTTACGGTCTGAAAATTGCATTTAAAATTTTGCAAGCTTAGCTTGAAATGTGCTGACTTTCCTACGCTAAGAAGGAAACCCCAGAGCAGAGGCTGCGCTGAAAAGACTAAGATAAAACGCTGCCAGGTAGCAGCAGCAGAAGACATTTCTTCTGTCTGAGCCACCCTGACATGTAAATTCACTCTGGAGTGGTCTGAAAGAGAAACACATTCTAGTTCTGCTTGACTACAAGCCATCCCCAGAGCATTTGAGATGCATTCCGCTGGACTAAAATAGGTCACACTGACAAAATATTTGAAGGATATCCTGAAGTTAGGACGTGGGTAGGTTTTGTCCTGTGGATGCAGAAAGATTTAATGTTGGGAGCAAGAAGTGAGAAGAACTGAAGACTTTTAATTGTGTGTATATATATATATATATGTCTCTGGCAGCTGGAATGCCACCAAACAGGGTGTCCTCACCGTTAACAGCTGAGTTTGGGAACGGGAGGGAGAATTTCAACGTTTGCATAGGGCTGGGGATCTCTTACTTTCTACTTTCTGTCTCCTGGCTTCCCTGAAGCAATTCAACCTACCATAAGGGCAGAGCTGACTCAAGGCTTCTAATTATTGCAAGCCAACCCCAAATTTGGATTGGGAAAGGAGCGAAAGAAAGGAGAGGGCAGAGCAGCCTGGGGTTTGGAGGACGAATGGAGAACAGCGTGGCAGAAAGTGTGAATAAGATGCTGAGGGTTTTTTCTTGCTTCCAGCTCGTAGCCTTCACAGAGCCTTTTCTCCTTCTTCTGGAGGCTGGGTTCTCCCTCCCCTTCTCTCACCCTGCAAAGGTGTCTGCCCGTTTCCCTCCTCATCTTCTGGCAAGAGGAACCAAACCCCTGTGTTCCCCCCTTGCTGGCAACCCGTACTGGGCCATGGCAAGCACTGACATTGCCCGTGCTTGAAGCTGGCCTTGCTTAAATGGTAAGAGATGGGGTTAGCAAGCAGAGCTTCAGCGAGGTGGCTGTAAATGACAGTGCTGCCCAGTAGGACCACTGCTCTGGTCTGCAATGGGAATTGCCATTTTCACCGAGTTCCTCAGCTTGGACCTCTTCCACTTACTACTCAAGTGTAGTTAGTTCATCACAAGCAACAAGTGGTTCATTATAGATGATGAAAATCTTGGCTTCCAAGGCTGCCTTTGTAAATGGTGAGCACTCGAGTACGGTATTTCAAATGGGAGGCTCCGATGCAGCTATTGAGGGTTGTGTGTTATGGTTTTTATTCTTTTTAAAGAGTGGCGGAAGGGAGCCACAGTACTCCACCCATTTGCTTGCAGAAAGTCTCTCTGTGAAGCGAAGATAGTTGTGGGTCCAGCTGGGAAGAGTTCAGCCGTGGCGGTGGAATGACATCAACCCAGGCACCTCGAAGACTTTCTGTATGAACTAGCAGTTAGCGAATGGACTTTCCTTAGGGCTCACAAAATTCAGCTGCGGAAAAAAATCAAATACCCAGACCCTGAGGAAGGGCTGAGAAAGGGAGGAGTATTCTAGGAAAGAACACAGAAAAGGCATTCTAGAGCCTCACAGAAAAGCTGGGTTCCTTAGTGCCATATATATGTTCAACAGCTACATTAGGGCAAAACAAATTGAAACCAGCTTTTCCACAGTAATACCATGTTATTTATCACCAAACCACGCTGGTTTGTGACAGGCTGAAAATAAAGAAAAGGACATGCTTCCTCATACAAGATATAGTCCAGCTGTGGAACTCCTCGATGCAGAACGTTGCGGATACAAAATTTTTGTAGGTGTTCAAGGGAAGAGTGGGCAACTGTGGAAGACAAATCCACCGAGGTTTCCTCACACTACAGAAGCTACCTCTGGTTTAAAGTCCATGGGAGGAAGGACAATAGATGGTTGCCCTATTCTTGTGCTCTACCCTGAGCATTTGCATTTGGCAAGTGTCAGAAATCAGATTTTAGGCCAGGTGGACCTTTAGTCAGGCCAGGAAAGCTGTTCTTATGTTCTCATCATAGTATTTCTTTATTTTGACACCTTATTGTTTATCCATAGATATGTAAAACTGTCATTCATCTTCAAATGTAGTACTAATTGAGCAATAACCAAAACAATACTTTGGAGGTAACTTTGTATAACTTTGTATATAAAAGTTAATGCTCAAATATATGCATTTCTGCTACATCAATCACCTAAACCTGTATGGTCACCTGGTGTCTCTCTGCAAAATCTTGCACCTGGGATGACTGGGCTCTGCTTTCAAAACCTTCACGTACCTTTTAGGGTGACCACATACACCCCAGAGCTTAGGTCTGTGAGTCACTGTAATCTTCAGATGTCTTATGAAAAAAGTCCACTCCAAACCCTGATTTTTTGAGCTCCTTTAAAGCCAGGTTTGGTATCTTTATACTGTATTGTAAAATTGTGCTTTATATATATCCTAGTAAGTAAACTCCGGGTCAAAGTTGGTGTTCCGTGCAGTTAAAGGTGAAAAGCGTCAAAAAATATGCTAAAACAAAAGAGCCTTCTGAATTTGGCATCAGAAGCAGCAAGCTGTGTTTGAACCTCAGTGCTTAGTTAGCTAAAAATTGCTAATTGTCACCTCTTACAGACAAGAACTATGTCTATATCACAGAATCACAGAATGATAGGGGGCTGGAAGGGGCCTCTGGAGATCATCTAGTCCAACCCTCCCTGGAAGAGCAGGTCCACCTAGAGACCTGCTTTTAAAGGGATGTTACCACTTCTTTTTCTATGTTGCACAAATACTCTTTTTTTTTTTTTTTTTCCATGCTAGATCTTTAGCTGGGTTGTAACCAGGCTGTTTCACTGGAGAGCAGCACTCTTGGTATTCTAAACTAAGCTCAAGGAAAGCGTTTATCTTTGCCCTGTTTTACACTGCCAGTACAGTGTAAACCAGAGAGCTCAACCACATACATATCCTGGAATTGCTTAGCTTTTAAAGTTTAATCATAGGCCCTTTCTTTCTGCCCAGCTGAGGTTTCCATGTAATTGGAGTGAAGGATATGAGAATGGAGCGCAGCTTTCCCAACGGCAGCGGCCAGTAGTTGGTTATTGTCACTGACATCACTGCTGCCAAAGGAAAAAAATGGTCTTTTCAGTAAGGATTAGAGCTCAGAATCAAGACTTCTGGGTTCAGTTTCTGGCTCTGCCACAGACTTCCAACAATTTTACATTCTTTTTTACTGTTGCCCGGCTACAGATGGGAATAATACTGCCTTATGTCTTTTCCATTTAAAGTATCAGCTCTTTGTGTGGTGCATCACCCCACCTAGGTGGGGCTTGCCACATGTGACCGTAAGGCACAGACAGCACAATTTCTGCAACTTTTGTGGGGTCCTGCAGGAAAAAGGGTCAGCAGACTTGTCCTTCTTACTTAGCCGGGCTTTCCTGCATGTATATAATGAGGAGACTCTTCTAGATGAGGAACCTTCTACTTTCCTCACTCATCTGTCCCCTCCAGCCATGGATTTTGAAGTTCTCTGATATCCTGAGAGAGATTCAGACACCCACACATAGGGAATTAAATGAGGGTTTGGTGGCCATGGCACGCAGAGAGACACAGCAGAGGATCTGCAGGAGGACCATGCTTTTCAGAGCAGCAGAAGCTGAAAGCATTAAAAATGGGACTTGCCATCTTGTTTAGGTGCCCCAATTGCTCCATCTGTCACATGCAGACAATGTAATCTTTGAAAGAAAGGAGAAGGGAGGAAAAGGGGAAAGGAGATCTTTCTAAGTTGGTTCCTTGGGAGAGCAATTAGCAAAGTCCCATTTTCCATAGCAGGCAGATTCTGGGTAGGTAACACAGAACTGTTGGTGGCTTTTAGGTCACTTAAAGCTGCTCCTTTTTGGCCATTACAGGAAAGAGCACAATTGGTCTGGTTTCCTGTGGGTTCTGAGGTTTCACAAGTGTAGTCTCTCTGTCCAGCTCTGCCTGGATCCCAAATTTTGAATGCAACTTTTGAATGCATTGGTGTTTTTCAACCATGTTCCACCTACAACCAGTAGTTACAGAGAAGAGAAGCAGAAGCACAAAACATAATTGCATTCTTAGCGACGTAAATGAAAACAGGGCGTTGTACAGAGTGGAATGACTCAGATTACTGTCCCACTGAGGGAAAAGCAGGTGAAACTCAGCTGCTTCCACCTTCCAGGAGGTATCTCAGCACGGATGCTGGCTGACTCTTCTACGCCCGTCTTGCTAGAGGCTGCTGGAAGCGCCAGAGGCCATACAGGGAATATTTGAGGCATTTCTATTTTGAGCAGAGTGTTAAATTCTGTTGCGCTGATGTCAGTGCTAATATTGCGTGATTATATTTTGAAGATGCTAAGATAACTGTGTCTATTTCCAACGCGTATTTTCAAATCTCTCTTTCTTGTTTTAGGGAAAAAAAAACCCAGATAAAATGGAGCCCGTGTTACTGCTATTCCTATGTTTCATACCTATATTAGGTCTCAGTAATGGAACAGAAACTGAACAAGATTTTACTTGGCACTTAAAGAAGGTTCCCCAGATTGTGAGCGAAAGAACTTTCTCCCTTGACAGCCCTAAATTTGAAGCGAAAACCAAATTAGAGCTGAACAGCGTGTGTGGAATTGAATGTCAAAGAAAATTGCCGGTGCCGAGCTTGTCTGACTTGAAGGACCTCTTGTCCTATGAGACCGTTTTTGAAAACGGGACACGGACCCTGACTGAAGTGAATGTCCTCGGACTGGGGCTTGACCCAGCTGGAAACACAACCACCACGCCAAGGTCTTCGAGAAAGAAGAGGCAGATATACGGAACGGACAGCAGGTTCAGCATCTACGACAAGAGGTTCATGACCAACTTCCCGTTCAACACAGCCGTGAAGATCTCCACCGGCTGCAGTGGCATTCTCGTTTCCCCCCGGCACGTGCTGACAGCTGCCCACTGTCTGCACAACGGCAAGGACTATGTCAAGGGCAGCAAAAGACTGAGGGTGGGCCTGATGAAGACGAAATCCAGAGGCGATGGCAGGAAACGCAAAGGGGCTAAAAGAAGCAGGAGAGAAGTTTCTGCGGCCCAAGAGGAGCCCGAAGCCACCACGGAACTAAGGCGACGGTCCAAAGGTGGTGGGAGAAAGCAGAGGAGATCTGGGAGGAAGCAGGGCACCTCAGATGGCATGCCCTCCTTCCAGTGGACCAGGGTGAAGAGTACCCACATCCCCAAAGGCTGGTTTAAGGGTGTTTCTGGCGATATCGCCCTGGATTACGATTATGCTGTTCTTGAGCTCAAGCGTCCCCACAAAAGGAAATACATGGAGCTGGGAATCAGCCCAACAATCAAAATGATGCCTGGGAGCATGATCCACTTCTCAGGTTTTGACAATGATCGATCCGGGCAGCTGGTCTACAGGTTTTGTAGCATTTCTGATGAGTCCAATGACCTCTTTTATCAGTATTGCGACGCTGAGCCCGGCTCCACTGGATCCGGCGTCTATCTCCGTTTGAAGGAGCCGAACAAGAAGAAGTGGAAGCGCAAGATCATCGCTGTCTACTCAGGCCACCAGTGGGTGGACGTCAACGGTGAACAGCAGGATTATAACGTAGCAGTAAGAATCACTCCTCTCAAATATGCCCAGATTTGCTTCTGGATACACGGGAACGATGAGAACTGCACGCAAGGCTGAAGAGAGCTGAGCCTGACTCACTTAGCACACCCCTGTCACCGCAGAGCGAAGGTCTGCCGCAGCCGCTGCTGGAAGAACATCGCTCCACATCAGGACGTCTTTCCAACTCAAAGCTCACAAGTAACGTTAGGGTGACTCGAGGAACGCTGAATTGCTGGGGGATGGGTAGCATTGTCAGACAAAACGTTTCTAATTGTAACCAACCCTAGATATGCACTTAAAATCCCAAACTCTATTTATGTTTGAAATTGTGATAAATTCAAATTATTCATACCAGAAAAAAAAAAAAAAAGAAGAATGGCTACACCTGTTTGACATTTTTTTTCCAAGGGAAGGATTGAAACATCTCAAACAGTTATTATTAAACAATACCTATTTTTCCAATGGATTTGATTTTCTCAGGGTTCTGTTCCAATTCTTCAAATGCAAGTTGTGCGTACAGCACATTACTGGATGCACAGAATGATCCAGAGAACTGCATGAGACCAAGACATTATTTTGACATCCTAGAAGGACCACGGCTCCACGTTGAGAAGCAGCAGTCTAGTTCGTGCTCGTCAGTCTGGAAAACTTCCTCCTCTGGTTGCTGCAGGAACGCCTCCATGGAAATCCCAAATTTCTGTAGCTGGGTCTTAGACATTAAAGACGAGTTTCACTTCATAGCTCAGTAAAAACAGCAAAAAGAAATTAATGAACAGAGAAGTTTCCATGTTTGGAAGAAGAAGAAACATCAGGACATAATTTAATGCCTTTAAATCTTCTTTGAGGAGCTATAGAAGTCTTAAACATATGCATTTGCTTTCCAGTTCGTATTTGGACAGCTGTAGGTGTAGTTTCTAGTCAAATGTTTAGCTTGACCACTGGGAGAAGTCACTGACTTCTGAAGTGGCTATTTGACAATCATTTAGAGCTTCACAGACGATAGATTTTTTGGGTGCTAACGAATTTTTGCAGTTTTTATAAATTACTTTTATACGAGCTCAGCTTCATAGATAGGTCGGTATGTATTAGACTGGGAGTTGGAAAGCAATATTTTAGTTTGGCTTCATACAGTTTTGCAAAATGGGTAGTTTTAATCGTGTCATATTCAGACTCCAGCTCAACATGAGTTACAAGGTTAAACTAAAAATTTCTCCCAACAAAATTATACCACCTTCTGAATGGTAGAAGTACTACCCTGTACCTTATAACAGATATCTTGTTAGGTAGCAGCAGTAGTTCACAAATAATTTGGTTCCATATGTTTGCTGAACCATATCTTTAATGAAAACACAAAGCGAGCTTGACTTCTATACACCTTTAAACACAAATCACCTTTCTAAAAATTGTTGTTGATTGCTACACAAGTTTATATATTTTATTTTATATCAAAATTTTGAAGCACACAGGATTGTTACGGTGCTACTTTAATCTAATAACATAAAATGATACTGTATATTTCCAATCATACCCTTTGAGTTTCAATACTTTTAAGATCTTTCACTACCAAAATATTTCATTTTTTGATCATAAGTTTATGCTGACCAAAATACATTTTCTTCCTGTGCAGAAGAAAAAAACATCAAGATTTTAAAATACTGTTTGTTTGTTGGTATCTTTAAAATATGCTTGTAGTATCTTTTGATGAAATAAGATCATTTCAATAACTCACTTTTTTGTAGATGATTGAAAGTATAAAACCTGACACTTTGAATGTGCAGGCAACTTTCTTTGTCATATTATTGCCAAAGCATAAAAATTTAAGACTTGCTTACATACTATAACTCTAACAATAGTCCATTAATTGGAAGAGATCTCACTCCAAAAGAAACTATTTCTTTTAATGTCAGCCTTTCCAGGGAACACTTAACTTTTTTATTATTATTATTTTGTGTGATTGTTTGCAGAATACTAATAATAATTTTTAAAGTTTAGAAATGAATGTCTAAGATTTTAAGGTTAATTATTTTTTATTGCTGTTAACATCTCTATGAAGACGTATGGCTTTGCTGACAGTAATTCTAAATCACCTCACTCCAGTATTTAATACTCTCGCTCTATGCAATGGGCCTACAATATTCTTTAGTTGGCTCTCTAGTGTTTTTCTTAAGTGCCTTTTCCCATAGTTACTGTGATAAATAAGGTGCCACATCAGTAACCCAATACCAGCCAACCTAGGTCTATGGATTCTCTTACAATTGTTCTCACTGTTGATTTGGGTCCAAAACTGATCAAGATAAGGTGTCTTAGTAAATTCCTTGTTTCGGTAAGTCTTATTCACGTGTTCTCCTTAGGAGCAGAAATATAATCTATTTCTTTATTAGTCTGGGAATCAGGGACAAGGTAAGAATGAAAAATGTCAATGTTGGCTTTCAAATGGTCTTGTTGTAATAGTCATCTGCTATAAATACCTCAGCCACAACCTGAAGTTCTCATACCAGGCTGACAGCAAACGTTTATCCTCAGAGGATAAATACGAGATGCTCAGTGCCTCGTTTTATGGTACTAAGAGATTAAAGAGGCTGCCCAGAGCAACATAAAAATTAATCAAAAAAAAAAAAAAAGAAAAATATATATAGACACTCAAGCCTCTGCGTCTGGGTGCACATGCACAGACACGTGCAAATAGACGGGCTTGTGGAGCGTGTGCCATTTTGACTGGGTCAGGGCCTTCAGGCAAAGGAATGCAGGCACAAGAAGACGTGGACAAAATGTTATTCCTGTTATATCTGCATGCCAGGCAACGTTTCAGCCTGTCACTTGGCCTAATAGAGAAGGACATGCCTTATGTAGGCATCATGACTCCAGGGACTTCTGAAATAGTTCATAAATCAAGTACTTGCGCACAACCCCGGGAGGTCAATGTCCCACATAGAGCTCTTGGTACCAACCACTACAAATGGGACAAGAATTTCTGAGCCGTGTTCATCTCAGATTTCCTCAAAAAACCCCTGCATTTCGTATCTAGTTATCAATGAGAAAATAGGAGGAGGGGGTGTTCCTAGTAGATCGGATCTGCTGTTGTCTAGGACAGCAGCATCAAGGCTGGGTTCCCAGCCTAGAAAAGGACAGAGCCCTTGTGATGTTTCCCCAAAGGATTTTTTCCCTCTTTTAAGTACCAGGCTGTACATCACTTGTTTTCATCGGTACTAATACTTTTCCGTAAGAGATGCTATGGTAGATCATTTTCTTTATTCCTGGCTTTAGGGAAAGACAAACTCAGTCAAATCCCTTTTCTGCTATGGTGTTACTGGCAAATTGTAAAGTTAACAAGTAAGTTTTTCCCTTGGCCAAAGATAAACCTCAGATACGAACCATTAACACCCCCGGGCCAGCTTCTGCGGGGCATTTGTGCGTGCGGTTAATTTGGGGCTCTGAGACATACAATGGAAGTCAAGGGGATTATCTGCAGTGTGAAAAATTTGTGCCTTAAGCTTGTATTATCTTAACACAAGGAAAACACAGCGCTGGGTACCAAAATTACTTCTGTCATATGAGGTATAGAGTACCCAACCCTTTAAAAGTTCTTTAAAGAAGCTCCTTGACTCAGTTCATAATTTCCCATCCAAATTTTGCAGATTTATGAAGTGTGAATCAGCACAGAATGTGGCTCAAGTCAAAAAGCAATTCGTCTGCATGTGGAGGAGAGAAGCAGCTGGGGAGTTCCTCCTGTCCTGCTGCTGAGGGAGCAAACAGCAATTAATACAGAAAGAGAGAGAGCAAGAGAAGCGGGTGGTACAGAAGACCAGGAAGATGGAGGTGGAATGGCAAGGGGTAAAGAAAGTGTGAAAATGATGAAATGGCTGCGAGGTAGCAGAGGGCCCTATTGTAAGGAAGAGTAGGCAGCTGGTAAAGGCATAACAGGAAACATGACAGAGGAAAAGAAAAACAAATTAGGATGTGAAAAATCACAAGTTACATGAACAGCCTCCCTTGGCTGTTAAGGATGAGGCTCTTCTTCCCAGCCAACAGCAGCAAGGAAAGGGCTGTGAGAGGGCTCAGGTTCTGGCAGAGCCCGCAGGCAGGCAGAGGGGTTTTTGACCCCGACCTAAAATCCCTGCCCAAAATCGCAGGGATTACGCTTGTGCTCCTTGAGGGTCCTTGGGAAGCAGCAGATCCGTGTCCTGGCCAAAAGGCTGGGCAGCGTGAGCCTCCCAGCACACCAGGTCACCACGAGTGGAGTGAGAGAAGGGGGAGTTCTTTCACTTCAAAGTTATTCAAACCTGACATTTTGTTGGGATTTGTGTAAAGGCTCTTCCCCATTGGAAACAAAACCAAACCGTACAAAAAGGAAAAACCAACCAACAAACAAAAAAATCTCAGTCTTGAAGCAGTTAAATGTTGGCTCCATTTTTTGCATGTACCTACAAATTCTAACCAATAAATTTTTTTCAGATATCTTCCGTTTGTGTTTGGTATCCTTGTAGAAATTTAATCAACTGCTTCTAATTTTAGAGGACAGAATACTGCAGATACTTCCATCTACAAATTCCTGGATTAAAGAATGAACGGGGGAAAAAAATAAAGAACATTGTTCAGTTGAAAGCTTAAAATGTCACATTAATCTCAAAGGATTTGGAGGTGTATTTGTGTCCCTGTTGCACCAGCCTTTTGCTCCCAGTGTGAGAAAGCATTTAGGTTAAAAAACCTCCAGAGGTAGCTTTGATGGTTTTTTAATATTCTGTACTTTCTTGAAAGACTGACAGCAAACTTCAAAAAGTGTGTTTTTATAATATTTTTAACTGCACAAAATGACAACTCATTTGGGAAAACAAATGCAAACCTTTGCTATGTTAAGATATTTTACCGTGCACCTACTATGTCAATAAATGTTTTCTATTGTTTTTCTTTTCCTCTGTCATGATGTAGTTTGTTAACTATGGTGGTGTTACGCAAACCCTTGTAACAGGGTATCAGTGAATCACCCGGGACATGGTCTTACAAGATATTAATGTCTCTTTAAATTTGTTCTGGGGAAAAAAAAAAACCCTCCCTGTCGACTCCTGTCTTCAAGATAATGATTCCATGAGCAAATTTGATGAGTTAAAAAAAAAAGTTGGTTCAGCAAGGAAATGACTCACAGACTATGCCATGACTTATTAGTTCTGAAATAAGTAATTAGTTCTGTTTCTGCTATTAGCTATTGTTGTATTTTCTGCCCCAGAGAGCTGCCGAACCAGGCCAAATTAGAAGTTCGTAAAATATTACAATCTTGGTTCTCAGCATTATCTTAACTCTGTGCCCTTGAAATTGGTGCTGATTTGATCACTGACAGTAAAAGGAGAGATTTTTGGCAAGGATGAGAGGCTGCTGGAAGTATTTAATGGAAAGTTTAGAAATGATTGCAGCAGTGATTAACTGTGTGTCTAATACAGGCAATATTTAATGGGGGTCTGGCAAGGGTTTCCCCGCCAGCTCTGGTGTCTTTACATAGGATGAAGGGCCACCTGGGAATCAGGATCACCTGGACCAAAGGCCATGTGGGGCTGGTAACAGGATCTAAATCTTTTCATTACTTTTTGCCACCTTCTGGGAGAACATCTTGGTGCCCGAGGAATGTTTCTTATCCCCCGTCCAGGGAACACAGATGGAGACCTGGGGGTGACAGCCACGTCCTCTGCAGGCCAAGCCAAGCCACTGGTGGGGATGTGGTTGCTCCCATGGAAGATATGTTCCAGGACATGCTGTGGGTCTCACATTCCCATGGGCTCCAGGGAGCCTGAACCAGCATCCTATCCAAATCTATTCAGCCCTAAAATGTTCCAGTACAGCCCAATTCCTTGTGCAGGTATTTTCCTGTCATACTTCCAGCTCCCATCATCTTTAAAAAATGTTCAAAAGGCCTTCACCACACGACGGCAACTCAAATCCACCAAAGAAGTGGCACCTTATGCCAATTATTCCGCAGATATTCCTGACAAAGCCTTCATTCCTTCTACTTGGAATATGTCTCTAAGCCTTGATAATGGCTTGCCCTTCAGATGTTATTGCAAAGAAAAAAGATGAGATATACTAGAAAAGCTACACAAATATTTTACAAAGATTGTGCCTCTTGGCAGTTACGTACACACCCCAGTTACTGCAGTTGCTATGGCTCTACTTCTTTTCCATGTGAAAGAGTTTGAAAACATTGGATGAAACCAAGTTGGGCTGTTTTTCAGACAAATTACTCAGCTGCCCTTTGGCTGCAGTTGCAGCATTCTCCCACCCCTCCCCTCCAGTTGAATTTCCAACTTTATGGATTAAATGCTGGGTTTTACGGCTTTGCTTTAATCAAAGCTGAAAGCAGCCAGGAGGTGGCACACAGCGAAGGACCATTTCTGGCCGTACCTCTCTGTGGGCATCCTGAAGCAGGGCAAGCCCCAGGGGGAGAAGAGGAGGAGAGAAGGTGAAGGTGAAGACCATCATCGGCAAGAAAAAATGAAGCTCCTTTTCTTGATTTTCTTTTTCATATGGGAAAGTTTACACGCAGCCCACTTCTGAACTTGCCAATGTGGTTTTTTTCACCTTGGTCCTATCCCTAAGAATTGTTTTTCACGCTTTTGACTTTTACCTTGAGGCAACTATTTTTATAGTGGGGAAAGGCCCTGGCTCTCCCTGCTCCAGGAACATATGGGCTTGATGTTGCTGCTCCCTGACAGCTGGGAAACGTGCTTCAGTCCTACAAGGAACAAACTCTATCCATTCCCTGTTCACTTCTGGGTGCTGCTTCCAACTGCTCTCCTCAGTCTTCAAACAGCTTTACATCAGGCACACACACAGCCAAGGGATGAAGGCGCCTGGGGAACACATCCCCTGCTCAGATGCAGAGACCTCAGAGGAAATGTAGCTGTGGTGGGCCCGGACACCTTCTTCCCAGTATCCCCATCAGGGATGTACAGGCTCAGACCTGCCCTGTCTTGTGAATCTCATGTCCTGTGAATCCCTCTCTTCCATCCCACCCCATCCCATCCCATCCCATCCCATCCCATCCCATCCCATCCCATCCCATCCC
>JAOXJM010000023.1:84210368-84220905 GCA_026413425.1 Tringa solitaria | reverse complement strand
AGGTGTCCCTGCCCAGGGCAGGGGGTTGGAACTGGATGGTCTTTAAGGTCCCTTCTAACCTGAAACATTCTCTGATTCTATTCTATGATTCTATGTTCAACCACGACCATTTGGATGTAGGTGCCTTCCAGAGCTGTTGCAGGGCAGACACTCATCAGATCCTTTGCAAGCTCCCCTAAACTGCCAGCAAGGAGGTTTGCTCGCTGTAGTCCATGCAGGAGATGTCACACCCACAAACGTTTCTTCACTTCGGTTTCTGCTTCTGCTCTACCACCTTTGCTAACTCCCAAAGGCAACTACTCTTACACCTATAATTGCAGTCAGGGCAACAGAACGAGCATCAGGCTTTTTCTACCCACACCATTTGCAGAGTTTAATTAAGGGAAGTGGTCGTGAAGCTTTAGGAGCCAAGATCTGGAACAGAAAAATAAAAGGCAGTGCTGGCTGCTTTAAAATATGTACAGCCACTACTCCTTCTGTAATCCCATCGCTGAAATTCTTATTTTGTCCCTTCATTACCACTCAGCGTCTGCCACTTCCCACATTGCTCAGAGCACCAGCAATGCATGGAAAAATGTTTTCTGTTAATAAAATTTCGGATATATTTCATGTTCTAGAAGAACCGGACCGCTAACTCAGTGTATCCTCTTTATGTCACGGCCACTACTTCTACCACAGGAAGTTTCAGTTGGCTTTTTTAGGCATTAAGAGTTATTGGGACTTTTTTTTTTTTATCTCCCATGCAGAATAAGTTGCCTGAACGGGCAGCCCTTATTTTGGGGGATGAGATGGGGAAGGAGGGGCAGGAGCAAAGATTCATGCCAAAAAGACAAATCAATGTCAGCTGTGGCTACTGGGCACTTCAGGAACCAGATGCTGGTACCCACCAGAAAGCAGCATCTCCTATTACCAGAGTCTCAAATGCAAATCTTTCCCCCTCCCCTAAAGCTAAAGTTCTTGCTCCGGACTTTCCTGCTTGGTTTTTAAGGCAAGTCTCTGCCCTTTGCAGTTGCCTTAAGAATGGAAGTTGGGGTAGCAGCCTGATTTTGCAAAACAGCCTGAAATGCTAAGACGGCCCCCAGGATCTTAGAAGACAACAACAACAAAGTTCTCACCATCCAGGCTTTCACCTGGGGCAAAACCAGCATCAATCCAGAAGCCCTCAGTTCAAGCTGCAGTGCATTTGGAAAGGCATACATTATAAAACACAGCTAAAAAAAAAATCACAAATAAAGCCAATTAAAATTGATGACGAATAGGGAACAGGAGTAGGAGACATTGCTAACCCCAAACATTCAAAAAATGAGTCAGTTCTGAGGAACACATTGGGGGTTTTTGTTCAAACCTCTACAGTAAGCCGAGTTCCCGTTGCTCCAGGTATTTACCATTCCTTAAGGTACACAAGGCTTAAGCGGGAACTAAAGAAGTCTCATGTGGCCAGAGATGCCAGCTTCTAAAAAAGCCAGTACACAGAACAGCAAGAGCTTGGGTAAGGGACACATCAGCTCTCTGAAACCTGTCCTGCCCTCATGGAAAACACAGGGGAAGGAGACAGTTTCTCCCTCCCACAGACGGGAGCCCTCCTCCCCACCCACTCTCCTCCGTAGCTTGTACTGAGAAGGGGTTAGTCATAGCAGGACAGATGCGTTCATGCCTGCATGATAAAACTCAGATGATAACAAGAACACGTTCTTGTCTACAGGCCAGGAGACAACCACTTGTTTTCCTTGCAAGCCAGATTTTCCAACTCCTTTGCGGTGGGGAGAAGAGTCACTTTCGGTTAGCTTTGCTCAGCATCTTGGGGAAATACCCTGGTCCTACTTCCCACAGCCCACAGGCTTCTCGCTCTTCAACCAAGTTTGCTTTCTGTCCAGGCTTCTGTTCCCTCACAGGTTATCAAACGCGACACATGCCGTGGGCTTGCACAGAGCTGTTGGCCATCAGAGCCATAGAAGACTAACCAAGGACCAAGGGCTGTGGAAATGGACAAAGCTGATGCAGAAAAGGCAATCACTGCATGTACCTGGCAAAGAAAAAGCCCTCACACTGAGTTTTGGCCCCTTGAAACACGTAACATTCATTGGCAACTCACCAAGTGGTAGTTCATCATCTTACAAACCTGAACCTAAGATGTTCCATCTAAACATGAGGAGGAACTTCTTCACTTTGAGGATGGCAGAGCCCTGGCAGAGGCTGCCCAGAGAGGTGGTGGAGTCTCCTTCTCTGGAGACATTCCAACCCCCCCTGGACACATTGCTGTGCAACTTGCTTTGGCAGGGGGGTTGGACTAGATGATCTCCTTCCAACCCCACATCATGTTGTGATTCTGTGTTCTTAATTTGAATGAGACACTAATGAACTGGTCTGAATATATTTACATGCTGGGTTATGACTGTCTTCTGAAAGTGCTGTCCTTGCTTTGAGAAGACATGCACACCATGGTGGTAAGAAGTTGAGCACTCCCTCCATTTGACAACACACAGCACATGGGAAGGAAGGATGGGCAAAACCATGGTGAACCTTTCTGGGGGTGCAGTTACTAACCTTGTTCAGGTCTTTGTGCTCAAATAGTGAGAAACCACAGCGATCTGCTGAGCCTTCCAGCTTTCTAATCCAGAATAACCTGACTCGGGAGGGCACTCATCCTAAGGCTGAGGTGTAAAATCAACTTTTCCAAAGCCAAACTTGATAGAATCAGAATACCAATGTAGCAGCAAGTAAAAAACCCAAAGAAGTTACCAAAAAACCTCCTAAGCAATGGCTCTCCCCTACTTGTTGCACAACTTTGAAATCCAGTTCAAGATTTAAACTTTACCAGAGCGCGCTCAAGTCGGTTCAGTGTTTTGTTGTTTATGAAGTCCTTTGAATGTCCTTGGCATTCCACACTGCTTCATCACCTCATCTTGTTACTAAAACAAGGAGGTCTCTGGTCAGTCACTTCATACCAGGGAGACTTTAATCTACTAAACCATATGAAACGTTTTCTCATCCTTTCATCCCGCCATAAGGCGAACCACAGCACAAACAACTCCTGTAGCACTGTACCTGTGCTTGCTCCCAATAAGCTGTTGGATGATGCCTCACAGGAAAGAAATCAGGACCAGCGTTATAAACTTTCACATTTCCAATATTATTCTAGTTTAAGGAGATGAAGAGCTTTAATGAAGCCTCCCGAGGTGTCATAGGTCAAACTAGAGAATTCTCCTCTCCCTCTCCCTGCTTTACTTGCAGCTTTGTGCTCAGCCAGGCTTTGTAGCAGCTCTCTCCTCTACTGCTTAAAGATCAGCAGAAGTCCTCACCACCTGCAGCAGACACAGCAATGAGTGTCAGGACCTATACACATCTTTCCCTTCTCAAGTTGTATTTCTGTGCTCAACATCTCAACGATCATGAAACTGGCGACCAGGTATTTACTTTGATCAAGGTGTTTATTGCATCTCAGAGGGCACACATGCACTGGGGTTTTTTGTTTTTTGTTTTTGTTTGTTTGTTTGTTTGTTTTTTAAACTGAAATACAAAGAAGAGCCTTTTTGAAATTAGCTTTTTATAGAACTTTCCCATTATGTTATCCCCACAGCAAATTCAGATACAACCACTTTTAATGGTACCATACACTGATTAAATAGTTCATTTGAAAGACTTTAGGTGAATATCTTTCCAACCCGATATGCTTTTACAGAGAACTGCCAAGCCACTTGTAACACTGATCAACAGTGACCTCATTGAAGAGTCAAGATCTTAACGCCAAGCCGTCAGCAGAAACAGTATGAGAACAAATAAAAATTAAAAAGAAACACAGTATGTACAGTAAAGGGCGTGGATCAGAATTAAATCTAATCACCAATAGTACAAAAGCTACTCACAGCGCATTCGGGGCAATGGAGAAAACACTAGCCTAAGGCATACACAGGTAAGCACTAAATTAAGAGATGTATGTAAGAACTGAACAGAGATGAGTAACATCACTTGTAATGTTTCGACTACAGATACACCAAAGAGTGCTCTCGGTATTCGAAATCCCTTAATGCCAGCACGACTACGGTTGCTTTTCCCAGCTACGTGGAGAGAAACCGACCCTTTACTTATTTTTCAGTGCATTGAGCAAGAACTGATAAACACGCCAATTTTAAAATTCAAAAAAACCCTTAAATAATTAAAATAGATTTTTAAAATTAAAAAAATGGCAATAAATATGGTATTCTTTCAGATATGGTTTTTCATTCTTGGTAAATCATTGAAAAAGTATTTGTTATGGAAGTTTACCTTTATATTACTTTAAATTATCTTAACATATACAGTGCCACAAAAATAAAACATTTTTTCACGACAATTGAGATTCCTGTGACTGGAGAGAAAAAAAAAAAAAAAGGTATTCCACACAATTTCATAAGTATTTTCCTTACTATCTTGTATTATCACACTATGTTTTGTAACAGATAAAGGAGAAATTGAGTCCTAGGGAAATTTTAGGTGTCCTCAAAAAGTTATATACATTGAGACCTTCAAAAACCACAGACATCGCTCCAAATGGCTCACCAAACAACAGCTGCATAATCTGCCCCCGTGGGATAGGTTCAGAAAAGCACTAGAAGGCATCAGAAACATACATCCATTGTTTAAATTGTAAAACACAAATAACCCAAGTACACAAATTTCGAGAGAGTAGGGATAACAGCTAAGGTAGTAGTACACATTCCTAATGTTCACTTTCACAGCTGTGCTACACGTTTTCAGGAGGAAGAGAAAGTCTGAGTAAGCGCTGGGTTTGGTACTGGTGGCTCACTTGGAAACTCGGAGCATCCCTTTGCAGACTCCAAACGCACGGTTTTTATCATCCCGTCAGAAAAACTGCAGCTGCGAACACAGAGAAGCGTTAGATGAAAACCAGAATAATACGTTAGACCGAGCAGATCCTAGAAAGAGCACCAAACCTGCTCATGGCTTCACACCTCAAAGGAGGTGTTACCAGCTTTCAGTGAAGCAGCAGCCCTCCCGTGGACAGTTATGAAGCTGCCTACTATAAACCCAAGGTGTTGAAAACAGTG
Source organism: Tringa solitaria (assembly GCA_026413425.1). Lineage (NCBI taxonomy): Eukaryota > Metazoa > Chordata > Aves > Charadriiformes > Scolopacidae > Tringa > Tringa solitaria. The sequence continues at coordinate 84,215,860 of JAOXJM010000023.1, read as the reverse complement.
AGTCCCAGCAATGAAGGTGTATCTCCACTCCTGGACATCTCCACCAAGGGCCAAGTACACCTCCAGGTACACCTCCCCGGGGACAGAATGTGGAGAATGGGCAAGTGGGACTGGGTGGTGCCCACTAAGAGCATCCTGATCCCACCCACTGCTGCCAACTCCAGAGGGGTTAGAACAAATCTTAGAATTAAGTTATAGGAAGAAAGAAGACTTACAAAGAAGACTTTAAAGATATTTAATGATTGTTCTCTCCTCACCTGGCAAATAATTCAAGTCTTAATTATAAAATGCCTATCTTCTGCATTATTATTTTTTAATTGGCCTAAGTGGTCAATTCAATTTGATGTTTCCACCTGACCCTCTTCACATCCTTCTCCAAAACCCTCACGGTAACGTTTTTGCCTTTTTTCCCCCTCTCATTCTGCAGTACTGGTTTTCTTCTTCTCCACCATCCTCCATTTTTTCTTTTTATTTGCTCCTCTGTTCTTCACCACTGCTGTTCTACTCAGGACCTCATGCCTTAGCATTCAGAAAAGCAGTGCCTTGAAGAAGTTTATGGTGGGGGAGAACATCAGCTGGCAACTTTTGAGAGATGCAAAACCTTCCCTTGATGATAAGGATATATATAGGTTTTTTCCTCTTTTGATCCCTTCCCACCTATGATACCAAATCTGTTTCCACACTCACCCCACAAGACTGGAAGAAGCCTCTTCAGCACCATTTTGCCCCCAGTATTTATACCCTGTTGTGATTCTATTTGTTTCAGTATTAAATTCAGGGAAAAATAGATAAAAAAAACCAAAACGAAACCAAACAAAAACAATACCTTTGGATTGAATGGAAACAAGGCAAAAATGGAAGTTATAGTCTGAAGATAACTGTTCTTGGCAGTCACTTTTGGCCAAAAAAATAAATAGCCAAAAGTCAAGCTGTCCTGCTAAAATTAAGAGTGTGGACAAAGAATTTGGTTTTCTGTTTAAACCACCACGTTATCAGGGCATGTTTCTACCTATCTTTGTAGCTACAATTTTATCAGCCATATTCCACCTCCTGGCCTAACCAACATCTGTGTGCCAGAGAGGTACCAGAGCGCAACATGCTTAGGTGGGCAGTCACAGAATACCTTATCGTTTACAAGAAATCCTTGATGTTAAGATCCGCTAATGGGTCCTTTGTTGGAGGTTTCTTGGGACTCTGAGTAGCAGGAGTTGGGCTTGGAGAAAGCTAAAAGACGCCAGCCAGGAAGGCAGGAAAAACAAAAACAAAAAAAAAAACAAAGCAGAGAAGGATACACAAGCATTAGGAACAGCTGGTTCTCACACAAGCACGTTGCAGGCACACAAAGTTCTCGTTTTTGGGTAAGTTTAGCGTGTTGCCATTTTGCTCAGGCATTGTTTAGACTTCATCCACGCTACAGGGTTAACAACGTTTGGCTGGTTTAATGGGTAAGGCTGTGGACACTGCGTATTCTAATTAGCATAGCTTCGAATCCCTCCCTCCCTGTGAGACGGAATGGTGTCAGGATCATCAACCCAGACAGAGGTTAAGCAGTTGTTAGATGTTAAACACCAAGGTGCAGAATAAGCAGAGTGCATGCTGCAGAGTTAAGTCTGAAAAGCCCAGCAACTGGCAATTAAGTACAAGTTGTTCTACATTGGTAATGTAAATAAGAATCCAAAGTGTATTGGAGTCGTGACTACGTTATACACAGTTCCTCCTCTGGCAGGTGTAAAAATCATAGAAACATAGAATTGTCTAGGTTGGAAGTGACCTTTCAGATCATCTAGTCCAACCATCAACCTAAGTCTGATAGAACCCATAACCAAACCATGTCTCTAAGCACTATGTCAACCCGTCTTTTAAATACCTCCAGGGATTTACCTCAACCACTTCCCTGGGCAGCCCATTTCAAGGCTTAATAACCCTTTCTGTGTAAAAGTTTTTCCCAATATCCAATCTGAACCTCCCCTACTGCAACTGGAGGCCATTTCCCCTTGTCCTATTGCCTGTGACTTGGGAGAAGAGACTGACCCCTGCCTCTCTACACCCTCCTTTCAGGGACTTCAGTTATCGCACAGAAAATATTTCTAAGTTCCAGGCAACTCTTTTCACTAGGGAGCTAAATGATTCTCTCATCCTGTCCTTACTCCTCCCATCCCTACCTTACTCAGGGCATCAGAGCTATTTTATATGTAGCCCTGGCACCTTGATGACTACCCTTCTCCAAGAAAAAAGCTGGTTTTGTCTTCCATAATATTATTCTTGATAATGTAAGTGGAGAGACGGTTTAAGGTGGGAGGAAAATCAAGAACAAGTAGCTATATATGAAATGCTACAACCTACAACCTACCTTCTCACCTAGAACAGATTCAAGTTCTTCCCATTTCTACATAGAAAACCCAGACAAACTTCAATGGGAATGTGATTCCCTACTTAAAAATTGTGGTTTGCTACAGGCTGATTGCTTGATATTTGCAAAAAAGGGAGGTGGCTTAGTTTCAAGTGTTATAAGCCAGATTTTAGAGCTGCAGCATCAACTTCCATCTCCTACTCTATTTGAAAGACAAGATGGACTTCTGACTTACAAAGCAGCAAAATACTAGAGGTAAGTCATTCCCTGCCTCCTCCCTAGAAGGTCCCTTTCCTCTTCACAGTTATTACAAGCCAAACTCTAATTTGAACAAAATAGCCTGGCACAGGTATTATGGCTTACGTTGCATCACTTAGTGGCTATGAACTAAAATCTCTGCATCAGAGTGAGTACAGAGTGCTGTGCTTCCAAACTTATTAACTCCAAGTTAAATAGAATTCTTAGGAAACTACCAGAAGCAGTTGGTGCCACCTGGTTCAACAGGAAGGATGGCATGCCCTCCATTCACTCAACCTACTTCATCATTAATTACTCCACTAGGTTTTTTTCCATCATATTAGAGAAAGGACTCATCTCCCTGGCAACCAATAACTCATGACCCAATGTTTCCTGGTTATTTTTAATTCACATATAATTAAGAATAGGTTTGTTTTGGTTTGAGGTGGCCAAACTTGTGTCACCCTTATGTCTACATATGTGACTGTCACAAAGTCAGAATAGGCAAATACAGTTTAAAAACATGAATAATGAAGCAGTGTCATGTATCTCCTACCTACAAAGGAACACAGTGACTGAAGATTATTCATTGCATTCCTTCACCTTAAAGTAAGCTAGAAGAAAAACTTCACAGTATTTAAATTTGCTCATTGCTGTGAAAGAGCACTGCAATGTCACACACGCTACAGTAATTCATACTCAATTGCAGGTGTTTTTCACTGAAAGAAACTCAGCAAGGTCCTGGCCTAAAACAGATAAAATCCATATACTTTAAAAACAGCTGCCATCCAAGGACGGGAGACTTTAGCTTGTTCATAAACAGCAGGTTGGTCTTCTGAGGAAGCTCTTGGTGGGCTGGAAGATGCTGAGTGCAGCTCAAGCAAACACTGACAAGCTCTGAACAGATTAGGAATGCCCATCAGGGTCTACTTTGACCTTTACTCAAATATCCTCCCAAACCAGATCTTGGATGTCATTAGATGCAGGAGACTTCAAGGGAATTAAAAAAAAAACAAATAATGAAGGTGGATCACGTGATTTGTTGCAAGTCGGGCAGCTGATACTCCTAGAAATCTCATTTATGGACCTGGAGCTAGAACTGAACTGAGATAATGCAGACACACGAGCTACTTTTTAGAGAAAAGGAGAGCAATTAAATGCTGATCTAGAAGCAGCACGTACCTGTACACCAGGGCCAGTGGCAGCTCCAAATGGTGGCCTCATCATAGGCTGCCCATACATGACGGGCTGCTGGGGCATCATGGGCACGCCTGCACCTGCTGGGGGCTGCAAATTAACACACTGTGAGCGGGGTCCTGGGCGATGGAAGGAGCGAGGGGTAACAAAAGGGACTCACCATCCCAAATGCTGCTCCCGGCTGTGGGACGGGTGGAGTACCTCCTGCGGCAGGAACAGCACCTGCTGGAGGCACAGCTCCCGTCTAAAAAAAAAGAAGAAAAAAGGTAAAAAAAAAAATAAAAATGCAAGATTTCCTGTAGCTATCTGGAAACGACATGGAGTCTTCTGTATTCTCTGAGTTGTTCTGAAAAGTTGCACTGTTATGTAGCAGATGATACCTAACCTCTAAAGCACCACGCTTCAAAGAATGAGAGAGCTGAACGAGTCCTTACACCAACGTTCAGCTTTGTCATAAGCGAGCGAGGGTGACACACTCCATTCTCTTCGTGAATGGAGTCCATTTACTGAAGACATCTCAAAATCGGCCCAAGAAAATACATACTTTCCTCCTCCACATTGTAAGAAAGCATCTCAATTTCATAATTGGTAGCCAACATGCTACTGCACTTGTTGTAGCACTGTGTTTCAGTAAAAGCTTAAGAGGATTGTAATGCTCAGGGAAATAACTGCTATAATTATCTTCCAATTAAAAAATAGCATTTTTATGCAGTGAGATCCCTTTAACTTCATCCTAATTAATAATTTTTCTTAGGAAACTGGAGGTTAGTGAAGATAACCTGTTCAAGATTCATTAATCAGCAAACGCTCTATGGTTTCTGGCTAATAATTACGACCCTCTTTTCCAGTCTGAAAGTTTTCAAGTAAAAGCTGTATTGCACCAGCAGCACAGCTGTCCCCAGACTAAAACCAACATCTGGATGCTCAGATATGGAAAAGAACAGAAAAAATCCAGTTCGGTAGATGCCAAGAAAATGTCCACACAAACTGAATGGAGGTGGTGACCAGTGACAAGTGGCGTTCCTCAGGAGTCAGTACAGGGACTGGTGCCATTTAAGATCTTTGTTGGGGACATGGACAGCAAATTGAGTGCACCCTCAACAAGTTTGCCGAAGACACCAAGCTGCATGGGCTGGTTGACACACTGGAGGGAAAGGATGCCATCCAGAGGGATTGAGAGGTGGGCCTGTGAAAACCTCATGAAGTTCAACAAGGCGAAGTGCGAGGTCCTCCATGTGGATTGGGGCAATCTCAAGCACAAATGCAGGTTGGGTGGAGAATGGATTGAGAGCAGCTAGGAGAAGGACTTGGTGGTGTTGGTGGATGAGATGCTCAACATGAGCCAGCAACGTGCTCTGGCAGCCCAGAAAGCCAATGACATCCTGGGCTACACCAAAAGAAGTGGCAAACAGGTTGATGAAGGTGATTCTGCCCTTTATTCCACTCTGAGACCCCACCTGGAGTACCGCATCCAGCTCTGAGGTTTCCAACATAAGAAGGACATGGACCTGCTGGAGCAAGTCCAGAGCAGGGCCACAAAGATACTTAGAGGGCTGGAGCACCTCTGCCATGAGGACAGGCTGAGAGAGCTGGGATTTTTCTCCAGAGAACCTGGAGAAGAGAAGGCTCTGGGGAGTCCTTATAGTGGCCTTTCAGTACCTCAAGGGGGCTACAGGAGAGATGGGGAGGGACTCTTGATCAGGGAGTG
>JAOXJM010000023.1:84190946-84209901 GCA_026413425.1 Tringa solitaria | reverse complement strand
GATGAAAAAAAGCATAACAATCTGACCACATAACTATCACACAGGGTGAGGGAGGCGATTCCACCCCTCTACTCCGCTCTCCTAAAACCCTGCCTGGAGTACTGTGTCCAGCTTTGGAGTCCCCAACATAAGAATGACATGGACCTGTTGGAGCGGGGCTAGAGGAGGCCACAAAGATGATCAGAGGGTTGGAACCCCTCTGCTGTGAGGACAGACTGAGAGAATTGGGGGTATTCAGCCTGGAGAAGAGAAGGCTCTGGGGAAACCTTAGGGCCCCTTTCAGTACCTCAAAGGGGCTACAGGAGAGATGGGGAGGGACTCTTGATCAGGGAGTGGAGCAGTAGGAAGGGGGGATTTTAATCCGGAAGGTGAAAGGTCACAAGGAAGGGAAGAAGTGACCAAAACTTCAAGTGGTTCAACACTGATGTGAAAGAAAGCTTCACTTTGGTCTCCACATACATTTTTTTCCTGCAGATCTGGATTTCTTTGGTTTCAAACAATACCCAGGTACATGATTTTTAAGAAATATACACATAGCACCCACGTTTCATGAAATGCTATCAAAACCACCCAGCTTTCCAGAAAGGCCAGTTACTTATCAGATGGTAAAACCACTACAAGAGCAGGCTGATGTTATGAAATTTCAGGTAGTATAAGTGATCAGATAGTTCACGTCCAAGTAAAGCAAAGGCAGTTGGAGGCCATTAGTTTGAAGCCATTATTTCCAAGCTTACAGCACAGAAATGGTTAATCACTACTACCATATTCAACACGTTTCCTGAGAATTGTCTGCTGGACAGACAGACCAAGAACAGCCGTGTTAGGTCACTTCTAGCTGGTTTTAAGGCAGCAGTAGTAACTGTAGTGCAGGTGAGGTGCTGTTAGTACCTTTGTGTTTAGTAAGTAAGTACAATAAGAGATAAAAAAAAATAAATATTCACTTACACTGTACATTATTGCCCAGCCTTTCTATTAAGAAAAAAAGCTGACGTTACAACTAATACATTCAACAAAGTACCAAGTTCAGGGAATTCTTGTCTCTTCCGTAAGGTTAAGGAACAAGCTGGAACATGCTTAGAGTCACATCAACACCTGGCTGTGGCAGCAGGGAACCGAACTGGTCCTGCTCCCGCGGGGCAGCCCCTTTCTTCCCTTCCCAACCCAACTTTTTTCCAAACAGACACCGTTTTATGCCCTCTGCGACTTTGATTACTCTTGTAGCTTACTCGTGATCAAGCTGCTCTTGTGCCAAATTTAGATTTTTAGCTCAATTCAACCCTCTTCTCTCAAAATTAGTCCCTTCTGATACATTTTACAGGGCCATCTTTACTCTTCCAACAGACTGCTTTACTAAAGAACCACCCTCTTCTAATCTGATATCAATCACCCCGTCACTCTCAATACTCTCTAGTCTTTTGAACTATTTCGTTCAGGAAAGCTCAAGAAAAACCTATTTATTTTCTCTCTTTCCAGTACTTCAGTGTTGGATCAATATCATTGTCTTTTGGGCAATCTACCTGGGCCTGGTGCTTGAGAAACCTCTTTGGCTAAGCACACACTTGGAAATTTCCACTGATGTTAAGAGCACGTGTAGAGTAACACCTTGATACATACACTCATATATTTTCATTGACCTGAACTCAATGATTTATTTATGCCAGCCGTAAATTTGGTCTCAAAAATATGATTTGAAACAATCACTTATACAGAAGCAAACTGTTTAGCTGAAGTAGACAGGAGCAGTGCCTACTTGCAAAGTCTTATAAAATACTGATGTTTCAATACCAGTGGTACTGAGAGATCAACCACCTACCAATGGACCGCTTGGGACACCACCAGTTGACCATGTTGCAGGTGCTACTTTTGGCTGCCAGTTGGCTCCTCCTGTTAACTTCTTCTCTCCAGCATTCCACTGAAGGTCTCCCCTAATAGAGAAGGAGACAGACAGAGCTATTATTTACATACAGTGAAAACGGAAACCAATTGCAGTATATATTAATGTTAAGCTTGCAGCTACATTAGTTTATGGTGTATGCAGTTTAAGTTATTAATAGAAAGATAAACTTCTAGTGCCACTCGGTTTCAAGGGTTGTTAGTGGTAGACACCACTACACTCTATACTGAAGTCAGTTACATGGTTATGGCCTTTGTGGTGAGAATTAAAGAGAAGCTTTACTTAGTATTGACTGAAGGTAACATATTATTGCATATACCCTTGCAAAGTAGGAAGAGGGACTGCTACTGCCTATTCTACTGGGGCCAGGCAGTAGAGCTGCCTGCTAGAAGTCTTTGAAAGGTCATTTCATTGCTGGAACTCTTGCTCAGACAGCTGAAGGAGGAAAGCATTCAGTTCTGAAAAAAGTTGATAGATACAAGAGAAACAAATCATTCATAGAACAAAAGGGCTGTTGCAAAACCAGGCTTTGCTAGAGGCCGCTCTATTCAGGATGAGATACGCCATTCGAATGAAGGAGATTGAAGGAAGCTGAGTTTTGGGGATAGACCTCATGATGTGTTTATGCATATCCCTCCTTTCATCTCCACAGAGGCACACCACCTTTTGAAGTACACACATCATAAACTGGTCTTGCACACAGAGTAAGACTCGGCACAGAAGTAAGCAATCGGTTAGATTAAGAAGGTACATTCAAAAATAAATGCAATGCTGTAAATATTTCTTCTTGCAAAAAGAAGCTTTTCACTGCATGGAATGAACTTCTTTTCTATTTTACAAGTATTCCAATGCCTACACGATAAGCACATCCAGCGTCTGTAAAAAGATAACAAAACTATTACATATTAGCCTAGATTACTGAGGAGAGCTACACAACTTATTATCTGGACTATTTGTTCATTTTAAGTTGTTTGGAAATCAGCTATCCAATATAAAGACAGTAATTTACAGAATCTTTTTTCTAAGACTCAGGTTAAAGCCAGCAAGTTTAAAAGCTAAGTCAGGAACACTTAACCTTAATTATTCAGTGAATCTGTATAGAATAGAATACTTTTTCCAGAATTTTTCTGAACTGATTTTTTTTTTTGGGAGGGGGCAACAGGCACATGACCAATTCATTGATTTTTAATAAACACTGAAATAGATGGAAGACTATACAGCAGAGTCAAAATTATTTTTTTTCAAACAAAGTCGAACTTACTTTTTTGAAGCGGTACCAGAAATTCCAAGATCTGAAAATTGTAAAGAAAAAAGAAAAGTCACGTGTTTAATAAGTTAAAGCATGTCAAAGTAACAGCTCACATTTCATTGCACAGGGACTTATACAGAGTAATAAAGACTTGGCTGTCTTTATTTAGACAGCATCAGAACCCTGACCACATCGATCCCTTCCTTCAGAACAAACTTCTGAGGATGCCTTATGCTTGAGGAAGCCACTTTTGCTCCATAAACAGACCAAAGTAACAATATATGTAGGTCTACAAAACACTTATTTAAGAGCACCAGAAGTATTTACCATACATGATAACACTAGTTCGTGTTTCTCATTATACATACTTAAATAAAAAGCTATTTTTCACATACACATAAATCTGAATGTCACCTGGAAGTTTGGGACTGTTTTATCTGCTCTATCACTCATGGGAACTCCAAGTAGTTTCCTTAATTACTCTTTGGAAGAAGTTTTAAAGAATACTCTTCACACATGACCAGTAAAGGCCCTGTAAGTCACAAATAGCTAAATTTGATTAATCTCTCCCCCAAACTTGGACATACCAAATGACTTGCAGAAGAGGTTTCAAGTGATAAAGAGTCCTGCTGACACCCAAGCATGGTAGTTTCTCCACACACTTAACAGAAGAAAATGCATCGTAAGATCAGTTATATCTTTGCTGTGGTGTGTTTATGTATACTAATAGAATACTTTATTTATACAATCCTCCAAAGTACAACTTCAGTATTATTATACCTTAGCCTGGTGGGTCTCTGTTAGGTTTTTTTGGAGTGCTGGGGCTACTGATCTCTAGTTATAAAGGCTCCAGCCCTTTTCCCACTACGAGAAAGGGAATACCTTTCTGTTTAGCATTTAAAGAACACATTTTGGAATGTTCATTGAGAGGAGGTCTGTTCCTGGCTGTTGTGCACAATTCATCCCACACTTCATTTGGCTCCACAGAGAGGAACATAGTTTCATGCCACACCACTTGAAACCAAAATTTCTCACTTACTGCCTACTAGGTTTGCAAGAGATGAGTCAAGATCGCTTCCAAGGCCTTTGCTTGCTGCTGAAGCAGGGACTGTTGCTGTGGCTGCAGGTGCTATGGACTGACCAGAAGGAACCATGGTTGGCATAAGAAGATCACCTAGGCCGTCAAACACTGGAAGCGAAGGGAAAGCAAGTTAGAAAGAGCAGCTATGGTAAGAAAGACACTACCTGCCCCTTCACCGTTGCTCCAACAAGTATAGCACAGACAACCACGTCACAAGTCTTACCAAAACACAGTTTGACATTAAAAGTAATGCCAACGAGGGCATGCACGTCATTTTACTAGACGCTGAATGTACAGTAATCCTGAAAGAGCTACACCAATGAGAACTAACATGAGAGAACATGCCTAAAAGGACTTTCATTGGAGAGTTGAATCTACATAGATACAGCACCACTTCCACATGACACTGTTTCTTACAGCCATCCTTAGAGAGATGTCAGACGCACACACATTTGTCAGGAGATATTCATTTAAAGGCTTTTAAAATGAACATCTTGCAGCAAACACCAGTCAGAATTACTGTGGCAAAGGTAGCCTTATACCTCGACATCTTACAGCAACAGGATTGAAAGTCTCAAGATGTTACTATTCACTTGCAAGCAGCAGGGAGTTGGGAAAGCCTACTAACATCTTATGAGATCAGAAGGAACCAGAACCATCCACACTGACAGAGCTACCCTCCTTAGTCCAAGTCATCTAGCTCAGAAGTTCAATGTTTTTGGATCTCTTGAAGCCAAACAGCCTGGTATATCTCATGCCAGTGTTCTATCTTCTGATCTGTATTTGAGGTACATGCTAAGTCAACAGGAAGGGGTAGCATGTGCACTGGCAAGCAACCAAATCACCAAACAGCAGTACTAGTTCAACCTTTTTTTTTTCTTTTTTTTTCTTTCCCCTTGTACAGTTGTAGAACTCACCAATTTTAAGTTTGTAGCAAGGACCCAGCATGGAAAATATAGAATGGAAGAGATACAAACAAAATGATAGCAGTGATGAAAGTTTAAGCTTAGTAAGGCAAAGAAAATGACCTCAGTCTCCGTTTTGTGTACCTTCAGCTGCCATGCAAGCTCAAGAACAGCTTCAACAGCAGCAAAGATGACTCGCCTATATACTTCATTTACAGAACAGTGTTTCCCTTGCGTAACTCCTGATTCATGCAATCAAGCACATGCAAGGATGATGTTCACAGTCATTTGCTTTTCACTGACGTAGCAGAATAAAAAACGGAGAGCTCTTGAGCACACACCAGCCTGAACACCACCCTGAGTTCCTCCAGTAAGAGAAGGAATAGGGAAATCATTGATATCACTTGGACTCAAAGCCTAAATATGGTGTCATTAAGTCATCTAACACATAAACACATCAGAAAATGCACAGGAAGAAACCCTGTGGCTCACCTGATGCATCAAACGAGCTGCCAGTCGTTGGAGCTGTTGTCCCAAAAGCTGCATCAAAGTTTGGCTGTAGTAGGCTGGTTTGAGCGGGAGTGACTGGGGATGGTGATGGAGAGGGAGCGATAAAAGAACCTCCAAAGCCTTGAAAAAGCCACATAAGAGAGATGTGGACATTACAGTCAGTCTTTTAAAGCTGTATTTAACAAAACCTCAATCTATAGAAGGCAGAATGATAGAGAAATTTTTTCTAGACCATCATTAATAACTCAGTACTACACAAGCAGCCTTGGTATGCCAGGTATGACCCAGGGAATTTAAGCTTTTGGGAGAGTTGCCAATAAAAATGTCAATGTTTGTTATTTAGATTTCTGCAGAGGCAGACCAACAGAGTAGAGAACACAGTTCTTCTAGTACCAGGTAAGTAATCCCACAGGCAGAATGCAACACATGAGAATTGGTTCACAAAACAGATAAACAGAGGACTAACTTGAGAAAAGCACATGATCGGCCATCAGCTACTTTGGAATCTCAACTCATAGGGCAGTATTTTACCAATCCAGTTTAGCCTCTCTCATCACCTCAAACCATCCTGGTCTCCCTAGTCAAGATAACTTCAAGCTGCTGCCTCCTCACACACTCTCACTCCAAAGCAGGATCAATAGCATCCACAAGTGAACTGCCTGCAGGCTGGAGAATCTCCATGATCAAGGTTAAGCTATATATTATATACCCTATATTTACAAAATAAATAAACCCTACTCATGGAGATTCTCCAGCCTACAAGCAATGCACTCATGCTTGACTATTCTTAAAACCCTTCCCTTGGCCACTATATATATAATTTGATCTCCCTTGCAATTTAAGCTTATTTGTATTATCTACAGACTCTGGTAACTGATTAAATATGCAAAGACTCCGTCAGAACAAGAACAGACATATGACACCTTCTCAATTCTCTTTAGCCTACAAGCCATTTGTATGGCTTACAGAATCTCCTATTCAATCTCTTCTCGACAGTGATGTCCAAGACCTCTGTACTACATCTGCACTCTCTCAGTCTTGTGTTTTCCTGGCTGCCCTTGTACAAGAAGACCTGAGCTCAGTGCTCTAACCCCGACTACACAAATCCAGTGGGAACAGCACTCTGTACGACCAGCAGGCTGTACTTTTCCTCTATATAGGAATATAGAGGAATAGAAAGCATATTACTTTGCCAGAGCCAGGTACAAGACAGCAGCGAGCCAGCGCTCTACCACTGCCTTTAGTTTCTTTTCATTCAGGGAACATCCTACTTTACAGTCTATTGTCCTTCTTCGTCCAGCTAATCATTGCTGCCTATGGACAGAAGCTAGAACATTTACTCATTTGAAATTCTTCCTTTAGATATTTTTTTTTCCCATTTGTAGAGAACGTTTTAATTTGTAGAGACCTATTCTCACCCAAAGTAAATAAAGATCTCTCCACATTGGTAAAATCTGAGAAATTAAGCATGCTATGCCAGCAGTCATATTGTTGAAATTAAGTACCAAATACTGCATATTGATTTAGAAGAGATCATCTATTAACATTAAACCCTTATCACTACTTTCTGTGTTTTTACTCAGATAGTACTATTCTTGTTCATGCAGTCAACTAATTCCTTCCTTCCTTCACTGTTCTTTAGTTACCAGCTCAGCGGGGAAGTCAGCTTTCTAAAAAGAGCAAAATAAAGACAATTCTGAAGACTTTCTAATCACTTATTTTTAACCAAACTGCTTTCCATGGTCACAAGGTATATCGATTACAGCACATATGCAAACGTCTTACGGTGACAACCACACACTTCCCAGCTATGAAATCAAGCATCTGCCAGACATTTAACTAGAAGGCCAGAGCTCAGTGTAATGAACTTGAGCTCAAATTGAGCACCACTTATATCAAATGGTACCGTGAGATCTCAGATGCTCTCCCCGAAAACTTTGCTTTCTCAGAGAAAAAAAAATAAAATAGTAAACACTTAACAAATGTTGGAAGAACAGGACGAATTTATGCAGGCATCACATCAGGCAGATGCGTATTTTAGAAGGGCCAAGAAGAGACTAGCAACTTATTTGACAGCAGAACTCTTGAGACAATTACATAAAGTAAGTACACTCATCACGTTACGCATATAAACACTTAGTACAAACCAAACACTCATAAACCATGAAGGACAAGCCTTCAGCCACCACGTGAAATCTGGACAATCTGAAATTCAAAACTGGATTACACTGCAGGCTATACATCTGCCATTATCCAGGGTGAACAAATGCTTAGCAATATGTTGTGATGTTTACAGACTCTCCGTGTCTGCCAAATAGAGATTCCAATCTACCTGGAGCCCTTTTGAATATATTTAAGGAAAAAAAAAATTAACAAATCTTCTATTCACTCCAACTGCTTCAGGTCTGCTTGAGTATTTAGACTTATGACATCTCTTTGATAATTTAGGTTTCGATTTAATGTGACTCATCAGATTCAGAGAACATACTGCTGAATTTTAAGCCATCTGGACGACAATTCCTACTGGAATTTAAGCTTAGTTACAGATAAGGACATAAAATATTTTGTACTGTAATGTTTGCATAAGCAGGATTAGCTTCTTCCCAACAACATCTTTGCAGCCAGTCCCTTGATACCACACAAAACTGCAAATGACTGCTCTATTTCAGAATCTACTAGTTAAAGCCTGATCTCCGGTATCAAGCTATGCCTAGGATAACTAATACAAAGACCTACTGAAGCAACATTAAAACAAAACCAGGCTGGATGACGCTTTGAGCAACCTGGTCTAGTGGGAGATGTCCCTACCCGTGGCAGGGGGGTTAGAACTCAATGATCTTGAAGGTCCCTCCCAACTCTAACCATTCTATGATTTTATGAAAAGGTCATCTTCTACCTTAAAATCTTGAAGCTGCCTGTACTAAAGCTTTAGCATGCATTTATACATTAAATCCCACTTTAGGTAGCTGGCTTGCTACCTAAAATAGCCCTGGAACCAATTGAGAATGGACATAAATGTTGTTATTCTCTAGACTACTTCTACCCTCTTGTTGCACAACTAGGGGATGCCCACACTTAGAGCAGGTACTAGCAAAAGCGTCCTCTTCTGAGATCTGATTCTCTACAAACTTCAAACTGGGATGGGGGCAAGTCATAACTGTTTAGCACAGTCACTACAGCCACTAAAACACATGGTGTGGCAGGAATTTCGGAGAGTAGTTCAAACAGGATTCAGCTGAAGCTGCCTATCTGTAGGACGCAGACTAAAATTATATTTATTCAACTTTTGCAATAGGTGTCACAGTGATGCCATGTTCAGTGCCAGCGGAGACCTCATCCCACCCAGTACGAGGAGAGGGTCTCTATCACTTCTATGCCTTTGTGCTCAGAAAATGCAAGACAGCTACCACGTCATTCATTCAAGCTCTTAACATTTCGGTGTGTAACCTGCCTCAATTAAATCAACCAGGAAACAAAGATGAATTAGCATTAAGGAATAAGTAGCAGAGCCTGCACTAGTGCTTAATTTAAGCATTATAAATCATGATAGTTTTAATTTAAGACATCTAAAGTAGTAAGAAATCTTGTGAACGAGGATTTTATTCCACTACAAAAGCCCACTTACACCCAAGGAAGATAAAAGATTGTGAAGACCTTTGCTTAGTTTTGCCTTAAAATAATGAGTTTTTAGAAGTTCTTTATTACCAGCAAGTAGGTCTGCAGAAGCTGAGGAACTAGAAGCAGCCTGGGTTGCGGGCTGGGGTTCAGAAGCACTACTTCCAAAAGCATCTAAAGGGAATTCCAGACAGCATCAAGAGAAAGGTAAAGAGTTCAATATTAAATGCACCAGTCCATCACCTATCTTAAACAAAAGATGACAAAAGGATAACCACTTAGTACATCAGAAGCAAATGAAAGTGCTTGGCCATCTTTATTGCAGAGCAGTACCACAGATGCGAAGCTCAGGTGGAAAAAAGGAGGTGCAACAAACCAGCACTTCAAAGAAATCTGGTTTTCTATAGGGAAGCATAGCACTGAAGATGGTATCAATATTAAATCAGTGAGGGTTGTGAGTCCTTTAGTTGGGTCTCAGAAAATCCGTACAAACCACAGCATTCCAGGCGAGAGGGTTAAGCCCTCTGGAGATGAATGCATTTGATGACAGACTGGAGAAATTCCAGCCACAATTTGCTGACTCACATTAAGTCTTTCTAGAGGGATATGTCACTGATGTTTTAAAATTCACGATTTCTGAGCAGCATTCCTGTTCTACAACACCCCTAGAGCTGGCTGTGCCCATCCTAATTTCCACCTTGTCAAATCCAACAAAGATCCTGGGATTCGGATATCCACTCTGCGACAAGCCACCCCCAAAACTTCAGCTGCTTTGAGAAACGGAACCGAGAGGAGAAAACAACGTGAACATGGAGAGTTGCAAAGAAGAAAACAGCACACACCAGGCTTTCACTGGACCTCTGAGGAGGTGTCACACATGCACTGACAGGAGACAGAATGGCAAGTGTCATGAGGGCAGAATGGCCACAGCGACAGCTTATTTGCAGTTCGTTATTGGGCAACACGAAGAACCGAAGACCCGGACATGCTAGAATTAGCCACGAGGCTACACAGAAAAGCTGTGAGAAGGGGAAACCGCAGCTTTAGCCAAGCGCAAAGGTCATCGAGATGAAGTGATTCAACTCTGAAGTGGTGAGGAAAGAAAAATACCCACCACCAAATAGGTCAATCACACCTGAAGAATCCACCTTTGCTGGAGAGGCAGTGGGTAGAGGAGAGGGGGCTGCAAATGCATCCACTGCAGTAAGCATAGGATAAATAATATTTAGTATCAGCAAGGCAACAGTGATAGCTAAATATTTCAAAGCCACGTGGGCTCCACCAGTTAGAACCACAGGGTTGGTAAATTCAGGTAACAACCTTCAGAACTGCAAACGGAAAGAGTTACATTTCTCACGCAGCATCTGAAAACCATAATACCTTACAGAAAGCATTGCTCATTAAGAATTTTTTTATGCTTAGAGGAGGATTTACTCTCTCAACCACTACATTACTTACTCAACTTCAGTGTCAGCCACTTCATGGCTTGCATCTTCAGTAGCTGCTAATCGTGTGAGCAAAGTATCAAACCCACAATTTAGTAACTTCGTATTTCGGCTCAAAGATGTACATTTGCAATGTCTTTTTTTTTTTTTCCTACTCTTGAGAAAAACCAAAAACAAACCCCAGAAGTGTGTAGGGTGGCCTGTGAAGACAAGCACTCACCAGATAAGAGATCGGCGGTGAGAGAACTCTCAGGCACAGGAGAAGCTCCTTGCGGCGGTGATGAAAAAGCATCTTCCAGGAATGAAAGAAAAACAGAGGAGAAGTTAAGTATCATTCAAGTCAGTTTACACCATTACACAGCGTCAAAGCAGCAGGGTACTGGAAGAATTCTCTCTTTACCTGTACCAAAGAGATCTATGCTAGGAGTAGCATCTGGTTTGGGTGCTGCAGGTACATCGGGACCAGACTCAAATAAATCTAAGGCCAAGAACACAAGATGTCTTTAACTCATTTTTGAAAGGCAGGACTGAAAGCAGAACTTTCAAGTTTTGCACATCGTTACTTGGAGTTAACGGGCTCTCTGGTGTGAAAGCCCAGCACACAGCATGCACGCAACAACGACATCGCTCGTTCCGTCAAACTCCTGACAGACCAATCCGCCGGAATCAAAGAGTTAAAAACAAAAATTACCACCAAAGATATCTAGGGCAGGAGGAGCGGAGGTGGTGGCGGTAGCAGAAGTGGTGGCGGTGGTGGTGGTGGTGGCGGCGGCAGTAGCCGTAGTAGCGGTAGCGGCAGCAGCAACAGCAGCAGCTGGAGAAGGAGTTGTTGCAGGAACTGGAGTGGCTGCACTAGTTGTAGGGGTAACTACAGGAACAGCGGTCTCTGTTGGCTTCATAGCAAAGAGGTCCAGCTCAGGAGCAGCCTCTGCACTACCTTCGGATGGGGCAAAGGGGTCTTGTAAAAAGGAGAGGGGAAATACATGTGTATGCATACTTAGGACCGGCGAGGGAGGAAGTCAAGAACAAAGCAACTACAGGCAATGCACGTTCTGCAAACACACGCGCCCCCAGCGAGGAGGTCACTCCAACACCCAGCCTACTTATCCAGACATGTTACTCATGTTTTTTTTCCAAAACAGACCCTCCGAAAGGCCGAGCAGTCGAGTTACTGAAGGGGAGAACTTTCAAAGGCTGTTGTTTGACAAGGCCAAGAAAGGACAGGAATACGACAAAAGAACATCCAGCTTAGCAGGTGACTGCTTACAGAACTCAGGACTGCCAGAACTGGTTATTAGCACCACCAAATAAGCACAAAGTTTGGTTGTTAGCACCACCAAATAAGCACAAAGTTACTGGGTCTCGGGAACAGGCAGTTTTGTTAAGCATGCTCTTCAGTCTAAGGTTTGCTTTGACCAATCGCAAACACTATAAAAATGCCAGAAAAACACACTGCCATGTAGTTTAAACAAAAAAATAAAATAAAATAAAACAAAAGCAACGAAACAGCAAAACAAGAGACTATCTAACGACATAAAACCCACCATTTCCTGAACATGCATCAAGAGCTGCGGCTACAGGGGTTGGGGTAGCTGGTGCTGCTGCCCCTTCAGCTGCTGCGGGGGCTTCCCCAGGAGAAGCTGCAAAGGCATCTTGGGTGCAGTTTAAGAACAGAAATTAAAAGGAAAAAAAAAAAAAAGGATAAAGAGAAGAAAAATATAGTAAAAGAACCAAGTTAAATTGCACAGGTAGATCCCCTTATACAACACGAATGTTGTTATTCCGACAGCAAGACAAGTCATGCAGCGCAAAAGGCTTCGTCTCCCCCAACCCCACACGAGCATGTTCTAGACAGGGTTTGAAGATGGAGCTTCTCAGGAAAGAAGAAATACCCACAAGAAATACAGTAGAATGTAAAAAGCGGCATTATTCTCATTGTATAAGGGTTCAGAGCAGCACGCTCATGTACTACCCAAAATTAACTAATGAAGAAAGAGCAGAGGTATGGCAGTAAATTGGTGTTAATAAAGATATCAAAACTTGCATGCTCAAAGCCCATAATACACATGATTAATCTGCAACTGTAAATTTACTTGCACAGTGCTTTGAAGCAACTGTTATAAATAACAACCCAATTATACTGGCAGAGATCTGCATCTACCATTTCCAGCTTTTAAGCCAAATCAGGCATGCAACATCTGAGAAATTGAACTTACTTGTTTCTTAACAGTATCCCAATCGGATCTTTCTGAAGCCATAACCCGATGCACAGGTTATATTTACTCAGCCTGCTTCTGATAGATCAAGAATGTTCATCTTAACTACTAGCCAGCCATGCTTTGCCTCTCTTTCTTTGAGGACCACCTCTAAGGCCAACCAGTCAAGTCAGGGAAAACAGCTGTTTGGTCTTTTTGACTGTTTTTTTTTTTTTTCGGTTGGCCACTCGGCTAAGTATATATTTAAATTTTAAGCTCTGAACTTTTACAGCATTATTCCTGGGCTTAAACCACCATCTGTAGCTCTTAATTCCATGAAGTAGCCCTAATGGACAGTGCCATTTGGACTATCCTCATAGGCAAGCACTTTCTTCACAAAAAGACTGCGCAATTAAGATTAAATACTTCAAGATGCTCACAAAGGCTATTTTTCTACTACTAAAAAGTCAGCAAGTTAAAAAAAAATAATCTGTTGGGGAATACCAAAACTGCACTGTTAAACTAGTACAGGAAAAAGCTTAACATGCTTTAACTTGAATGTCAATTTTAAAATGAACACAACCATTTTAAAAACAAGTTTGTGCCAGTTAATCTAAAAAGCTCAGAAGAACATGCATTGAAACATCAACAGAAGAGATGAAAGCCAATTAGTGTTGTACAATAGAACTAAAACGAGTTAGTAGCAAAAAAAGGCCTGCTAATAAGCCATTTCAAATACAATTCTATTTTTCAGGTAACTGGGCTCAACAACAAAACTGGATGGCAGTTGTTCGAGTAAAGAAATAGTAATTAGTCAAACATCACAGTATTGTATGTACACAGACACTGGCATAGCCCACGTAGAAGAAATTCAACACAGAACTGGACTGAAGAGTTTTGAATTGTACCACTTGAGAATACACTACGTGTATGGTCACGTGTGTTGGGTTTTGCTCTACAGGGCCAGCTTTCAGATGGAGGGTCACCCTTGGCTTTTTCTAAAGAACACACTTCTAACCGTACCAGCTGGTTGGCCAATAGCACAGAAGTCGGTCAACACTACTTATAATTGCTTCCCAGCATGAAAGGATAGACCCCAGATTTCTTATAAAGAATATAATGCAAGAGCACAAATTGTCCAAATTCTATTATAGACAAGTTGGAAATACATAATGGAAATGCAAAGCATTTCAAGATATTTCGCCTTTCTTCTACCTTTTTATTTCTGCCTCTTAGGAATGATTCCAGATGGACTTTGAGAACAGCCTCCTCTTGTTTATCTTAGAGAAAAGATAAGGAGTTCTTCAAATTGGCCAAGGTAACTGAAAGCTTGCCCATTAATCAGATTGAATTCTTCCAAAAAGCTCTGCTGGATCAACCCTGCATTTCTCATCTACTTTCTAAGACCACAATAGAGATGAAGACATAATGAGGAGCTGCTTTTCCTCCTAAAGGCAAAGCTCAGTCACAGGCAGCAAGTTTCTCCTATCAGCTGAAGTCCCAGCGACGTAGTGCAAGAGAGTAACAGTCATCAGTCAATTCCTGCAAAGTCTCTTCTGCTTCTTCCGTCCACTTGGCCACCTTTTTCCTGCAGCTTTCGTCTTCTTTTCCCTACCCAGCTGCTCCCTGCAGACTCCTTACATTCCTTCTCCAGAGATCACTCCTGCACCTTCCCTATCGCACCTCGATGCCAAGGAACCGTGTAAAGCAACTGAGAACTGGCAAGCTGCAAAAAGTTAAGGTGACCCTGAAGGCTGTATCTCCAGCAGACCTCAGAGGTCAAATACCTACTTATTAAGTGTCAGGCTGCCTAGCACCAGCAAAGCTAGACAGCAGCAGTGTCTGCCCAAAAACTACAGCTTCTTGCACTCTACCGGAGTCTTAAAGCAACAAGGAATGTTAGTATGGGACATCACATACAGCAGAGGCTTCAGAAAGAAACCAAAAAAGAAACAAAAAACCCCGTTAAGTAGAGAGATGGAGGTTCAATATGGACTCCATGATCTTAAACAGGGCAAGGGTGTGGGTGCTTTGAAGGCACTGCAGCAGTATCTTCACTGCTGAGTGTGTTTAGAGATTTTTCTTCTTGAGAATTAGAGGTTTTCAATTCCAGAACTTGATGCTGTTGTAAGTAATAAAACCTTGCTTCTCCCTGACGTGTTCTGGGAAAGAGTCAGTATCCATTTAATATATAATCCACTGGATTTTTATAGTATTTGAGTAACAAAATAGAGTCTCTATAAAAGAAGAGATCGAGTCATGAAGTCTGGAAACTGCAAAAGTAAAATTCTTTCCACAGTGGATGATGGAGGCAACTCCACTTCTTAACATGTGCCACTAAGTAATCTAATGAGCAGTTAAATCTTTAGAAACTAAAAGCATCCAGCTCTTTGATGCTTTATAAATGTGGAAGTAGACACATGATTTGGCAGTAGCCATTTTTCCAGGCACAGAATAGCGGAAAAGGCAGAAAAAGGTAGAAAAAAAGAGAAGGGTACATCTCACTGTTGTAGTACTGGAAGAATTGGCAAGGGCAGATGTTCTATTAATCCTGCTGCAAGTTTACAGTGATTTCTACCCATTTAAATACTTTTTTTTTTAAAAAGTCATATATCTATGCTAAATTAATAATGCAATTTGAAAGCGCTGTATCCAAGAGTGGCTCAACCCCAACATCTACCCAGCAGAAGTTTCACATGCTATGCATCTGCAGGGGTGTTAGGGACCTCGGGTCTTGGCTTCTGCAATGAGATTCTGAGAGTAACCAACATCAGACTCTCTCTTGCTCCTGCTGGTGTCCAGAACTGCTGCCCATGACTATTTTAAAACTGCTTCTGAACTGCCTGATCCTGCAGCCCTTGGACTATTTTTTATCTTTTTAAAAGGAGGGATTAGGTAGCAGGTGGCAGTTGTACTCCCTTCTTAGAGCTTCTCAGCAGTTTTACTGGGGATATCTTGGAGGTGTCTGTTGAAGTCAGTCCTACACAAAACTTCCGAGAACTTTCAGTCTTTAAGAAATACCTTTGTTGCCAAACTGTTTATGTGTGAGACCGATCCAGCACCGCTGTGACTAGAAGCAATAAATAAACACTCCCCCCCAGAGAATATACCGGAATTCAGTTTTGATAGCAAGTAAGTTATTACTGATTCCTGCCATCCACTGGCCAAGTGCATAGCACTGGAAGAGACAACTAGAAAAAATACAGCGGTCAGGTCATCTCAAACATGCTATGCATGTAGTTTGTAAATCAGAACATTTCTCCATTAACCTGGGCTGGTGCAGTGTTGAAAAGAAACGATAATTTCTGACGTTCTGTTGAGAAGCCTCCTGCTCCGTGAGAGTGACAGGAAAGCTGACAACATACAGGTGGCAATTTATTCTTACTGAAGAGGTTAGATGCTAACATTAGAGACTGAAAGAGCGTAACTAAACTATAAGAATATGTTTCTTATACGTTAGTTGTATGGTTGGGATATGTGCATTGCCACTTTAATTTACAGTTAATGCTGTGCGAAATAAAACCCAGACTCAAGAATGCTGAAATATAGTAATTTCAGCTGGCTCAATACTATATTTACAGGAAAGATCCAAATGAAACACAAGACAGCTCAAGCGTGACATGTAATGAAAGGGCAGGGTGCTGCCACGTCCATCCTCTCCAGTGCAATAACTATGAAAGCACAACTGCTTTCCCCAGAAATTGTAGTATAGCGCGTAGTTACTGAATAATGTGGAAAGAATACCTGCTTACCCCAGCCTGGACCTGAAAATTAATGTTCTTAGCTGTTCAACCGTAAGGTAGCTCAGTCTTAAGTGTATACACTTTGCCATTTCCACATATATGCAGTCTACCAGCTAAAAGCAGAGCAAAGAAAGAGGCAGTTGGGCAGTTGACATCTCCTGTTCCACCCAGCACCCCACACGACACGCAGGCACCCCTGGCACAGTTCACTTAAATTGAGCGGCCTTGTTGAAATGGCCGAACTCAATTACTGCTTCCTCTGCCTTACGAGCCGGGGCAGAGCGCTTGAGCAACCCAACTAACCTCCGAAGAGATCCACTTCAGCAGGGGCAGCAGCGACGGTGGTGGTTGTAGCGGCAGGAGCCGTAGTGGTTGTAGTATCAGTAGTTGCAGCAGGAGTTGCAGTAGGCTCTGGGGCAAACGGGTCTGAGATCTGCGGCTCAGAGGTAACACCGGAAAGCGCGGCCAGATTATCTACACGCAACCGTACGACGGAGATCAAACAGGAAAAGTAAAGGGGAGAGGGAGAAGAGACCACAATCACTCAAGCTCCAGAAAGCCGGAGCTTTTAATGAGTCTTAACGTTCAAAAGCCTCAGAAATCAAAAATATTACTCACCCTCTCCCAAGAGGTCTAGCGATTGTCCATTAAAATGAGAGCAGAATAAAGAAACAGACCGATTAGTAGAATTGCCAGACTGAAGATGTTCATTAGCCATATGTTGATTCTCTAAGTGACATGTCTAGGTTAAACATAATTTCTGCACTTGATTTTGCAACGTTCAAGAAGTTATTGTTACATGACAAAGTCCATTCTGTTTAACAACTCTATTCAAACAACTGGTTTTCTTCTCTTAAACTATAACAGAGAGAACCAACTACTGGCCTGTAAGGGTTGACAGGAAGGTCTCCTACCTTTCACTACCCCAGGATGAAGCCAAGAACCACTTCTTCGGAAGCTGAATTCACCACTACGCCAGTTCTCTCTTGCATTTAGCTTAGCAGTGTAAGACCAGAAGTAGGTGGACTTCTCAGAATTTTTATGAACAACTAACAACCCCCAAGAACACTGACAATTTTAAACACAAGTTTCTGGGCCTAACAGCTCACAGATTGAAGACTTTCACCACATAAAAGTGTATATGGGAAGAGTGACCCCCGATGAACCCAGTGCTCACACAGAAGTATAGTCAACAGGCATAGTTAAAGCTTATTTAAATTAATGAGCTCTTAGCAGAACACACTCAGATACCAAAGAGAATCCCAAGATAATTCTGCTTAGTTGCAAGTATTTTCTAGACACACAGTCAAAAAGCAGTCCATATCAATGTAACAGCCATTAAAAGTAGACAGAATTTAGCTTACTGTTCTGCCAAAGTGAGCTGTCGTGATCTACCTCCCAGCCCTAGAACCCTTCACAAAACTGGCACTAAACCCAGGCTACTCCAGCAGAGTAGCACAAGAGGAAATGGCCTCAAGTTGCACCAGGGGAGGTTCAGATTGGATATCAGGAAAAATTTCTACACTGGAAGGGTTATTAGGCATTGGAATGGGCTGCCTAGAGAAGTGGTTGAGGCACCGTCCCTGGACGTATTTAAAAGATGGGTTGATATAGTGCTTAGTGACATGGCTTAGTGATGGTTTTTATCAGAGTAAGGTTGATGATTGGACTAGATGATCTTAAAGGTCCCTTCCAACGTAGACAATTCAATGATTTTATGAAATACAGCGTTAAGTTACTTCAGGATACAGTATACAGCATTTCTACTGCTGCAAGTGTATTCTGAGGCAGACAGACCATGGTTCTTGTACTTGAGACAATTATTTAGCAAAAAAAAAACCCCAACCACAAATCAAAAAAAAAAAACAAAAAACCAAAAAAAACCCCCAAAAAAACACCTAGGAGAGCATTTGTGATCCTGCATTTGTGAGCGAGCAAGCATACCATGCAGAAACAACCCCCTCTCAACACTCACAATGAGGAAAATAAATAACTGACAGCATAAGCAGGCTGGCTCTGTTCCAACCTTGGTTCCTTGGTCAACTCTTTCTGGAAGCCATTAAAGAATCTTTGATTTCCTACTATTTGATGTCTTCTGAGATCAGTCAGATTGAGCTCAAAGACAGAGGAAGCCTTGCCTACCCAAAACCCAACTATCACAGAATCACGGAATGATATGGGGTTGGAAGGGACCTCTGGAGATCATTTAGTCCAACCCCCCTACCAGAGCAGGTCCTCCTAGAGCAGGTTGCACAGGAACGTTTCCAGGTGGGGTTTGAATGTCTCCAGAGAAGGAGACTCCATCACCTCTCTGGGCA
>JAOXJM010000023.1:84175976-84189473 GCA_026413425.1 Tringa solitaria | reverse complement strand
CTGCTACACATCCTCCCAAAAGTCCCAGGTGGAAGGAAGGTCACCTTGTCCAGCCTCCTGCTCAGAACAATGTTATGGCCAACACCAGATCAGGGCAGTCAAGGCTTTGTCTAGTCAGGTTTTGAAAAATCTGCAGGAATGGAGACCCCACTGCTCACATTGGGGATCTGCTCCACTACTGCCCTACCCTCCAAGGGAAATAATTTTTTTCTTTATGTCCAATCAGCCTCTGAAGCTGCAACCTGTTGTTATTACCCTCCACTCTGATCCCTGGAGTCCTGGTAGCCCTCTGGCTTAAACAGCAGAGCCCAGAACTGGAGGCACTATTCCTGATGTTGTCCCATCTGCACTAATTAGAAAGCTCTGTGGTACCTATAAGCTCATACAATTTATAATGACTAGCGGTTTCAGCCTGCAGATTTAGTTTAAATAAGTAATTTAAAACAAAACAAAACAACCCTTAACACAGACTCAAAGGTTTTATCATTACCATTAATAGAAATTTCAGTATTTTCACAACAAAGCCATTCCAGTTCTCAATTTATGCATGGCTGGCATAGTGTTTGACAATTATTTAAGAGAGTTGAAAAAAGGGGAAAAAAAAAAAAGAAAAAAGGCAAGATTCCAGTGCAGCAACAGGTCATCATACCTGGGCTCTTGCCAGCAGTAAAGCTGACCAACCCGAAGCTTACCAAGTTACCGAAATGCCATTCTGAAAGGTAAGACTGAACTATATGTGACGAGGTTAGCAATAACCCTGGCCACAGGAAAAAAGTTAGCTGTCCTTTTCCATTGTGGAAGAAGAGGACTAAGAGCATAACTAGTCAATTTTAAAAGTTTTCAGTAATTCAGAAGAATCAACACACCTAAGTTCCAAACTGCAGGTGCTCTGTCCAAAAGATCGAAGCAAAAAACCACGTAAAATTAGCTTTCCATTGCAAGGCGAATTACTATTTTACAATATTATTGGCCATTTACTCTGCATAAATGAGTAACTGCTTTAAGAAGTTAGCTGAGAAGCCTGAGCTTCAAACTCCTCAAAAGCTTGTGTTCCAGTACTTGGCAACGACAAAGCAAGACAAATAGGACGCAACCAAAAACTGCGGAGTAATTAGTCCCAGGCATCCAAGCATAGATGACTCTTTGGTCTTGCTTTCTGAGCATGATTACATTTCAGCTAACAAAACTGACGCTTCTGCAAAAAAAATCAATGTTTCAATTCAACCGACTAAATAGGAATCCGCAAAACATGGTCTGCATGAGAGCCAAAGCTATCCTGTCATAACGAAGTGGCTGAGATATAACATCATCTTTAATGAACTAAAGCTAAGAAGAGAAATAGGGAGTGCAGAAGCCACCAGCACCCGGTACTGTTAGCATTCAGAGCAGAGTCAGCATGACTCAGTGTCGCGTTCCTGCCGTGAGAGGGCTGATGGGTTCATTAAGCTGCCACCCAAGTGACGAGCTCTTAAGATTACACCGCAGTGTGGGTTTACAACTGAGTTAAGTTAAATCACATTTACTGGCCTAATTCCCTGCCTTCGCAGGCCAGGAGTGAACGTTGCCTCCGTTTATCATGGTCTTCTTCAGCTCACCAGCTGCTGGTGCTGCCTGGAACAACAGGCTCAGTTCACCACAGAGCTGGTCAGGCATTCCCAGGTGAAGGCAGTCAGCCCTCTACTTCGATTTTCATATTATTATTCTAAGCAGACAAGTAAGATTTTAATAAAAACACATTAAGGGTTGTCAGAGGTAATCACCCTTGCAGCAGAACTAATTTGCCACCACTGGCTTTAGACGTATTTTTGTTTCAAAAGCTATTTTTGATCCTCCCCCTGCTGACCTGTGGGCTTCGCTTTATGAACGCAAGAGCTGATTTCTGCCCTCGCTTTGCCAACCAGCACAGGAACAGTTCTAGTTCTTCCCCTCTGAAGTGCCTACCCTACCTGTTCACCTTCAGCCATCCCCCTTCCCTGCTTACTTTTAGTCACATAATCCTGGCTCCCCCCAGCTTTGCCCTCAGGCCCTTATAAGCAGCTTATACTATTATGCATATCCCTGGAAAAATCTTGCTCTGCGAAGGGATGCCTGGCTGTCGGGTCAGCAGAAGCCTGGGAGCGAGCTGGGAATATCCTGTGCTAGCAGGGAATAGAGCCAGGTTTCAGTTGAGCCAGGTAAGAAAGATGGAGGCAGCAAGAATTGAGGCTGAGAGCGAGGTTTCTCTACCTCCCCACGAAGTGGCTCCGGCCGCGGCCGCTGGAGCCGCCTGCCCGGTACCGGCGAAATCTGGCTGCAGATCCAGAAGGTCACTGGATGGTTTGGAAGAGCTGCCAAGGAAAGGAAGAGGGATTATAAATACTGGAGGAGTTTGTCCATTTTAATCGAGCTAAAAAAATAAATCATAACTGGAACGTGGGAATTACCCTTAGTTTGGATGACTGATGAAACCACCGAAAGAGACTTTTTTTTTTTTTTTCAGGCCTTAGGATAAGAGCAGTGGCCATAAACACCTCTACTGCAGTAAGTGGCAAGAAAACATTACACCCCATGACGGGACCTTGACTTACTTCCATTATTTGATAATGACCTCGTAACAGATCTATGAGACTTTTACAATCCTTAAAAAAATAAAACCAAAAACAAATAAAACAAAAAACCAAACAAAACCACCCAAACCCAAAATGCCAGGTGGTTCCCTAAGAGCAGAGCAAATAAATGTTGCAACTGAAAACAGCTCCATTCTACTTCACTATTTCATTGTGCCAGGACAGAAAGCAAGAAACCTGCATTTCCAGGCAATAAACAGACATTACGTAGAAGAGAGTTGGTGAAACTTCTATGGCTTAAGCCAGCAGGATATTTGCTTAGGAAACAAGGTCTTGTTCATTTAGAACATTTAAATAATAAAAGATCTTTCTTCCGTGAAGTACTTCATCTGACATTTCACTGAAGTTTGTCACGTCTTCAGACTCCTGGTTCAAGTTTAGAGCTTTTGCATGTCTCGAATTCTTTCATCTCTGCTCATTACAACGAGCAGCAGCAGCTTGTTCCAGCCTTGACTTGAAAACAAGCTTCAGATTTTCTCATTGGTCAAAGTTTATTTTTTCATTTTAACCTCCAAAAGTTCATTATTTTTGTGCTTCATTAACTAATCTGAACAGCAAGAAAAAGGAATCTTAATTCAGCAGTTTTAGAAACAGAATACTGAAGGTCAGCAAAGGCTCCTTCAGATTTGCACATTACTTCAGTCTATTCAATTAAAAGTTCACGTTGGAAATGGGACAACATCACTACTACACTGAAAGCAAATCAGAGTAGCCACAATATTTATTTTTTTTTATTAGAGCTCATTTGTGGTCTATGCTGGTAGATTAATGTAGCCAATTCAATATTTATGTACACCATCTGTTGCTGTCTTAGATGGTTGGACTAGATGATCTTAAAGGCCCCTCCAACCTAGACAATCCTAAGTAAGCAAAATCTTGTAAAACCCTCCTGTTACAAGTGTCACTTTGGCATCGACATCAGGCTCAATCATTCTAATTTTTTTTTTTTTAAACTTACCTGACTGGCGCAGCTGTAGATGAAGTTGCAAAAAGATCAACTGGAGGAGATGTATCAATAGTTTTCGCTGGAGTGGAACTAGGAGATGTAACAGTTGTGGCTGGAGAAGACTGGAGAAATATTTTAAATACATGTTTACTACACCAGCATTTCTCCACAAACAACTCATGCACAGATTCACATACTTTAAAAATCCAATTTTGACAGGAGATCTTATTATCATGAGCTGTTCTCCCCTTTGAGAGTATTTAAGGAACACTAAGCTGAGTTTTCAGAGGGTGGTGGAGCTGAGAAACTCCGAGATGACTCCACCTCACGATGCCTGGCTCAAGAGGAAATGCCTACTGCAGGTGCTCTGAATGTTCCTTGGCTTGCAAACTCACCCAACATCTAGGCAACTAACTCAAACAAACGATCCAGAGTTGCTTTACCTGCCTTTTAAAATCCCAATTAGAGTAACTAACAGTTCCTATGTGTCAAAGGATTCTCAGCAAGTTCCAAGAAAATGGTTTGCTCCCCAGAAAACTCCCTCCTCTCAGTTTTAAGACCATCCTGGAGCTGGGAGGAGCAAAGAATTTTTGTGGGTTTGTTTCTACATCTGTCAGATCCTTCATTTCGTCCACAGAATGAACTATCTGTTAGTCCACAACAGCACCCTTAGCACCCAAATCGCAGAAAGAGTGGGAGAAGGGAAATGGTTAGAAACTAAGTTAAAAGTATGTAAGTAAACCTTCAGGCTGGAGAGAGTTTAAGAGCAATCAGTGCTAACTGTTAAGTCATTGGCAAAGCTAGAGAAGCCAGCTCAGCTTCATTAGCTCCTCCAATTCTGGATAAGGGTAGTTCAACCATGGAAAACGCAGACGCTCAAGACAGTATATTGCAACTCTTCTGGGCACTTGAAGACTCAAGTTACCTTGGAGAGTGTCAATTTAATTCTAAAAGATACTACAAGCTTTGTTAAAGCATCTCACATGCTAGAGAGATCCTTTTCCTAACGAGCGAAACCATGTCCTGTGCTTAGCCCTGCTTGCCATCCTGACAACCTCCAAGAAATAAAAAGAATGGCAAATTTGAAGTTACTTTCTTCTGAGTTCTGCTACTGCCATCCCATCACCACAACTCTAGCAGGAGATGGATATAAGCTTTCTAGACTCTCCTCAAACCTCTACTAGGGTTTGAGGCTAAAGTGGTCCAAATTCTTCATGTAAATCAGGGAAGAGGGGATTACTTGGAAGTTGTAAGAACGCTTTCTGAGCCACCATGTCGTTCTTACCAACTGCTACAGTATTAGACAAGAAAGTTTTTTGTTTGTTTGTTTTAAAAAGGGCTTTTTGGAAAGAAATTCAAGAGCTTTCACCATAACCACCTACTGAACCGTCTCCCCCAGATTCACAGGTTTTCATTGAGTTTTTCCTGCACGACACCCATTATCAGACACAAGACACAGACCTACAGCACCTGGCAACGCTTCAGGGATATCAGGAACTACTATTACTGACACCATAAAGCTCATTAGTTCATCTGACACTCAAACCAAGACATTTTCACTGGCAACTCTTGCTTTAGATTAAGGTGAGCAGTCTCACTAATAAAGGTTAATTCTGAAACTAGGTGTATCGGATGAGAGTTTTCTTCCTGGCTTTTCACATGAATGTGGTTTTAGAAGAGCTGCAAAATGGATTGAAGATTGAAAAAGAAAAAAGCTGCAAATGGATTCAAGAGTTTGGAGGAGAAACAGTATCGAGTAAGAAAGAAAACAAAAAAAGGAGTTGAGACAAAGATACGTGCATCTTTTATGCTCTCACAAAGCTTGGCCATCAAATCCTGGCAAAGCTGCTTAGCATCCTGCACTGCTATAAGCACCACAGCCCTTCAGATCAGTGAAGTGCTTTTATGGAGCCATTATTTACAAGACCATTACAAGATGCAATTTTTCTCAGTCAGGTAGGACCTGGGTAGTGAAGCCTAAAAAGCAGATCAGGAGACAGAAATTTAACTCTTTACGGCCTTAAGATATTCTAAAGCGTATCATCTGAACAATAATTATCTAGTACAGCAATTTGCAGTATTTACCTTGCTCAGAGGAGAAGGAGCCCCAGATCTGGGAAAAAAAAAAAAAAAAAAAAGGATGTTTTCATATAAGTACTTTTGGAAACTATGGTTCTGGTCATCAAAACACCTGCAAAAAGCCCCAAAGCTAAGCATGACAGCTTTCTGAAGTTCTCTAAAATTGCATGACCTCCCCATTTCTCAAACTTCCACGTGCCACTTTGGACAAGGAATACAAATTTTTACTTCAAATCTGAAATGCATCTTTTAAGTTAATTATTATCACAGGATTATTTTGCCTTTTAAATAAGGTCCACAAGAGTTACTGGGGCAAGATGTTGCCATATTATAAAACCACGCAACACCAGCAGAGTAAGACCGATATGGAAGCAGTTATCCAACATAAGCCTTCTGATGATGTGCCAGTGAATTCTCAAAGTCTACTGTTCTTTTAAGGAAAGTGAGAGTTACTTTAAAATAATGGTATTTAAAAGTCTGGAAACACTTAAGTTAGAAAGTCCAAGCTCATAGTTCTCCAGCATGCAAGAAAAATCACACTAACGCTAGCGACAGAGCCTTAATCATAAGTTAAAATGTACATCAGTGCATTTGTTCACTTTCATTATTACGAGGTATGAAAGTACTGCTACATATTTTTAGAGCTGCTTTGATCCAGGAGATGAAAGGAGGAGTTGAAGTTAAAATGGCACTAGTATTGAACTAGGATGCAACCTACGAGTTACTCAAATTGGGCAGGTCTTAGGAGCTGTAGAACTGATTAGAAGATCTGGAGCTACGACAGAAATGACCCAAAAAACCTTAATGATTACATACAAAATGCGAGCAACAGTTTAGGTACAATTTAAAGAAGATATCTATTTCTAAGTGTTCAAGCCATCTTAAAAAAAAAATAACCGTGTGCGCATGCAAGTGACAGTAAATGTATGTACTTACCCTTCGCTAAATTGTAAGGAAAGCAAGAGTAAAAGAGAAAACACAGGTTTAGCTTAATCCTTCCTAGACTTAGCCATGACAAGTATCTAGTAAGAAGACGCAAAACCATTAGAAAACAAATACATTTTGATGACAAAAGCCCTAGCAGCAGGGAAAAACGAGCTCCTTCTAGGGGTTTTCAATAGTTAGTTTGACTTAATTTTGGGAAATGTCTAGCTGTTTGCTGTGTCGTTTCCCTCCACCCACCCAGTAAGAAAAAAAAGAAGCTGCAATTAAGATGACTTTGTAAGGGAAAGGAAAAGCCTAGTCTGACCACAGTTTGTTTTCCAGCTAAGTGGCAATAGGAGGTTGGGGGAACCAAACCTAAACACCAGCTAGTCTCACACTGATAATATTACACCTTGAGAGATGGTAAAACATAAATACCTACTTGTTGCCAGGTTTTTTTCCTTCCAGTGAGTTTAGATGTTGCTCGAGAGTCTCCATGAGACTGCTGGGAGCCTTGAAAGAAAAGAGAAAGATAAACCTCTAAACACACTGCACCAGACCTAACCATACTCTTAAATCCAGCACCGTCTTCCTTGAAGTCCACCACGTGCATGCTCATGCTGTTACTTTATTTACCCCACAGTGAAAGCAGTGGATTTCCATGCTAGAAGAATTCAGGCAGAGACAGCTTTTGAAAGATGACAATGTGTCCAGATTTGCAGAGGGAAAACATGTACCTCTCCTAAAGAGTGCCTGAAGCCCAAATGCAGGTTGTACTCCTCATCGTACTTTGAGTCGGTGTCAAACACCAACAAAAGCACAGGCACCCACAGGGTTAATTTTAAGAGTAATAGATTCAAGGTCATCTTTTGGTTTTTGCTTTTAGTCAAACCTCCAACACCTCTTTCACCACCAGAGGGTTATTTGCAGCCTAAACAAACCAAACTAGAAGTCCTTTCCAGAGCTCCCAAAAGCAGCTACCTGTGGTTCAAGACTCCCAACACCACAAAAATCTTATAGCTGTTTCTTCTCAAAATGGTAGCCAGGCACGGGTTACTGAGCCCAGCAGCTAACTCAAAATTCAGAGAGATTACTATTTGAGACATCTATAAAAACTAAGCTTTTTTTAGTCCTCCGCAATCTTAGGTTTTACTTTTTAAGCAACCTTTTTTTGGTCAGGCAACACTCCCAGGCATGCACTTGCTGTTACAAAGGTAGATAGGAAAAGTCATAAATGAAAATGACAGGGAGCTTAACTACTCCCATATAAAAATAGAGTCCAGATAAGTAGACTCCTACAAGACCAACAAGCAAGGAGGAAACCCTTGAGAGATACAGTAGCATATGACAGTCAAGTATTTCCATCAGGGTTACCGGATCCTCAATGGTACAGTCTTTAAACGGGGAATTCTCTTTATCAGCCTCTTTCAGATCAACCACAATTCCTGACAGCAATACCTATGGCGTTTTTCATAAATAATGTTTTTAATTTCAAGGTATACGTAGGCATCAAAGAAAGTCAGTTTGTGATGCTTGAAAACAGACTATCCACTGCTCCCATGTGCAGTAAGCTGAAAGCCAGCTGGCTGGCTAAATCAGCTAAATATTAATTTTTTGCATTAAAACTGAGCAGTGACATAACTTAACACATGCAGAAATTTAAAATGCTCAAAAAAACCCGTAAATGGTGGCTTGAGTTTAAATATGTCCCACGTACACATGCAATGCAGAAACATCTTAACCATTGCTGCTTTTACAAGCGTATTTATTCATTTTCAACTAATTTGGGCAGAAGAAAGAATTTAGTTAAACACAAATGACTTAGTTACAAGAATTCTCCAGCAGCAAGAAAAAGATGAGCAAAGACTCTCGTTTCCCAAAAAAACAAACAAAAAAATTAATAATAAAATCCAGACTTCTATGTATTCTAAAAGGCTACAGCACAAGATACAAGTTGTGCCTACTGAAACACAAAGCAGAAAGCTCTGTTTCAAAAGAAAAAAGACATTATTTCCTCTACACACTTCAATGAGCTTTCCAATACATTATTCACAGCTTTCTTTAAAGTTCACAAGGTAATATGAAACTCATCTATCAAACAGAATTCACAGAGGAAGCTTCAGAAAATGCCTACCCAGATGCAATAATCTGGAAATTAAGTATTGTCTGGTATCCAATTTGCAACACCGAGCATTGCTTCATTTCTTCTAGATACTGCTTCAACATTAGACTAATCTATCAGTCACCATCGTGGTGGAACCTTTGATACGGGTTCCCCATAAGCTATTCGGGGCCATACTTTAAGAATTGCTAATAAATAAAAATGAGCCAAGCTCTTTAGCTGCCAGGATGCCTCCTCAGCCTCCAAAACATCGCAGTCAAACTAGAAAGTCCAATGATGACAGCTATCAGCTTGTATTTCACTACTGTGACCACTTTTTGGGGGGTTTACAGAGTATGTATAGACCTCAAACATCAACCCAACCAACTCCTTCTGGAAATACTACTGACTACTGCCACGGCTTCCTTTAGGAATTTAGGTATACCATTGATATTATATACAATTATATATTACTTATTAGCTGAAATTCAGTTTTTTTATTTGAACTTGAGCTACAAGCTGCAAAAATCTATGCAAAGAGCAAAACAAGTCTACCCTACAGCTATACATCAGAAGTCATCACGCGAGACATTATTTTAGTTGCATCAGTATTCAAAAATAGCTTTGGGCAGTTCTTATTTGCAAGTTGGGAGGGCTTTAAAATGGTGTGACTTCCTACCAACATTTACATGCCTGGTGTGCTTCCTAATTACAGCACTTCTAGTTATTACCCAGATCCAAAAAGACTACAAGAGAAACTCACCTGTGTCAGATCAGGGATATCGCCTTTGTCAATTCCAACTTGCTGTGGATATAAAAGAGGTAAAATATAAGTGTGCTATTCCACTGCAGCAGGCACTAATTTTGACTAAAACTGTGGTATGCTCTTCAACCTGTAATGTACTTTATCTTTAGAAAAAGACTATGAAGTTAGCAAGTGGAGATGACCATCTTTCCAGTAGCTACCTTCAACCACTTGCAGCACCTTTTTAATTATTTTTTTTAATTAAATATTCATTAAAAAAAGGGGAGTTTGATTCCACCCTGGTAAAGTTCATACTCCATATTGCAAGTCAGGCAGGGCTTTCTGGTCATACCCTGTTGTCTCAAAGGACAGGGTTAGTGAACTCCTGAACACACACTGTCCAGGTGTGGACAACCTGACTATCCTAAGGAAGTTCTCTGAAGTTCAGCCAGTGAGAAAATACTAAAAGACATCACTTTAAAAAAACATATACTAAAGCTCAAGTCACTTTGTTGTTCTGCCCTTCTCTCCTAGCATTTCAAACACATAAGATTGCAGATTTTGACCTCCTTTTGCTATCGGTTGTCCTGTTGCTTCACTGTGGCTCTTCAAAGTGCCTGCTGGTTTAGCTTTTGCAGAAGAACAAGCTTCCACTAACCCTCAAGTGCAGTCACTCTAATCCCTGTCCTGCAAAGCTGACCTACAGGTGTCTAAAGTACTTCGCTCCCTCAGGTTCAACGTTCACATCAGACATTCCATTCCAACCGGGAGTTGAGCAGGCTCCTCCATAAATAGATGAGTAAATTAGCAAAGAAAAAAAACTTTTTATTTGGTTCATTACCGCTGCCTGTAATAATGAAGCATGAAACATGGATAATGTGCATCTTGTGCCAAGGAGCCAACTACCACAAATGAGAGCCCAGCAAAAGAGTTAATTAACCATGTAATATTCATATTATCCACATAAGAGGATGATAATAAGGGTCAGAACTAGGAAAATCTCCCATTCCAGTTAACTTACAGTTGGCTGCAAAGACTTAAAAAGCAGACTTATAAAATCATTACGCTTTTATTCCTAATTGCTCTATCTTCCTCTAACGTTCAACCCTGTCCTAGAAGCATGCATTTACTACAGCATTTCCAAGAAATATTGATACGGTTGAAGTGATGTCGTCTGTTATGCTGTACCAGGAGAGTTGAGGCTGGCTGCACAGCAGAGACACGTGAAAGTCCTAAGCAGGGCTTAATTACTTCTAGAAGAGCAGGACAACCAGATTTAGGAACTTCTATACTGCCTCGCATTTATACACACTAAGTCAGATACTTAAACAAGTGCAATTAATATCGGTGTTAAAAGATTCACAAAATACTTAAGTGCCAGCCTCCAGAAGACTGGAAGTCACTTACCTCTGCAACTTTAAGAAACTCTGATACTCTGGTCATTCGAGTAAGAAATCGTTTGTAGATTTCAAGAGCATCTTTACATTGTCCCTTTTTCATTTCAAAAAATTTCTCTAGAGAAATAATTTGGCAAATTTCAGTTAAGGTATCTTACATTAGTTCTGCATTCATCAGCAACTCTAGTTTTCAGGAAAATCACGTTTCAAAGAATATTGCACCGTGTCAACATTTTTCTACTTGAACACTAAGCTAGTGGCATTCCTAGTCCTTTGCAGAATTTAGAAGTTGGGCTTGCTGAGCTGCTAAAGAATTATACAGACCAAAAAACTGCACCCCAACCAGCGGTACCATTGTGTGTGACATAAACCAGGTTTTTAAAGACAAAAAGTAAGCAGGTGAAGCAGCTACCAAACTTAAAAGTCAAAGTAATTAAGGATACTTCAACATATATTAATATGTACTCTCCCATGTTGTCTTCACTTGAAAGAACAATCCTTTTTCCACTTGAGTAGCTCTCTTAAGTTGGTTCGTGTCCATTATCAAGCACAACTGCCACATATTTCAACCTAAACTCATGCTTTTAACAGCAGCAGACAGTGAAATCTCAATCCAATTGTTATGCCCAGCACAGAGCACATTTGTATTTGCTCCATAAGCTTCCCATGCCTATAGTTTTAGTCAAAAGACTTTTATGAAACCACCAGAAAGCGTTGCTACGGGGTTGCAAAAAAAAAAATTGTTTGAGATTTAGAGCTCAGGAACATCTTTTTGCTTGTTCAGTGTCTGTAACTTCTCAGTTTCTTCCTGTTCCAGTCACAGCCAGAGTTTTGGGTTAGCCATGCTGGCCAAGAAATCTCAGTTTTGAGCTGTCTTTGTGGACCAGCTGAAGTGCTCACAGGAGTCTTATTCAGGAGTACATTACTTCATATCAGGCTACCACATAGCAATTTATAACAGAAGAATCTGTGCATCTTAAAAATGCAATCAAAGAGGGAAAGTTCCTTTGCTAACTTTGCAGGAAATAATTATGCAAGCTCACACAGCACTGTACGTATATTTAAGCACAGAGATGCTCAGTGTCCTTAAGTAGAAATCTATGCAATTTTAAGGGCATATGACAATCCAGTCTCAGATGGCCACTAATGTAAGAGGTTACGGGTTAAAGTTTTCTCCCTCTTCAGAACAGAACAGTCAAAAAAATGTAGTTTTAATGAAAGTTAAGTAAAAAAACTGAAACTGATCTGAAACTCATTTTTCACTCGCTCATGGTATGGGAGACATAGGCACCAGGTTACTTACCTAGTAAGTTAATAACCCCATCATTGTAGCAAGCAAAAAGTTTGATGAGATCTTTAAATAGAAGCATGAATGCAGCATTTATGACACCATTTGTCAGTTCATTTGGATGAACCTACAAATAAAATACCAGTTACTTATGACAGATGTATTGAATGCAATCAAAAGTTTTATCTTGCTAAAAAACGGGTATCTGATGGTGTTACAGATAGAATCAGGCACTGAATACAAGCTTTCACACAAAGAAACCAAAGGTTTCTCTTAGCAGATGTAGGATTGCTTTCTACACCATTCCAAAACTATCCACTAAAGCAGAGTAAACATCTTAGTCTTGACTCCTTCACCTAC
The DNA here is from genome assembly GCA_026413425.1 of Tringa solitaria. Classification (NCBI taxonomy): domain Eukaryota; kingdom Metazoa; phylum Chordata; class Aves; order Charadriiformes; family Scolopacidae; genus Tringa; species Tringa solitaria. The sequence goes on along the minus strand of JAOXJM010000023.1, from coordinate 84,177,027 downwards.
CACAAAGGGGAGGAAGGCAGAGATGCTATTAACAAAGCTTTAATGAAACTGGACAAAAGATGTCAGTTTGCAGCAGAGCTTAACAAAACCTCAGTCATCAAGTAGATAATACAGCTGGGTTAATGGTGTCAAGAATCTTCCAGGTCTTACATTAACTTGGGCAGAAAATAAGTGCTCATTTATTAAAACATCTTTCTTTTATTAAAAATACTTCCTCTTCTAAGACCATTATCACAACTCCTATGTGATTTAAGAACAAAAAACACATTAGCAAGACACATACTTCTAAAGCTTTCCTCTGAAAGCTGCAGTTGGCTCTGCCTTCTGCCTGGAGTGTGGCCTTCTGCCCATCAAGAACAGAAGAACTTGTTGAAGATGTCCCTGCTCATTGCAGGGGGGTTGGGCTAGATGACCTTTAAGGGTCCTTTTTAACCCAAACGATTCTGTAATTCTAACTTCCAAGACTGATTCCTTCAAAGACCTCTTTGCAAGGTTACACTGTACCTCCTACAGCAATTGACTCCTGGTTTTATCCTTAAGGCAGATAAACAATCCCACCAACATCCATAACATTACAAATACATTGTAGACACTTACTTCTATGAACAGTCTAGATTAAAGTTTAGCCAATTTAGTTTACAGCTGTAACCAGACGAAGATTTTGATGAATCCAAACTATGTACATGTGGTATTTTAATGGCTTTTTCCCTCTCCCCCAAAAGAAGTTGGTTGCCAAAGACAGAAAAAATATTCTTCTGTCTCTTTGTTTTATCCATATTTTCCCCTCACTGATGCAGAAGATGAAACCAAAGCTCTGAGCTGGCATTGATCAATGCCCCTCATTTCCCAAAGCGTTCCTCTACCATCACTATTAAAAAAAAAAAAGTGCAATCTGCATATTTCATACATATAGGAAAGGGCTATTCTTCCCCACACTACCTCAGTGGGACACTGCAAAGGCAATGGTTTTAAATTGGAAGAGAAGAGATTTAGATGAGATACTAGGAAGAAATTCTTTCCTGTGAGGGTGGTGAGACACTGGAACAGGTTG
>JAOXJM010000023.1:84163198-84175876 GCA_026413425.1 Tringa solitaria | reverse complement strand
TGAGCAACCTGGTCTGGTGGGAGGTGTCCCTGCCCAGGGCAGGGGGTTGGAATTGGATGATTATTAAGGTCCCTTCCAACTCTATCCATTCTATGATTCTAATTTTTTGGCCCACAGGATGGGATGATCACTAAAGCATTACCCAGAAGGTGAAACGTGTTCGTTACAAGGCAGCATTTATTTATAAGTTGCTGCCCAGCGTTCAAGCTGGGTCAGCTTCAATACGTACATCGAATTCAAGTAGTGCATCGATTTGTTCCTGTAATATTGGCATACTCTTCAGCAGCTTTTCAGGCGCCATTGTTCTCATTACACCGTCGGCTCTGTGAGGGGGGGGAAACAGATTAGAAGCCACGGCTTTTCCCCTCTCCCTTCCCCAAAATTGATTTGTTGTCTAAATTTAAGCTGAAAGCAGCTATAACCCATTTCAAATGTTTGGAGCGCTGTGTGATCCTCCTGCTTCTCACATCGTCGTGAGAGCTGGCGTGAAAAATGCTTCAGCCAGCCACCCTCCCTGACAGCAGGTGAAGAAAGGTTTTGTGTTAGAGTGATGAATGCAAGAGATTGGTCTCTTTATGGGAAAAAAAAAACCACCGAGTTTAAATAACTGGGCAAGAAATAGTCTCACAGAAGTACTTAGAGAGCTGATAATCTCCATGCATCAAGTTTGTTATGAATAACTAATGATAACTCATTGCTAAGAATACTTTTTAAAGAGGTGTGTGTGGCCAGTGAAGACCAAAAACCTCTATAGATTGTTTTTTTGTCCCCCTTCAAGTGCCACAATGCCAACTCTGTTAAATCAGGGCGATCTTTGCTTAGAGCTTCTTTCCTCAGTATTCCTGGGTACTAATTAATTCCATTACTCCTTCATAGCACTTCCACTGACTTTGATCTGCCTTATCATCCTGAACCATTACTCCAACAGGATGACGAGGCAGTCACAGACACACAATTGCCACCCATAGTCTTACAGCAGTCTTCACACGTGCCCATTTTTACCTCTGAATATCACCAACCTGCACAACCACCGTGATCTATTGTCCCGTTCCAGCCACCAACAGGTACAGCACCTCCTCTCGGGGAATGCACACCACCATTTTTACTTATTTTATGCTATACTCTGAAGCAGCACCTCGTTTCAAGCACCAGAAATAAGACACATTGGAAGCCGTTCCAGGAACGTATAAGCAAAGCAGGAATAGAAGGATTCCCAGCAACTCAAACTTATGTTTATTTAACATGAAGTGTTTGAAGGCACTAGGTGACAAAGGGAACTTAAGATGTGAGTGCAACAGCATCCTGCTGGATCAAAGCCTGCCTAAAATATCAATCCAACTCCCTACCAGTCTTCATGTCAGAAACTTCTTCATGATTGCTATTCCAGACAGGTTCAAGAGAGGTCCCCACTGTGGGAATGGCATCCAGCTACACAACAGTTTGAGAGGCAGGAGAGGAAAGCCTGGGAGTGCTGCCTGCATTAACATTGCAGAATCCCAGGCTGCCAAATACACTGGAACTGCCAGAAGGATCCTGTATGCAACTCATAATTAGCAGGAGCATCTTCAATTGACTACACGCTAAGGGGCACCTTCAGCACGTGTTAAGCAACTTGCTAAGCTGTCTGTGCTTCAAAAGAGAATCCAGAGCCATTGAAGTCCCAGTGAGAAGAGTCAGAGACCCAAAAAATTATGTGATAAATACCAACATACTACTCCAGGCTGGGTTACCTTTTTTTTTTTTTTTTTTTTTTAAACATGGTCCTTGTGGGAAATAAAACCAGCAGTTTACAACCTTATTCTGTTCAGTTTATAACTGTTGCCTCCAAAGAACTTCAAGTGTTTGCTTCAGTTTTCCTTTGTAATCAGTCATCTTTCTTATGGAAAGGGTCTGGAGAGTAATGAAATACCCTAAATATAGCTTCAGAGCGTTTTCTTCTCTGAATTCCAAACACAGTCTCGCTGCAGCAGAATTTATTAAGAGTCAGATTTAACACCTAACTCTAAAAGCTCCCAGTTCTGCAGGGCACCTTACTTTAGTCTTCATTATTTGGCTTACTACCCACAGTCTTCCCTCTCCTCCTTGTGCAATTTTTAATTTTTAACCAATTACAAATACTTAAGAAATCCAACCATTTTGGTGTTTCATCATCTAAATAAAGAAAGTAAAAGTGAAGTCACTGAGATAGTAAAATTAAGTGTAATGCCACAAACAAGATTTTCATGGCAATCCTATCCATTTACGTATCTAAACTTACCCTTTCTTCACTCTTGCAAAGTCAAATGCCATCTGTCTGTAGGAAAATGCTTTTTCATTCAAGTATCTACTATAACGCCTTATGAAGGTGGACATGTCGTAGCCTGCAAAAAACAGTTACACGTTTTGCATTTAATTTTCATGCTTGTTTAGAGGTTCTTTAGTAACCTACAGTCAACAGTATAACGATACAGGCTGATACTGATAATATACAGTCAACAGATCCTAAGGTTACGTGATGTCTGTTGCACTGTGCAACCCCACATGCAGAACAGGCGTCACAAGACGTCTTGCACCTTCTGAAGAAAAAGCAGTAGTGCTGCACCCAAAAATCTGCCCTCTGCTTCCAACAGATTCATCCAGTGACATGGTTCCTGGGGAAACCTGCTCGTGGCTCCTACACAGTTACGTAGTAATGTTATTTGATGGTGAAATTAGTTATCCATCTACCAAGGGGGGGGAAATGCCAATTTAACACAAAGTTTATACTTAATTGGTACATGACTGCCAGGATAAAGATCGATTTCAATTGAAACATTTCTGCTATTTTACATATGTCAGTCCCTCCAGCTCTTACATTGACCTTCAAGATTCCCCTGACTAGGTCTATCGGAACAAAGAAACGATGATGGCATCCACAGGGATTAGTGTTGTCTTTGAACTCTTACACCTGAGATCTTCAAGGCACACGATACTGTACAAGCAGCCTCAAACTCAAGTGACCTTCAAGCCTAGAAGACTTTTGAACAGTTAGTATTACAGCCTACCCTTCAGGTATTTCTTTCAAAGTTTCTTCCTCTAAGCTACAGAAATTTGTGCAGAAATGTCCTCCTCCTCTTCAGTACAAGTCCTTTTTTGGTACCTTTATTAAAATCCACACACCATGACTTAGTCACTGACTGTATTTTTCCTTAATATCTCTCAATATTAAGTATCTCTGCCAACTCAGGCTTAACACTACCAACTCTGATGCCTCATTATCTATGACACACTATTGTATTATCTATGAAACGACAATTTAAGTTTAAAGAAAGTGGCAGAGAACACAAAAGCATGCATTTAACAGAATTCATTGATGCCAAATACCAGTATCTTTGAACACACATAGCAAGTTTTACTTAGACAACCAAGAGTTTTAAGATGTGTTTGGCTTTGTTCTTGCCACGTGTTACCATTTCTAAAAGATGCTCAAGTCTTGGTGTCATGTCTCCACGTTACATGGAGTTACATGGCATTGCTTTGACCTTGCACATTATTGTAGTATTCCTGCATTCTGCATACAGTCTACAAATATTCTGACAGCTGCAGAATGATGCATTTTCTCTCTTCTCTAGAAGAGCTATCATGAAACAAGCTTTTCCTCTCTTAAGTGAGGGAACAGGAAAATTCACTAAAAATTCCAGAGTCAAAGTAGAAAAACAGATTTTGTAAGCTTTAGACAAAACTCCTTAACTTCTGCCTAGACCTTTCTAAATTCACTACTCAGATCAAAACCATCTGGTTCTTTTGGTGCCCTCCACACCGAGTTAATCACAATTCCTAAAAGCACAGTGTCTCCAAACACCAAAATTACCATTTAAGACTGAGTAAACCCCCAAAAAATAAATGGAAAGTTATCCATTTCATCCTTAACTCCCATAAAAGTTAAGGAGAGAGCTGACCCTGTCCTAATTTCAACCAGCACTTTCTAAGGGGAGCCGTAGAGTTTCACCTTTCGAGTAAAAATTTTGCAGGAACTGAGAAACACCGTTTTGAAATTGTCCAGCAGTTCACCTGAGCTCCTGGATTCATTAAATACTTACAAAAAGGCTTCGGTAGCACATTCTTGTATCATTTGCATCTTATGAACGAAGGAGCAAATTAACAATAGTATCTTATTTAGAATCTTGTTAAGATTAAAGACGTGAGTAGGCTTACCATGAGATCCACTTTTGTCCAGAAAATTGCTGAGATTGAACAATGTGTTTCTAGATGCCAGGTACTGAATAAATCTCTGCAACACAAAGTTATTCTCTTATCACAGGCTCTATCTGAAGGCTTTGTACCTCTTAGCAGGAAGATTACCAGTCTAGTTCCAGCATACACACATGAAAACCCAGATTTTTGTCTTTGCCTGCAATACCTTCCTCAAAACCTATTTCATCCATTCGGATTAATTACATTTAGCCTGAATCTCTACTAAATATCCTGCTGTACACATAAAATTAGATTATCTGCAAAATACAAACCAGATTGTGGAAGGAGCAATAAAAATGGCTAATTCTCAAAGAGGTTGGAGGAAGCAGAAGATTTATCTGCTAACAAAGCAGCATGTCCAGGATAGTCCCAGGCTTTTCAATCCAGCAGCCCCCAGCTTCAGCCAAGCCAAGGGCCCGTTTTAATAACAAGCAGGTCCCACATCAAGTACAGGGACTAACAGCCTGAAACAGTTACTGAAAGTAAACCAGAATATTGGCCAAAACTTGGAATGGAAAAGTAGGACAAGAGTAAAAATTGCAGAGAAGTTGCAATTGGAGAAGTTCATTGCATAAAAAAAGCTTTATATACAGCTAGGGAGGAATTGTTTCCCAGTTATACTAAAGCTCTTTAAGCATGCTTTTTGTTTTTACACAGACATACCAGGCTACACAGGTCAATAAAAAGCAAGGGCAAGGAAAACACAACCCAAAAAGGCCATCAGATTGAATTTACAGCTCTAGAAAGATTTTAATGCTCATTCAGAGAGGGCAGCTACTTGGACAGCAGTACACACGTGCCAGAAGATCAGCTTTGACTCTAGTGAAAAAGTCTACTACTGAAGGTAGTCTTTAATCCTGCATAACTCTGTTTCCAGACAGCACATAAACTGTCAGCATCCTGGAACAGGCTGCTGCTTTCTCTTATGCTACAGCTTTGTAAATGAAGAGACAGATGATCCTCGTGCCTCTAAATATGTTGTTATGCTCCTCATCAGGAATCATCCTTGCCCTTTGTTCTCAGGTCCTTCCTGGTTCAGAAGAGATGACTTTGCACTACTGAGGTTTTGGGCTTGAAGTCTGCTGGGTGCCAACGTGGTCTTGAGAGAAAGCTGATCATGCTTACCTCATTGCCATGAACCATTAGATGATGTGTGGTAACTAAGGCTTTGAATACGACCACCCAGCTGCTGTTGGTTGCTCGCTCGAAAAGCGTATCGGCCATCTGAGGAATATTCACGTTCGTTTCATTAGTTGCTTGGATCAAGTCTGTCGGAGAGAGAAAAGGAAGAGAAAAGGATCTCATCACAAATGAGGTGGAAAAGTTTGCAGTGTGGGCCAGCTCTCAGCCCACCAGGCTGAAGGCCATGGCTGTGACAAACGGCAAGTTCAGCCTTTACTGCACTTAAAAAAACAACAAAACAAAAGAAAAACAAACAAAAAAAAGAGTTTCTATTAGTACATGCTGACAGTAGCACTGGTCTGACTCTTTAGTCCAACAGTACTAGCTTTCCAACAGTTCTGCCCTGAGTTACATCCCAACATTTTTCCATCTCCATAGCCTATGTATTTCATCCAATATTTCTTTTGCATCTGGCCCCCAAACATGAAAGCCGAGCCACAGCTTTAACTGGATATTTTTTGGCATAGAGGTTTTTATAGTGTTATTTACAGTCATTTCTCTCTCTTATTGCATGTCTATATATAAATATATATATATACAGCTACACTTTGTATTTTTTTTACAGAAAAGCTACTGAAAGGAATATTCTTGCTACTTTCCTGTGTTGTTTTAGTAAACATAAGTACACAGCATTGTATGTATGTATATTATATATATTAAATGTATGTGTAGAAAGGATTCTAAGGGTCATTGAGCCATGCAGCAGTTCTGAGAGAGCAGGGAAGCAGCGTGTGAACATGAGAAGAGAAGACTCAGGGGGGAACTCATCACAATATTCCAGGACTTAAAGGGCAGCTACAAAGAAGATGGAGGCTCTCTCTTCACAAGGAAAAGACAAGGAACAACAGGAGACAGTTGTACTGGGAGAGATTGATATAAGAAATTTTTTATAGTGAGAACAATCATGCACCGCAACAACCTCCCCAGGATGTGTCAGAGTCCCCATCACTGGAGGTTCTCAGGATGCAATTGGACAGGGTGCTGGACAGTCTTATCTAGACTCCCAGGAAAGACCAGACCAGGTGTTCTTTTGAGGTTCGTCCAACGTGGGCTGTTCTACGATTCATCCCAGATGAAGTCAGGGTGCACAATATCCCATGACTTTACTCCTTACGGGTTTTCAAGTTAATTGTGGCAGTTCACTGCCTCTGGGTTAGATGAGTAAGTATCACTGAAGTCTTTACTTACAGGTAATACGTCAAACTCACTCAACCCAGTCACATCAGCAAAAGGAGGTATCACCAGAAACAGATACTCTAGTCATCTCAGAGGTTAGAATTTCATCAGCACGGTACAGCACACCTCCTAGAGCCTCTACAGACCTAGACAGCAGAGGAGCGCATTCAGGCATGCATTCAGACCTCCTCAACAGTAGGAAAGAAGGTAAAAATAGACATTAGTTTATACTGAAGAATAATAGTCTCCTGCAAGCAACTGCACCTTATACAGAAGAAGTAAGACATTAGACTGTCTTAGGGAACAAGAATAAAATACGGCTTTGTGTCCCGTACATTAGGAAGGTGCAGACTTGCACAGGGGGGTACATGAAATTAAAGTACTTAAATCATAAGTAGTAGGGCAGCAAGCTTCCCACTAGCACCTCTATCACACTGATAGGATCTTTGATTTACTACATCACCTATTACCTACAGGCTCTTATTAGGCAGCCAGCAACGACCTTCTACAAGCTATTACCTCGTTTTTGAGACACAGCTGGAAACTGAATACTGCAACCGCATGACCAAAACCCCGTGTGATGCCAGACGTAGCCCTGGCAAGACTTCAGGAGACAACTTCATGCAGCACAAAGAGCACAGAATACAGGGCTGAGGCTTAAAGTTCGGAGACTTACGTAGAAAAAGTTAAAAATTAGAAAGTTTAACTACTAGACTAAGCATTATCTGTGTTACTAAGGCAAATACTCATCTTTTACTTTCCCTAAGAGGGCAGTAATCATTGTTAATGATTTTCCACGTATTTCTTTCCCCCCTTTCCAGACTAGAAATGTTCATCCAACTACTGAAGTAGTTCAGTAGCGACAAATATCCTACCCTAGAAGCAGACAGGCTATTCTGTGACTCATCCTTGCACACCTAAACTATGAGACTCTGCTGTAGACCCTCTACAGGACCTCGGTTCCCCTGGGCAGGAGGGTCACCACGTTACAGACTTCCTTTCCCTCCCCAGCACAATCCCATACAGTGGAGGACATGAACGTTGCTAAGAGTGGAAAGCCAAGGCTCAGACTGCTGTGAGACTTCTGATGCTGCCTCTGCAGAGCAGGAAAAGTCCAGAGGACAGGTCTGTCTACACAGACCAAGGAGTCACATCAGCTATTGAGAACCACATGGCACGTCCAGAAACAAACACTGTTTTACCAGAAGCATTCAGAAGTTCAGTAAATTTTGTTTTTTAATGCACAACAAGTGATTTTTATGTGGTTTTTTTTAAATATCTATTAGACAGATTCATTTAAGATACAAGAAATCTATAGATCAGTCAGAAGCCTGTGAGAACTGCAGTGATTGTGTTTAAAATTGCCTTTTGTATGGGCATAAAATCTGCAAGTTGTCTTCATTTCAGGTAAGTGTAATGATGTGATGTAATGTAATGAGACAGAAGACAAAAGTTATGTGATCTCTTCACCAAGTTTGATTTGCGAGTGCTTGTTCTCAGGGTGGTTTTTTGGTTTGGTTGTGAGCGTTGGTTTGGGGTTGGGTTTTTTTTGCAGAACGCCTTCTGAAATGTAAAGTCAACTTTTATAACCTCAGTAATACTACCTCTGAAGGAGGTAGTTCTGCAGACAAAGTATGACAGGAGGTAAAGCCATGCTATTGAATGACAGCAGTTCAACCTCACAGAGCACAAACAATTCTCCTTGATCATCTTGTACCAATAGGCCAGAGAGGTGTGACTAAATTTAACCCTACTACTTTCAGTTCACAGGAAAGAATCAAAACCCACATGAAGATTTTTACCCATCATCTGAGGGAGAGAAGGAGGAGATGGGGGATTCATTCTCGCAGAGCTGTTTCTCATGGTCATGCCACAAAGTTAAGGAATTGAAGCTTCCTGGGTTTCTTTCCCCAGTACCATGGAGTCTCAGCTTAACCATCATCAGCATCCAGAGCAACTCATAAGATTATCTAACCGTAACAAACTCTGAGCTGCAGCTAAATTTTAAAATAAGACTTGGCAAAATTAATTTGACTTCAGTGTGGTAGGAAAGAATAGTTACAAGGAAAAAAGAAAATGCATGCAAGGAAAAACAAAATCTAGAAGCTATGTTTTCTAAAGACACAGATCGAGACATTTACTATTGGGACAGGAATTTACTTTTCAAAAGAGACGATGAAGTTCAGTCTTCCCAGCAAGTCACAGGCAGATTTGTTAATACAAACCAGATAATATTAATCACAGTAAATGATTTCTCCTATTTCCTCTCTTCACATGTTGGTAGCTGCTATTTTGAACACTTACTCAGTCTAGAGATCTTTATTTAAATTATAATTTGGACTTCAATGTACTTTTTCTAGTTAAGTTTTGAGATGCAAAACCAATGCACACAGAAATAAGTGGTTATCAATTCTTTGACACCATAACTTAAATCTAAACACCAGTCTTTAAACTTTTTGACTAGCCAACTTTTTGATCCAGTCTTAAGACACCTGCAACTTAACTAGGGAAGAGAAGTAAAGCTAGAGCATGATTAACACCTTCATTAATAAAAAGACAAACCTGCCAAATTGAGGAAGGTCAGTAGAGGGTTCAGTGAGGAAGACGGAAGTCAATTAAGACACCTTCGCTCTTCCTGACCTTTTGAAGAGATCACTAGATGTGACTAGTTTTGGTGTTCACTAAGATCACAAGGCAAAAAAGAGAACAGCAAGAAAGCTTCAAAGTCTTCAGAATTTCAGTCTACTTCAGTCTCATTAAAAGCGACTTCCTGGTTTTGAGATTTATTTTTTTTTAATGAGAGAGATTATACAACACTTCAAAGAATCTCTCTTATTCCTTTACCTTTTTGGATTGTATTCTGTATCTGGGTGAGGCTATTTCTTGTTTTCTTTGGGGGATTTTTTTTTTTTTTACTCAATTCTTTAACAAACAGACCTGGGATTCCCCAGTTCAAAGTTAATACTACACAATTTACATTTCAGCATGCAGAGGAAGAGCAGCAGAGCACAAGACTTCTCTGTTCAGAGGGATATTGGTGCCCACGTAAGAGCAGCTGTCATTCCAAGCTGAATTAACACACGAGCTGCCTCAGCATCTGAGCTGTGTCATATATTCAGCTCCTAAACTTTGCCAAATCTCTCCAATAGTAACTCCCTTACAGACCTTCCTCACTATTCTGTTGAACGGTGTAATAGTCTTCACAAGTTGTTTTTTGGTTGTTTTTTTTTTTCCTTATAAGTATTTAAATAATACCTTGAACCTATAGAAAAATAAATGTAGGATTGTTCCAAATCCAGGCTAGTCAAGAACAGAAAGAAGTGGCTTGAAGTAAGAGTTTGCAAGCCTCCACCAAAACAGTTAAATAGGCAAGTAACAGTACGAGTCCTCCCTTGCAAGACACAGAACTGTATGAGGAAGCTGTCACATCGTTGCGCTAACCAATGCAAGAACTGAACTTCCAGGTCTACAGAAGACCGACCACAAAACAGTAATGGAAAGCAGAACAAAGTTACCGGTTTCTGCCTCTACAACAATTGCTCATGAGAACATTATATGGTTTTAATGTTGTTGGCTCTGACTATCAAGCAATTCCACAAACAAGAGCTGGGAATTTCTCTGCAGAAATCCACACTTTTCACCCCCAGCTTGTCTCATCTCCACAAACATGCATCATAACCTGGCTTGTAATAGTGTCCCCAAGCAGAACTTGGTGTCTCCTCCTTCCTCCCCAAAAGCCTACCTCAAGAGTTACTACATCTGACCTTGACCCCAGCAAGCCCATCCTTTATCCACGTCCAGCACCTTCCAGATACTGCCCATGCCCTTCCATGCCTACACCAACTCAACAAACCTAAAGACGATCTTCCACAGAGTGTGTGCTCTCCAGGTACCACAGAGACTTTCCCAGTAACACAGCTGTGGTCCTTGTGACCACAAACAACTAGGGAGACTTCTACCTCCCCTCTCCAGCCTTACTTCACAGATCTCCTTCTTGCCAAACACATCTCAGGCTCTTGTGAGGACAAATATTTGCTGCAGATCCTGAAGCCTGAGAGGTCACAGCAGTCAGGCTTTGAACCACACAACTGCATCCCACACAAAGACAACCTTTTATATACAATTTCTTCCTCTCTGCCTACTCAGAGGCATACCCATGCTACCCATAGCATTAAGCGTTTTGCAGAAGAGAAAAAGAGTTTCTTCTTCCCTATCAATCACATGAAGAGTGTGTGAAGAAACAGGGCAGATGACTTCAAGCACCAGCAGATTTCTCTTGGAGCTTCCTCCAAGTTCTTAAACTGAGTTTAAATAACTTTAGAACCATCTTGTTATCACAGTACTCATTTTTAAATACAACAGCACACCACTTCCTCTATCACCAAATACCTGCTTTGGAAAAAAAAATTTAAAAAAAGCTGAAAAGTCTATTTTATTCCAATGCACTTTCATGCAGTTTTTACCCCCTCCTCCCCACAGTATCAAGGCAAGATACTTGGTTTTAAGTCACCTGCAAACACCACCCCAGCTCATTAGCAATATTAAACCAGTTGTGTTCTTGGATTTGTGTCCCTTTTGATCCTTAATGATTTATACATATGACTTTATCTCCCAAGAGGTTCAGGTGCAGCTGCCTTGGAAAGGAGAAGATAAAAGCCTACTATCAGGTGGTCTTCTACTGGATCTGAAAGTGTGCAACCAAGGAAGCTGTCTCCCTGTGTACTAATAAAGGGGAAAAAGTGTGATTATACTGTGTTAAAAAAGAATCTTCCCATAAGCAGCTCCTTTAAGTTCCATGAACTATGAACACTTTTTACCTAAAAGAGAAGTTCCCACAACTTACAGCTCCACTGCCTCTGGGGGAGAATAATGTGCATTACCTTTTGTGTTTACATGGGAGTTCTCTCCTTGAGAGTAGTACAACTGAAAGACGACATTCAGGGCAGCTGCCGAAGCTCAAGTTTAAGCAGCAGGGTTTTAAGTAGGGCCTTTAAGACTGCTAATTAATTAGTGATGAATACGTTTTATGGGCAAAGTCTGAGACCTTAGTGACACCCATGATCCAGCTACTCAGAAAAACAAAAGCTTTAATTTTATTCAGGAATTAAGTATCTGGAGCAATAGAGCTGTCACTCAGATGGGCTACACAAACTCCCTAATGCAAACGTACTAAGGAAAGCCCATTTTCAGCCTCACATGCATGAAGCCAGAACATGAAGTGAAGGAGAAAAGGCCCCATGGTTGAAGAACCGTGCCTGGTTCCCTCCCAACGGCAGCCACCACAGCTTTTTCAAGCAGCTTCACTGTAGGAAAAGCCTTAGTTATTAACCATTGACTCTTTCCCCTGCCCAAAGCAGCAAGAAGCCCAGTCTTGAACCTCATTTGTACAGAATTCACCTGAGACAAAATCTTTGGTATTCAAAGTGAGTGAATTCTGTGATTCTGCGAATTCACTCACTTTGAATACCAAAGAATTTGTCTCAGGCAAGAATAAAAGTTCAGCAAAGCAGGGAAAAGACAAGAAATCACTGCTCTAACAACCCCTTCCTCTCACCCACAGACCCCATTCCAGATCCTCGCTCCACCCAGACCCTGCTCCCCAACTAGCTCAGCAGAAATGTGTATTTTTCTGCTCAAGGACAAGAATTGAGCAGTTCTGCCTATGTCGATATGAAACACCACCTAATTCCGGAGCTAGATGTACCACTTCTCTATTTTATTGATTTAGTGCGACTAGCAGCTGAGCCACAAGTCATCATCATTGCGCTACCTTTTTTCCACAGCTCTCGTAGTTTAACTTATACAAAATGCCATTTGCATTTGGTGGACAGATAAAAGCAATTGTCTTGGAGAAATGCTATTCCCCATCCTGCTGCAATATGGCATCTTAGATGTCAATCTCTAGGGGAGGAAGAGACGTGGAAAAACAACTCTACTAACATTGTAAGTGGCATTTGTGTTAAGCATTTGATCAATATCTTTGCATAAAAAGGAACTTTAATCCTGCATGGCAAACCTCAGCTCTCATTCTACGAGAAATCTCTCTCTCATTCAGGGCTACAAAGATGATGAGGGGCCTGGAGCATCTCTCTTACAAGGAAAGGCTGA
>JAOXJM010000023.1:84103736-84114880 GCA_026413425.1 Tringa solitaria | reverse complement strand
AATACCTCCAGGGATGGTGCCTCAACCACTTCCCTGGGCAGCCCATTCCAATGCTGTTATAATCCTTTCAATGTCAAAATTTTTCCTAACATTCATCCTAAACCTCCCCTCGTGCAACTTGAGGCTGTTTCCTCTTGTCCCATCACCTGTTCCTTGCGAGAAGAGACCAAACCCACCTCTCTACACCCTCCTTTCAGGGAGTTGGAGAGAGCGAGGTGGTCTCTCCTTAGCCTCCTTTTCTCCAGGCTGAACACCCCCAGTTCCATCAGCTGCTCCTCACAAGCCGCTCCTCTCCAGACCCCTCACCAGAAATAATTTCATGGATTCACACAAGTGATTCCACTCAGAAGATACAGAACAACAGAGTAAAATTACATTCCTAAGGGAGAAGCGCGATCAACACCTGCTAGAAAACCTTTCAGAGACCATTTGTAAAAATAGCTGAAGTTGTGTTGTTTGTATTAACACCCCGAACTGTTCCCAAGCCGAGACCAGACCTTTGCGTTTGCTCAGGCATACGGGGAAGTGTCAATGATTACCGAGTCAGAACACTCTTGCTTAAGGAGCTTAATTAAATTAATCATTCTTGGCTCACGGTGTCTCAAGACAAGTCACAGAACGCACAGAAAAAGGCAGATTAGCACAAGGTCTTTTTCCCTGTTTTCTGAGGAACCAACTGTGACAAGGGGAAGCATCAGTCTTAAAATAACCCTCTTACTCTTAACATTTTTTCTTACCAAATTCTCACTGTAACAGAAGAATGTGGAAGTGGAAATAATTGAAGTGCACATTTGAAAGGGATATATTTTATATGAGTTAAAGATGTTTTTTATCTTCATTGAAATATCCAGACGGGGGGCTGTTGCGCTTCATTCAGTTTAGAAAGACTTTGTATTCGTGTTTATTTTCCATTTGCAAATGAGATCCCTGGGATGTGGTAACTTGGCCAGAACGGTTCATCTTGAAATTCCCACTTGGAATCAAGCCCAGTTTGCAATAAACAAAGATTCTTATCTGATGGGTAGAAGTGGAGAAAATGCTAACCCGGTTTTTCTTCCAACTTTTAAGGGACTTTGGTGAGAATGTAAGAGCAGCTACTCCCGGGTAGGCAGGGCGCCCACCCAGTTTGGTCCCCAAGACTGGGTGCTCAGATATATCTGCCTTATCTATGCCTGAAACTCTTTAAAACTGATCCACGGCACCCTGTGGCAAGGCGTTTCTCAGTTTAATTACACATTATATAGAAAAGCATCTTCTGTTAATTTAAAGGCTGCTACAAGACAATTTCGTGTTATGCTTCTAAATCTTATGTTATGAGAAACAGCCGTTTGTCATTACATTTTCATTATATCATTAATGATTTACAGATATCCAATAAAATTCTTTGTCACTTTTTGTCTAAGCTGACAGTACTGCAGTATCCCACTGACAATCTTCTTGCAGATGCCTGCTATTACAAACATTCAAAATTAAACGTTCCAGTTCACTCATCTCCATCCTTAGACTCCCCGCACTCACACAGAGCGTGGAATCTTGATCAAATCCCTTTTTATATGCCTGATTTTCTTTGGATTTTCTTTGCACCGATCTCTGTTGCTTTCTATCTGGATTTTGTCATTTTCTCTCAGGCACAGAGTGGTTTTTTGGTTTTACCCTGTCAATAGTGAGTCACTCCGACTGGCATGCTCTCCTGCACTTGTCATCTCGTCCTCAATTCTCTGTTTAAAAATGCTCCTACGGTTAGTTTTTTTTTTAATCCCGAGTGCAAGCAGACTCCTTCCACTCCACCTTGAAAGCTGGGGTTTTCACGCATTCCGCGTTTGCCTTTTATTCTCTTTACTGGAATGCTGGTTCATGGCAACAAGGACTCTTCAACGCAGTAGAGGAGATGTTCAGGGCATAGAAATCATAACTGATAAATACGAATGTGTGCAGAGTCCTCACGGGAAACTTAATCGTAGCCCTCCAGTTCAACAAGAGAGCAGAGAGAGGTGGTGAGTCCATCCATCTCGCTGGCAGGCTTCCCCGACACAGCTCAGTTTGGGGAGGAGAAACTGCAAAATCGGTTCTTGCGTAATTTATGAAAAACGGAGATGCGTGTTTTCAAATGAACAAACAAAATTGCAGCGGTTCTCAGCCTGCTCGCAGTTATGTTACAAAAATAAAGAAACGCGCACAGGCGGAGATCAACCTTTTGAAGTAAGTGATTTGTTGAAAATTATATTCTTGGTGCCAGTGTTCGCCGAGGCGTGCAATTAAGCTGAGCTAATTTCTTGTGTCTGCCTCAGAAAGCCATTACCCCAACTGTCGCTATGGTTTGCAGGAGCAGCACAGAGGAGGACACGAAACCCGTGTCCTCCTCCTCCAGGGAGTGCTCCCAGAAAGCCTACGCCGCCTCCTCCTCCTTCTCTCCTTGAGATCCATCCAGATTTCTCCTGCCGCTTGGCCCGTGACAGGGAATCCCACATCCGTGTAAAGCCCATGAAAATAACAAAGCCTTATCCTGCTCCTTCTCCACAAACCCAAAAGGCTGACACCGTTCACAAATCCAAGCCTTCCCAGAGTATTCCCGATGCTTCCTCTCTCATTCCACTACACCCAGGGCATCTTGGATGCCAGGGAGGATTAAGCCAGTACTTCCCGGAGATATTACCTCCCTCAAAAATTCGAATCCTCCAGAAGATTAAAGCTATTTATGACACGATGACTGAGAGCAAGGAGCTGAAAACTCCACGTGGAACTCCCTGTATGTGTTGTTTATGCAGAAACCCTTGGGTATTTTACACAGAAATGTTGATTATAATTATAGTGCTAGAACATCTTTATCTGCCAAAGCGTCTGCCTTGCACCTGCTCTCCTACCATGGAAAGAGAGCGATGAGAGAGAACAGAGGCTGCAGCAGGAAAAGGAAGAAAAAACAGCAACCTTTTTAGAAAAGCTCCATCGGTTTTTCTTCAAACAAGTTTTTTTTGCGGGGCAAAACAAGCACGGCTCCTCTGCTGGTTCCTTGCTCGTGGATACAAGGAATCTTGTGAAGGGCATCTCTGCCCTACAGTCCTTTGAAGAGCAGAAATGAAAAGATGGCTTCTCAGAAGCTGGTGTTTTCTCTTTGTCTGGTTCAGCAGGTGTCAGGACACAATTTTTTTCGGGACTATGTTTTTTGGGACTGCGGCATCAGCTGAGAGCCGACAGGATTCTCTCACCATTCAAAGTAAAGTATCAGAGGGAGGCAGGGCAGGTTTTAAAACCGCGTTTGCTTTTGAGGCCACCAAACCCCTTCTAGATTGAGCTTTTTTCTGATAAAAGCAAAAAATGCACCAGGAAACGAAGCCCCTGCCTATTCTGCAGTTATTACACAGCCCTGGTTTTCATCCATTACTCATATAGGGCCAAATCCAAAGAAAAAGACTTTGATTCAACAAGGTGCTTAAGAACATATATGTATAAGAGTTGCTTTAACAGAGCGTTCACTTAATATTTGTGCAAATTAGGCCTAACACTCCCTGTTCACGTCCTCTGAATCCTCCCTAAGAAAATCAGTAAATAAATAAAACCACCATCAAATATACATGTCTCAATGTATTTCAAATATTTATTTCAGACAAAAAGCTACTTGCCCCGCACGTCAGACAATATTTTATTGTGGAATATTTACCGAATGCTAATGTCACAGGCCATACGGGTGATCTCTTGCAGTACTGAGCTAATGAACAATCAAGGTAATCAGTTCCACGCTGAGCTCTGCATTTCAGCTGGAAAACACTGAACTTGCTTCGCATTTTAAATTATTTCTTCTTAATAGCAGCACCATTTAAAAACAATACACATTTGTCAAAACTTAAGTACTAAGGAATAGATAACTGACAAGGTTTAGGTTTGTTACGTGTCAGTTTCCAACTGGGTCATATATATTCAGGAAAAAGGTAATTTAGTATATTTTATACATACATATATATATAAATATACTATATATATTTTCACAGCATCTCTCTATATAATATATATATTCTGGGATGGTAAGAATGTATATGTTCTTCTATATGATATTTATTTTACATAAAATATATTTTCACAGCATAGATATAGATATATAGATATAGACATATAGATATATAGAAATATAGGTACAGATTTATAGATATAGATCTAAATATAAATTCTGTGAAAGTAAGAAAAAACAAACATCAAGAATTTAAAATGTTTAGTACGGCCATAAAGTATTTCAATAACAAAAAAAATTGATCTGATACAAACTGTTATTTTGGAAAAAGAACTAGTTTAAGAAGACAGGAGGTAAATGAAATGGAAGAATTTCAGACTTTTTTTTTTATACTTATGCTGCAGTAATGCCTGGAGGCCAGAGAGATGCTTGGCTGACTACCAAAATGCTAATTATTCAGAGACTTCTGTTCCACAGGGTAAAGCCACATCAGTAACTTGGAAAGTGGGGTCCATGGAATTCTTAAAGTGTTCCGATGTCCACCAGGAGCAAATTTAAAAGACGAGACAAGAAACTTTTCAGTAGTGTGATATCACACCGATTTGCTGGTCTGTATTTCATATTGTGAATGCTGGGATGTACAGGAATGCAACGTGTGCTAATGAGACTGTGGATGCAAGTCAAAGAGGAAAGAAATCACTAAAATGTTGAGCAGAGGAAGAGGATAAAAATATTGAGGATGCAGCTTTAAAAACATTGTGATAGTGATCTTCAAATTCTTTAAAAAGGACAAATATATGCCTGTTGGAGAAAATTTGCTGTCATCTACTTTGAAATATCAAACTCAAACATTGCACCTCGTAGTTTATCACCTGATCTAAAAGATACTGAATATGTTGATGTATTTTATAGTGAAT
The DNA here is from genome assembly GCA_026413425.1 of Tringa solitaria. NCBI lineage: Eukaryota > Metazoa > Chordata > Aves > Charadriiformes > Scolopacidae > Tringa > Tringa solitaria. The sequence goes on along the minus strand of JAOXJM010000023.1, from coordinate 84,110,023 downwards.
ACTCTAATATCTTGATTAAGTTGGGGCATATAACAACATGCACAGAAGCTTTTGAGGGAAATTAAAAAGGGAAGGATCTTAGGCAAAATCTCCAGATGGAATAAACCAGGTACACATCTGTCTCACGCTCCCGGACAGTCCTGTGTCAAAATAGCATTATTAAGACTGTGACAGTGAGCACCAGAAAGTTATAAAAATGCCAGAATCATGGCTGTCTACGCAACTTAAATCCAGTTTGTGTGCGTGTGTACGCACTATGGCAGTCAGTGGCATCACCATCTCCTGGTTTTCACAAGTCCCTTCCCTCTCCCAGTGCCCAGAGTAGGTGATGATGGTGGATTGAATTGCTATTTGATATATCATTTGTTCTGCACGCAGCCTGCACACCCTGATGGTTTTCTTGCATAGGACAGGATTTCAAAATGCTGCTCTGATGAGTCTTCTGCAGCACCAGTAACCGTGGTCAGACTATTCAGAGCCTCCAGGGACCAGGGATGCCTTACTACTGCTGCCACTTTATACAGAAGTAACCAAGGACAGGCACAAATGTTAAAAAAGCTCTTTAAGCCTGGCTGTCCAGCTTGAAATAGTGATTATCTCATTTTTCCACAGCCTTGAATTATATAGTCCTGCATTTAAGGCACGATTCTCATTAATTTCAGTTGCAGCCACGAACCTCAGAGCCATGGTGTCCAAGCTATTTAGGACACACAAATGCAAGAGGGAATTTGCACTTAGAAACCCGGGGACGGCTGGAGTTCAACATTTCTACACCTTCTATCTCTTGTATCAGACACACAAATACAGAAACATGTCATTGGAATTCCTACCTTGAGACATCTAAAAGCTATTTTCAAGCTAAGCTAGACATTTCTAAGTCTAATTTCTAAGCTAGTCATCTTTTAGTCAGTAGAAAGACATAGGCTGTGAGAGCTTGTCATCCTGCCCGCCCTGTACATTTCAGCCATCCTTGACATCTCATCTCAGGATGAAATTAGTTGTCCTCTGAAGGTTCCTATCTAACAGCAGTCTCAATTCACCATTTTAGGCTTACATGACTAACCATTAAACACTCATGAGATAAAACCCACACATGAACCTCACAGAATTATTTTTAATTTTTTTTTTTTCCCAAAAGTTTCAGGATTTTTGAGTGGTTCACTTTGCAGTGTTAAAAGTGTTGCCCGTCACAGTCTGGAGGTGAATTCTTGTGTGTGTACACATCCAAATGGAACAACTCAGGGCAGGGGGGAGCATCAAAGGAAGCACTAACAGGGTCTCCTCAGGCTCACCCCCAGCTTTAGAAAGGTGTATGCTGGGCCCACAACCCCTATACCTCTTTTTTTTTTTTTTTCAAACTTGAGTCCTCTCTTCCTTCCCCTCAAATGCACCAATGGTTCAGTCGTGTCTCTTCCCAATTTTGGATCTTCATCTCACTTCTCATTAACCATTCCCAGATTTTCTACCCTCCAGACCTGTCTCCAGGATCAAGACCCAATGTCCTTCACTAGGAAGAACCTGCCTCATGCTTTTTGACTGTTTTCTCAGTGCTGATGTCTTAGAGATACGGGGGGGCGTGAGGTGGGGGAGCTGAAAAACAACCACCAAAAAATAACCTGATGATCTTTTTGCCGGGAAAGCAATAAATCCAAAGGAACAGTTAATTGAATGGTGCACTGTGAGAGGGGAGAGGACACCGCTGGGGACTGTATTACCAGAGGAGTCAGATCGGGACGTCCTGACGATTATCTAATTTCTTCACCTCTTCCATCGATAGCTGTTGGGCTGGAGCGGTTTCATTTCATTTGGCTGCCTCTCTCTTCTGTTTGTTAAGTTAAGTTTCCTTAAAAACAAAACAAAAAAAAGGAATAGAACTTAATCAGAGGGTCAGTCTATTCACATTACCAGTGGCTATAAAACTATTGCTTGGTTAATAAAGACCATGCTTGTCCTATTGCTGTTGTGCATTTTTTCTGTATCCGCAGGGAGTTTAAGGTGCCCATAACTCAACAGCAAACGATATTCCAAATTTTTAAACGACCCCTGTAACCAGTGGCTGATCCCGTTACATGTTCTCGGTCCCTTAACGTGTCGCTTTCCCATGTGGATACGTGATCCTTTAGCATTTGGGGCTGGGAGCAGAGGGAAACGAGGAAGCCCAACCTGCTGTGTGGAGGTCACACCTTGCCACGTGGAGAGGCGGGGGCCTCCGGTGGGTCTACATGAGCCACACACACACAAACGGATTGCTTATTCCACAGCAAATGCCACCGACCACCCCGACGTGCTCACGTTTCTGTGGGCATCAAGCCTGGGATAAACCTGGGAAAGCTGGAGGTTTTCAGTCTCGTTGACAGAGCGGTCTCTAGAGCTGTGCCCCTTCCAGTGAGGCCATTCCCTGACGAGTCCTCCAACCCAGTGGTGGTGATGATGGTGCTCCACAGGTGATGGTGCTCCCCAGGTCACCAGGAACAAGGTTCCCAGTAGCACAGAGGGTAAAAAGACTTTCCTGGAAATACACCCCTCCTATTCACAAAGTTTTCCTTCCAGCCTTCTTGCAACCCTTCATGTCCAGCTGAAAAGAGGAAGGAGAAGAATAATTTTCTCCATCAAGAGAAAGAATGACATTTAATACTCTTACAGCCTAGTCAAAATGCAGAGAGATGGGAAGAAGTAGGATGGATGTCTCCATGAAAGAGCATTTCATCTTTAGGCTTCCAAACATACTTCTCTGTAGGAAACAACAGGCACTTGGGCTTAAGTGGAATTACGCTGCTTGAATATAAGCTGCATTTTTATATACAAATAGGATAGAAAAAATGCACAACAGCAATAGGACAAGCATGGTCTTTATTAACCAAGCAATAGTTTTATAGCCACTGGTAATGTGAATAGACTGACCCTCTGATTAAGTTCTATTCCTTTTTTTTTTTGTTTTTAAGGAAACTTAACTTGCATTTATTTTATTGTTTAGGACCTAGTTTGGATCTCACATTATTTATTGACAAAAAATTTAATTTTGTGGAAATGTTGAACCAAGCCCACATTCAGGTACATTAGTGATATCAAAAATCCTGTATTAAAAAAAAAATAATAATGGTGAGGCTAGAAATTGGTTAAACCATCCTGCTGTTCTTTGTTCTTTACAAACTGATGCTTTACTTTCAAATTATAGCAGTAAAAATGCCCTATATATGTCACACCGCAAATAAAACAAAAATTGTGATGCCTTGTAAGAAAAACAAGGCAGCATTTTTTTTTTCCAGTATTTAATTTTCCAGTATTTCATTTCCAGTAAAGTAATTATAACTGCACACAGATGAGCATCTACCAAAGCTGTGCACAGAAATTTCATACACAAACTTTGCATTTACTGGCAAAAAAAAATGACCCATTTATGAACTTCTAGAACCAACATGTAAATAAATGACACATGCACGTACAGTCAGTATCTGTATGCAAATACCTGGCATACACTTACTTTCCGAAACCTAGTCCTAAAGTATTGCCAAAATTGGAAGCATCAAGATGAAACTAGGCTATAAAATACTCAAGATCAAATTTTGCCTGTTAATCAGTTTCCTCAATTGAGTCTCAGTAAGCAGAGGAACAGTTCCACGTGTTTGACCTTGCCTTTCTCACTAAAACAAAGATCAAGCCAAATCTCTCCCGATATAAACTCATGCAATAAATTTCATCCAATATCCCTGTTTTACTAATAAATGAGAGCCATCACCCACTGCCTTCGGGGAGGCTCATATGAAGCCAGCTGAGGGTCCTCTGTCCACATATTCCCATGTCCAAGTGTGATTAGCACTGTCTTGTCAAATTTAGCTCTAAGCCATTTGTGAACACCTTCTTTGTTTACTCAAATCTGCACAGACCTCTGTGTTTGCTCCTCTGTGTATCCTATTAACAGTACATTACATTTCAAGATGTCGTACTGCAGAAAGCCACAAAAGCACTTTTAGTCAATTTAAACCAAACCAAGTGAATTACTTTCATTCTGGAATAAATACTGCCTGGTATTCTGAGAAAACAAAAATTCTGAGAAAACAAAATTGAGTTTTTAGTTCTACTGCGGTAAATCCAGACTGAATGTACGAGAATTATTTGTACTGCATTTGAAATTGTTTAACTGCAATTATAAAAAAATCCCCATAAAAATCAAACTGTAGCAAAAAAAGACCCGAAGCCTGTAAATTGCCAGCTATGACCTGCTTGGAAAGTCATATAAGGAAATCAGAAAAAAAATCTATGATCTTGAGAGAAATTGGCAAGAAGCTGCAAACTGCTGGAATGCCTAGATTGTTGTATTATTGCATAAGAGAGTAAATAAAACATACATACTATAATATTTACAGCACAGTGTATTAGATCCTGACCCCCAGCCCTGGTTTACTAAAGGCAGGTCAGTTACATACACACAGCCAAGAACAACCTTCAGCTCAGGATTAAACGATGGCTCAGACAGTAACTTACTGATGCACTTACTCTTGATTTTTGCACAAATTGAGGAAGAAAAGACACCCATGACAAAGATTTAATGATTTCTAGCCTATATTTCAAGGTCAGAGGGAAAATGGTAAAATGTTAGGGTTTTTTTTTTTTATGGTGTTGATAATAACAAGTGATTATTGTAGATACAGACATTTGTATTTCTCTGGATAAGCAGGACTGCATCACTAAACTATAGAGCCAAGAGAAATACAGTGTGAAAATATGCAGAGAAACGACAGCTGTTAGTCATTATTTTCTCCTTATCCTTTCAACACCTCTGTTTCAGTTTGCTCTCTAATGGGTAAATCACACTTTCTCCCTAGGACATCTTCTCATTTCGGGCAGGTACTACAAAGAATCCTAAGATAATTAAGAGTCATTGGTTGAAGACACTCCTCCTTATGTTGCCTTTACTGTTAGACGTTGAAACTCATTTTTATGCCTTATCAAACAGAGAAAGCTGATGTGTTCTCTTAATCCTTTGTCACTATTAAGGTGGTGGAGGATGAGGACGTTTCTGCTTTTCTTCTTTAGACAATGAACCTAGCCCCCTTTTTTTTTTTTTTTTTAAACTTACACAGCCTGCGTTATATTTCTCAGAAGAGAAATACCAACTACAAAAATTATTGCTCTCACTTCATTTAGGCAAAAGAAGAATCCACCATCAGACAGCCTTTTAACATCTGTTTTACGCTTCTCCTCATCTGACAAGGTTTCACAGCAGCCATTTGGAAGCAGAGGAAAAATAGAGAGAATATTGCTTATGATCTAGCTCAGCTCTTTGCACAAGCTACTTTGCTCTGTTCTGCATTTCTTAACTTTAAGATGAATATTTATTGGGAGTTTGAGCCTTTTGTTCACTCTGATTTTAATTAATCTGACTCTAGGCCACAGTGAAAATGAGGTGGGAAAAAATGCAAACAGCTACAAACAGCACAGTGCAGCAAAATTACTCTGGAAATCTTATTCTTTTAAACATTTGGCTTAACCCGAATGCCCTACTAAATTTGGCTTTTCACTGTGAAATACTTTTTCCTTTAATAACTCCTAAAGTAATAATTATTATCAATTTCTTCAAGCTGTCAAATGGCAGAAACCTGAGAAATGAGAGAACACATCCACTGATAAAGTTGGAATGTATGACAGTGTGAGCAAGCTTAAACGCATGCACTCTTCCATTTATTTCCCTTTCAAAGCAAGAAGTTGCTTTTCTTCAGAAAGGCAACCCAGTCTAGATCTGGTTTTGACTTAAAGATCTGAAAAAATTGCTGTTAATCTAGTGCTATTAATCTGATTACATTTCCCCACATCACTTCTTACAGGTAATGTTTTTTACAACTGGTACTGCTGGTGATTTAGGGAAATGGATTGTGCTGAAGAAACTGTGGAAAAGACACAAATAACTTTCTATCTGCAGCTATTCTTGGGCAGTCAGTGCTAAGGCAGACACACTCCTTATGGCTATGCTCAAAAAGGCAAAATATTATTCCCAAAGAGTACAGTGCCTCAGCCTTTGTGCTGCCTCAGTAATGCGAGTCTTTAATGGCTCAATAAATTACCTGGGTCTGAAGCCCTCCTTCAGCATCTAGGGCAGCTCCATCCCACCAACCCTCCCAGTTCCCCCAGGGCTGCTATTCTTAGCGTTTCCTAGCTCTTATACACGATCACTCTGTTGTTTCTGTCCCCCTCACATGCACCAGCGATTGTCGTCTTGGAAAGGAAAAAAAAAAAACCAGAATCACAGAATCACCTAGGTTGGAAGGGACCTTTTAAGATCATCTAGTCCA
>JAOXJM010000023.1:84023841-84037503 GCA_026413425.1 Tringa solitaria | reverse complement strand
TAGTTTAGTTCATTCTAAACTTTTGAATCTCCTTATCTCTTCCTCTCCTCTTTTGCGGGGTGGGGAAGGGCCATCTGTCGGTCCGGTTGCGGTGATTTCGGCTGAAACCACGACACAAGCCCTCTGCGATGGGGGCAGCCTCATCCGATGGAGCTCGAATGAATACTCCTCGCTGGCAAAAAGTTCTGACCTCCCGTCCTGGTGGTGGCCGGCAGGATTCCTGTATCGATCATCCTTCTCCTCCGCGCTCTCCATCTGCTGAGATTGTTTGGTCCCTGGAGCACTTCAGTTCCCATCAAGGCAGAAGAGAAAACAGCCTGTGGTCTTCTCTCTGAGACAGTCGGCAGCTTAAACGTACCCTGTTGAACTCAAGAGTCAGATTTGAAGCTGGCCAAAAGTCTGAGGCCTCCAGATGAAAGGTACTTTGCTATTCAAATAGCACTCACTTAAATATTAATAGCTATTTCTGAGCCTTATCCCAGAACAAGCAGAAAGATTATTTCTTTGAAGAAACATGACTCACAAAGATTAGAGGCCGAAAAAACAGATCGTAGGGGAAGTCTATCTAGTTTTATCAAAGGAAACTTTCCACGGCTGAAGGTGGCTAAAAGCCAGTATGTTACCTGCAGACTTCAGTGAGCTGTGGTTTTATACAAACTGAGGATCGAAAATGAATTTTTTAAAACAGCAAACCCGTTAAAGAGCAAAATTCTCATTGGAGGTTAAAGGAGAGATGAGCTCTAAAGTCATGTTTGGTATTTTAAGTGCCTAACAGAAATGGAAACTGTTAAAATTTTAGGAGTTTCTATTGATCAGCTTGAGGGAAGGAGGCAATTCCTTCCCACCAAGGATCTTTTATCTCACTATGGATGGTGATTCACTCTTGACTGCACTATTTCTTCTATACAGCCACCAGTATTGGTGCTACATGACAACTGCGCATGTAGCATAACAGGGTTTGGTTTTGTAATTTAGTTAGCTGTATTTAAGGGGCTTCCCAAAAATGTGATGTGTTACCGTAGAGGAACATCCTTTTTCAATGAATATTGTCATTCATTGACTGTTCAGTATCTGTACTGGTTATTTTGGGCAGTTGCTAGTTTTGTAGAAGCGGGTACATTGGTCAATGAATTTTGAAGAAACCAAATTGCCACTGTGCAATCAGCACAGAACAAACTCCTTATGGTCATAATGTCAGCATTTTCAAAGAAGTGTCCCTTTCACCTCTCCCATGACCCTCAAGGTATTTACCTTAACCAGAGAGTCTGGCAAGTATTAATGGTCCCGCATACTGAAAACAAAACTGGTTTTGTGGTTTATACTTCTTCTGTCTACTTCCCACCCTTGGTTTACCCCTTATAGTTCTACTCTGTAAGGAATAAACTACTTCTCTTTTTTTCGAGCTCTCAACCTTACAGCCTTGTGTCTTTCTGGTATCCATCTCTGCTTTGCAGGTATCAGCCACCTTTTCTTTCAAACCACTTAACAGAGTAACATAAATTAAAATATCATTCAAATTGTACTTAGCCTTGAGGATGTAGCTTCTCCTTCAGACCAGAAGAAGGGCTGTGTGGGCGTTAGTTTGCCTGGCTGATTACATTGGTTTACCTAAGAAATGAAATTGTCTCTTGAAGCAAATGATGCCTCAGAGAAAGTATTGTAATATTTTTTTTATGGCGAGTTGCGTGGTGGTTCAATGACACTATTTCTCAAGAGATGCAGCCCTGGTTGATCAATATCCTCTCCACAGCAGTGAACAAGTGATTGTTTATCTTCTAAGAGCAAACACTTTTCTGGCAGGGAGTGACACCTGCTGCAGGTTATGTGCTTTCCTCTACTAAGGGGGAGCCAGCAGGAAGGAAAACACTAAAAATTCTAGGCTAAACTGGAACTTCACAACTTGCTCTAAGGGTTGAGCATAAGATGACAGCCTTCGTGTAGGACCAGTGAATGAATATCTGAATGTCATCTCTCTTATGTCTAAGGGAACAAGGAATTACCTACATGTCATGGAACCATAGAGTCGTCTGGGTTGGAAGGGACCTTTAAGATCATGCAGTCCATCAACTTAACACTGCTAAAACCACCACTAAACCATGTCCCTAAGCACCATGTCTACTCCTCTATGTCCTGCCTTTGAAGTCTCCACCAGCCTGAGCACATGTCCATTTATCCACCCAGGAGAACCCACCATTCTCAAGCCCACCTGAGCTATGACTAGAGCTACAAGAGGGAGAACATGGCCTGAGCAGGGCAGTGGCTGAAGCAAAGCCTGGGACAACCTAAACTTCTGTGTCTATACCTGCAAGGAGTGCTAATATTAACATGCTGGGCAGGTTTTCCCATCGAAGTGAAGGATATTGATCCATGAAAAGAGAACAGAAGAGCCGCAGGGAGAGAGCTGCCCTTGCTAGGAACTCTAGGGGCACTTCCAGTGAAAAGACTTCCTTTCCTCCAGCTTCAGAGCAGCCAGTTCCTTACAGACAACTTCAGGGATGCTTAAATTTCAGTGTAAGGGTCTGTGAGCAGAGCCTGACGTGCTGGACTTCCCAAGAGTCCCTGGAAAGAGGCAACTGCCTCGGCTTCCACTGCAGAACTGCTCCTCTGCCCGGCACAGCAGAAACCACGCAGTAAAACTCGGTGTGTAAAGCACAGCAGACGTAACGTGGAAGAGCTATTGCCTTAACTCAGGCAGCCTGACTCGTAATCTGCAAAATAAACCAGCACGTAATGCCTGTGACTCATGAGTAGTTCTGCTGGAATAAAGCTGCTTCGTATCCAACGTAATACTTAGAAAACAATACCCAGAATTTCTTGAAATGAAGACTCTCCTCTCTCCTTACCTCGCGTACAAGACTGAATTGGAAACCTTTGAGGGTTTCTTTTCCCCTCTCCTCCTCCCAGAAACAGGAGGGGTTCCAGGAACAAGAAAACATACTCCATAAATTCGGGTGAAACACTGTAAGGATAGCTGAAAAGATTTTATTCTGTGATCAAAATACCAAGAAAAAGGGATGCCGTGGTAACGCACTACCCAAAGGACTGGCCGAGAGGATCTGTATAGGCACAGCCTAGATACCTTGCCACAGGTGGGCAAAAGAGCATAAAGACAGGATTAATCTAATAAATTAAAGCACAGACTACAGGTTTTGTGGGCAAATGATTCTTTCTTTCCAGAAGTTAAAATTGACTGAGAGGTAACTGCAAGTGTTGGGGGGTGTGTGTGTAAGACAATTGTCCAAGAATCTGATTACTGGTATTTGCTGGCTCTCAGAGCAAGCTGTTTATTTTAACCACTGACAGTAAAAAGGAGCACGAGTTTTTTCGAAGCCTAAGTATCACTTAGTATTTTTAAGGGAATTAGGGCATACCCAGCAATCAGTTAGTTGATCAATCAGTTAACAGTTTTAAAATTAGTTTACAAGCTTGGCTCATAAAAGTAACTGCAAGTTATATAAAAATATCCGCACTGTGCTCAGATAAGAAAATCAATCACATTAAAATGTCAATAAGGACATATCAGATGGGGTCACTGCTGCTTCAGATTTTAAAGAGCTAACAGTGGCAAGTCAGCATAGGAATGAGCTTACTTGTATTTATTTATTTTTTTTATTATCAAAAGATACTTCAGAATGTTCAGTCTGTAGAGAGAGGAACACAGACTGAAGGTCACATATAAAGAAAGAAAGGTATATGCTACAAATTTGCAATTCTGAAGAAGTTTTAAAGGCCAAAACTGTCAGTGAAGGATGTAAATGCTGTTATGAAGGAGTTGTGTTAGCTCCATGCCTTACTCAAAAAGATGAATACTCAGGATCAGTAGAGAGGTGATATTTACCTCTCATGTGGCTGATGCTGGAAAAATGCCTAAGTTCTCATCTGTCTTTATTGAAAAATTGAAATGGGTTACCAAAAGGAAAAAATAAATCACTCTAGGGATGGAGTGTTCAAGACTATGAACCTTATCCAAAGAATGTTAATGATAATTACACAATTGAAATAAGAATATACCAGGAAACAACTTGCTTTTTAGCACAGAAATGGTACCAAGAGTTTCAAACTCCAACTGGAAAGAAGAGGGTATTTTCAGTAGTTGAGCATAAGAGCACTGAGAGATGCTCCAGTGGAGGAAGGTGGATTCTCCTACTGCTACTGGGGGCAAGAACAGCCTCCTGGAAGCTATTCCACTTGCACAACATGGAATTTCCCCATCGTTTTTCTGCTACCTCAACTTAATATTAATTCCATCTTAAAAATTATCACCTGTGAAAGTGATATGGCTACAAGATATGAACGTAGTTCATTACTCACCCAGTTTTCATTACTGTTACATATATCCATAGATTTGCATCTGACCTGCACAGGTGGCTTCTGTTAAAACTTCACTCCCCATTCATGGACATTTCAGTTTTAGAGTTTAAGGTAGTTTCATGTTGTAAGGTACATAAAGTATGCTTTCCTCTATAAAATTATTTCTTTCCAGACACGACAAGCAGCAGAACTCAGCATAGTTTGAGAGAAAATCAAAATTGATTTTTGGCAACTTTGAACCCTGAATTTTTTTGAGTCCATTTGTCCGTCAACAGCACTGGGAAGCCAGTTCATAGATCTGCAACCTTGAGAAGTTTTTTTTTGAGAGTGTACATTAAAATGGTAAATATGCAAGAATTTGTTTCTTTATACTATTTTTATTAACATACAGATGAAACAGAACAACTTTATTCCTGTAACATAGTCCTACTTGTCATAAGTGGTACAAGAAAGTCCCTTTGCTGCCATACATTTAAACCACCACAGATCTGGAAGAACATCAAGGCTCTTAACGCTGTAATAATGTTCCTTTTCAAGACTGCTTTTTCTCTGTGTCAATTCTAACTGAGCTGCAGTGGAGAGGGTTTTTTTTTTCTCCTTTGCTATTGCTTTCTAGATGGCTGCTCAACCCCAGGCAGCTACTAACTATACATGAATCTAAAGATTTGGCAAGTGAGGAGGACTGGGGGAATGAATTACTGCAGAATCTGTGCTTTAATTGTAAATGCAGTCTCTAGCTGTGTGTCATTAAACCTTGGGTGGATGCCGCAGCTGCTGAGCCATGAGAGGGCAGCTGCTGCAGATCAAACTCCATCCTCATTCTGGTCAGCCACAATGTGAGCGCCTGCACTGCCTCTCCTCTTCCCTCAGCTGAATTCCTTTGCCTTTTAAAAATTCCCACTGCTGGCTTTATTAGGTGGAAGAGACACTAACGATGTGCTTGAAGAGAAGACAGAAAGTGCAATGACAGGAGGAATGGAAAAAAGGTTGTGCAGCACCTTTACCTACACTTGGAGTTTGTGCACATGCAGTTCCATATCTTATCAGGAAAGAACATTACACTTTTTCCACTGCAATCTCAGCCACGTTGCTATTACTGAATAGTCATGAATTCTGCATTTTCACTAATAATAAGCGTTAGAAATGAAATTAAGAAACTTCAGAGAATGCTACAATTCTGTTTCATTAGTCCAGCTGAGGTTTGTTTTATGTTTGGCCTCTTCTGCATTTGGTATAAAAGCTCTAGCATCTTTCCTTGAAGGACAAAGCACAGGAGATGTTGGTGGAAGTAGGGTACTGGTTACATGAGGACTCTTTACTTTAGAGGGAATTTGAATGCTAACTTTATTTTTTTAAGGCTAAGAAAGACAAACAAAAGTCTGAGTCATTCTGCCTTTTCAACAACAGTAGAATTAGAAGAAGGCAGGAGGTTCCTGATTTGCCATTGTGCTTATTTGCTTTTCTGTTCATAATCAGGGCAACGCATAAGCATCAGTTATGTATTTTTGAGATGAAGATCACGGTATTGATAGCTTTTATGACTGTTGCTGAAGAGAGACAGCACTGTCCAAGATCACAGTCCTGCCTGGAAAGAAATAGATAAAACCCAGTGGTTTCACAGATGCCCTTACTTGCACACGACCTGCATTCCAGTGCAAGAAGACAAATGGATATGAACCACACAGAGAGGATAACGCTAATTATTAAGTGCCAGAGCACTAGCAAGGATCCACTATAACATTTGAAGGTGGGCATTGCAGCAGGCTGGTGACCTTGGATAGGTGCGTGAGACTTGTTTCCTTGTGCTGGCTTGAAAAATTGGGTCATATCATTCGTTACAGCACTTGATTGCCACGAAGATGATTAAATGCCAGGAAAACAGTGAAGGGATTGGAGCACGTGATGTATAAGAGACTAAGGGAGCTTTGATTGCTTAGCCTAGAGAAGGCTCAGGGTGCTCTTACCAATGGATATAAATAACTGATGATAGAAGTAACGAAGGTAGAGTGAGATTCTTCTCAGGGGAGAGAGGAGAAGAGGCAATGGGCACAAACTGAAGTAACAGGAACTTACATTAAACATGAGAAAAATATGTTGGTTTTTTTTTTGTTTTTTTTTTTCCAGTGAGGGTGATCAAACACCAAGACAGGTTCCCCAGAGAGGCTGTGGAGTCTCCACCCTTGGAGAAGGGTGAAGACTCAACTTATGTCCTGAATGCGTTCCAGCCAACCCTGCGTCCGCAGGCCTGGATGACCTCCTACCAAAGGTCCTACCAAAGCTCAGTGATTCCATCATTTCCTGTGCTTTGATAACTGCAAGCAGCAGAATGAGGTACCGGTTTCACATACTCTCCAAGGTCTCTTTGAAGCGGCGGTTTATAGGGATGGAAACGGTGCGAGAGGCCATACAACCCCTCTAGTTCCAAGGCATTGCCCTTCATCTCCTGGCAGCTGAGGCCGCACCTCTCACACCCCTCGCTCCCCAGCAGGCCTGGCTGCCCAGAGCCCCACTCCCAGTGGCTCCCCATGGAGGAACTCGGACCAACCCGTGTGTAAACCGGCGGGGACCGGCCACCCTTCTCGGCTCTCCTCACCCGGCTGAGGAGACCTCACGGGTCGGTCCCTCCCGCCTCGGGACGAGGAACCCGGGCCTCTCCCGCCGGCGCTGCCCATTGGCCCGGGCGGGGTCACGTGGCCCTGCCATGCCGCCCGGGGCGCCGCGGCTGCTGCTGATTCATTGGCTGTGGCGGGGCGCGGTTCGGTCCGGCTGGGCTCGGCTTCTCTCGGCTGGGCTCGGCTGGCGCGCGGCGCGGCCGTTACCGCCGCCTAGTCAGGTAGGATGGCGGGGGCGGGCGAGGGGGCGGCCGTCACCCCTTCCCCACCGGCTTCGTCCCGCACGGTTCCCCCTCAGCGCCGCCTCCCTTCGGGGCGGCGAAGGGTATTCTTAGGGAGGATGGGGGCGGGGGGGCTGCGCTTTTTGCGGTGCTTCGGGGGCTGCCGACGCGCACGGACGTGCCCGGTGCGGGTAAGCGCGGTGAGGGGACGGCGCTGTGGAGAGGGAAGCGAGGGCGGGAGGGACGGGGCGGCCCGGCCCTGCCTCGTCCGCTCCACGGTAAAGGCCCCCTGTCGTGGGTGGGTGGGTGGTCGGTCCCGGCTGGGCGGTGCGGAAAGCCCCAGCTTGAGGTGGCGCTGCCCCCCAGGTACCTGTCGGTTTGGCTTTAAAAGGTGATTTCGAAACCCCGACCCGTCGGTTTTCGGCAACCCTGAAGGTCTGGAGCACTCTTCTGACTTTAATTTTGTTTAAAATAATTAAAAAAAGCTTGCGTTGGCACCGTTCTTTTGGGTGACGTGGAAGACGCCACCTCTAGAAAGCCTGTGTGTTACGTTTCTGAAATTTATAGGGGAGCGATTCCTTCTGATGTGTTGAAGTCTGTGTGTTCCGAGGCAAGATAGCTAGAAAGCACGAAGCTTGCTTGTAATATGTAGAAATTATTTTCAGTCCTCCCAAATTGTACGTTGTGTTTTGCTCTGACTGCTGAGTGCTTGGATGAACTTAAAAATTTAACCTAAAATATTTAAAGGAAAAAAAAAGAAGAGCAAAATAAGTTTGTGGTGGGTTTTGTTTTTTTTTCCAGATGACATCTCCCTTTGTGCTTTCAGACCGAAGGGATGAATGTCTTTCCTCCATGCAGCCTAGGAGGAGATTACTTCTCCTATTCTGAGTCTTGCCCTCTTCCAATTCCCCCATGTGCTCTTCCCTAGCCTTCTGCTGATTCTCATACTCTTTTTTTTTTTGTTCCCCTCCTTTCCTTCTCCCTTAACAGTGTTGTCTTCACAGTCTCTTCGTCTGGTGAGCAGCCTCTGCTGACAGGGACAAGTATGGTAGGCAGTTCACGTCCCTCTCCTCAGCTGTCTGCCCTTCTTTTTGCCGGAGATGTTGAAATAAATCACCTCAATTACAGACCAGCAAAACTTCCCTCCAAACAGCCTCTGTTCCCTGACATTTGCCTTGCTCCTCTTTGCTTATCAGCCTTGTCCCGCACTTAACGCCGGATGGTAACTGGAACCGTAGGCACACCATCAGTTTGCCACTTCTGTGAGCGGTGTGACTGGTAGAGGGATGGGACAGCGGTGGCAACGCTGTCTTAAACAGCCTCAGCAAGGCTGGTTGGGGTTGGTTTGTGAGAACATTGAGGCAGTTCTGTTCCAGGTGTATTTCCCAGCCTACTGCTCTGTTTTGGAGCGGCGGCTCGGGCTCCTGCCTGTTACTCTCATTTGAGTTCCCCAGAGGCTCTGTACGCAGGGATGCAGATTTACGTAATCGCTGTGGAAATAAGTAGATGTTTTGGGTTTTGCTTGGAGATAATCAGGTAATGGCCTCAAATACTGCTTGTTTTTTTCGTGTCCATTTATGGTTTCCTATTCAGGTTCTTAATCAGAGAGTCAAGATAATTTTTTGCCACGGGAGTAAATACCTGGAGTGCTGCCAGGGGAACGGCAACTCTCCGTTGACTGAGGACAGTCTGGCTCCGTTCTTGCCAAAAATAATGAGACGTTCTGGGTATATCAATCACAAGCAAAAATGTATAAATAAACCAAGCTATTGCAAAAGAATACTTTTTTTTTTTTTGAGGGGAAAAAATATCCAGAATATTAAGAACTGGAGGAAGTAATTTACTGACTATTCTTTTGCTGGTTGTCCATGTACCCTTTATGGTGGAAGATTTTAAATTGAAGCGCGGATGATACTCTTGCAGCTTGTTCAACAGTTTAAATCAAATTTCCAGTCTTTGAAACCAATAATACGAGCAACTAACGCTGGCAAAACTTTAGGACAAATTTTAGTACAAATAAATAAAGGCTTTATTCTGCATACTCACCGCAGTGGGCCTTGGTTGTACTGTTTTAATGATGTTTCCTTGGTCTCTAGTTCCTTATTTATAACCTGGTGTAGCACAGAGACGTGGCAGGGATTAAAAACGGGAGAATTCAGACGTGTGCTTGTCAGTCCTGTGCTGCTGTCTGATTTACCTGAAAAGAAATTTGTATGTGAGGCACTACAATAAATTGTTTGCTTCTTCAGCAGGACTGTAAGGAAGGATTAGATCTAAAGACAGGAAAACCGGTCCTGGTTTGGAAAAATCCCAAACCACTTTGACTTTTAATAGACAGCTCCGTTTCAGTTACTGAAATTCTCTCTGAACTGATTAAGGCAAAATTTCTGCATTGTATTGTAGGCTAACTACTAAATTTCAGAAAATGCTTGTCATTCAAGTGTGGAACTTTTCAAGAAAAGCTGTATTTTCTTATTTTATTTTGTTAGTTCTTGAGGAAACGTAATACATAACTGACTTTTCAAATTGAAAAGCTCAAGCATTACTTTGTGTCTGAGAGATTACCACTGTGTGAGGGAGAGTATAAACCAAAGATTTATCCACCATAGCACAGTCAAACCCTGGTGTGAGATACCCAAGCGTGGGAGCAGCTCTGAACAAATGGTCTATTTTACCTAAGTTTTTGGAGGTGTTTTTTCATCTCTGTCAGTTTATCTTCCACTGGCTTCAGCATAACAAAACTACTTATGTGCAGAGAGCCGCTGAGAAGTGATGCTCTGAGAAGTGTGCCGTGGCCTGTGCTTCAGAGAAGATGGACATTACATGAAGATGAGAATCTTATTTCATAATGGGAGAAGAGAAATGTACTGAGCTTCCACCCTGCTCGTTGGCCCTGGCTCTTTGGTGGTTTTCCACTGAGGCAAAGCCAAAATGAAGCTATGAAATGAGGCCTGAATGCACTTACCTGTAACCCTATGCATAGGGTTACATGCGTTAATATACATACACAGTGAGATTATTTTTTTTGTTTTCAAGTTTATATCATCTTTTATTTACAAAAAAAATTATAGTGGTTGTTCTGTCTCTACTACTGAGGCTTCTTTTTTATTATTATTAATTATTATGAATAGGTTCTTAAAGAATAACACAAATAGGAGGTATTTTAAAAAAAACTCTTACAGCTCACTAATCTGTTGAAGTCATTCCAGTTGACCTGCAGTGGGCTGATCAGTAAGGGTGTGGAGAGGGGGGGAAGCTTTCTTTTCTCTCTTTCTTTGGATTGACAGACTTCAGGATTAATAAGGAAACCAAAACATCCCCGTCTCAGTGCTAAGCCTTCTGTGGGAATAAAGCTAATAAAGAGAGATATTTAATAAAAAAATAAGACTGCTTTGCCAAGCTGGGAAAATTCAGGAAGATAGCGCAGCCAAAAAGCAGAGGCATTCAGGGTAGGTCAGTTGCAAACTTGCTGTATGATTTACTTCATTAGTGGATATGCCAGAGCTGTTTCACTTGAGGGTTTTCTAAAACAGATCACACTTGGACCTCTGAAAGGTTAAAGGTTGAAAAATTTGTAGTGTGAAAGGGTTAAAGTTGGCAGTATTATAGACAGCTGAGGGAAAGACAGCTTTTCTTTTGGAAAGTGTGGAATGTACTTACATGTACCATTCGTAATGTTACAGGACTAAACAGTCTCAGTGCCTTAGTGCTTACTGATAGGGCTTCTTCTAGTCTGGTGTGTTTTGAAGCTGCTGTACATGCACATCTGAGAGGAGATGGACTCTGAGTGAGGAGAGGAAGATGAGCTTAGCGATACCCAGAGCTCTCTCTGAGCAGAGCCTCACTGTGTTTGCAGCCATGTCCGTGAGCCTGCTGCCCTCCAGAACCGGCTTTAGTGGAGGCTCAGCTGGATCATGTCTGGGAAAGCTCTTGAAAGGATGATCTTCCCTCTTTGAAACTTGCTCAGAAATTTAAACTGTTATTCAGATGTGGTTTTATCCATTTGTTTTCTCTTTAGAAAAATAGACTTTTCTTTGCTTAAAAGGAAGGTTTAGTTTTGTTTTCTACTGTGACTATAATAACTGTTTGGTTTTTTGTGTAGAGATGTATTACTTGGGTGGAAGGGTGAATTCTTGTAACAACATTTTTTGCCATCTTGAATGTCAAAATGAAATGTTTTCTGAGCTCAACTGAAGCTCAAATTCTTACACTGAAGCCAGATGATGGATTGATTGTGTAATTCTGCCCTAGCTGCAGGAAATAAACGGAATTATGGCTAACACCTCCTTATTATTTGTAGATAATACTGTCTCTAAGACTGTGTATACTGGCTGTAATTTTTAAGGCTTTTGGTACTGGAGTTAAGCTGAGCTATTTGCTTCAGTGTGTTGGGAGAAAGTCCCAGTAGCTCTATATTACCTGTTGCATGTCCCCTTACTATCAGTACAGGACTGAAACTTTATGTTACATAGCTTCTGTGATGCCACGTTAGGTATGATTCAGACAAGGCTTATGAGTGAGCTTAGATAGTGTTTGCTCCGTCTACTTTCAAATCCATGTCTCTGAACTCGTAGTATGGTAGGATTTCATAGCCTGCTTAACTTCCAGGTGGCCCCTGCTGAGTTGAACCACTAGGTGGGCATCAGTGCTTGCCTATATCATTATTACCTCTCAGGAAAATACTTGATAAACTATTTTGATCTTTTATGTGTTAATTTTTGCTATAAAATCATTGCTTTTAAATTAACTACAAACAGTAGCTATACTATTAGCGTGCAAATTGTATATAATGGTGTGGAGACCTCCTTTTATGCTGCAGCACACGCAGTGCATGACATTAAGCATCAGTACATTGAAAATAAGATATTTTCATGAGAATTTATATGCCTGGTATTTAAGCAGTTTATTGTTGGAATCTAGTGTACATTGCACAGTTACAAGGATAATAAAACGTATGTTACATGCTGTGTAATAGAGTGGTACGAGGCACAGATGTCTAGCTTTGTCATTTGTCATCCTTGCTTCCCAGAACAAGCAGGGGCTAAAGCAGCATTTTTTCCTCACCATTGTTATAAAGACCTTTTGTGATGAATCCAGCATCATTCCTGCTATTTTAGTGCAATGGCTTATGCATATGGTGCTGTTGGTAAGCATCAATCACAAACATAACCAATGTTAACAGTGGTACTTTCTTTTCTCTCCAAGAAAGGACCCAGGTGTTATGTACTCACAGTTAGTATGGATGATTGGTATTTTTTTATTTTTTTCAGTTGTACAGTCAGTTTTCAGTTATCTTTCTATTTTTCTTGCTAAATTTCACTTGTTTAATATAGTTCGCTTACCTCTTTTTTTATTGCAGAGAGGAAGACTGGATATTCCTTTGAAAAGACCACAAGTTTGATCTCAAATCCTGCACATCTACAGTCTTGAGAATTGGCAAGACACAATTAGTTAAGTATTTCCTGCAGATTCCTTTCTCATGAGTGGTTTGGAGTGGAACAGCTTGTTCAACAGCCGCGTAGTAGGGTTGTAGAAAGTTGGAGTCTGTATTACCTTTCAGCTCATGCAGTGCAGAGTAAATAAGTTTGTGTTTGCTTTCCTCGTTGACTTCTTTCCCCCTGACCTCACCTCTTACTCCTTGGGAGGGAGTAAAAAGGAATATGGTGGTGGTGGGTGATTCCCTTCTTCCCCCATGCAGAATATTGTTGCTGGTTTGGGGACTTACAGGGTATGGGAACAGCCCGAGTTTTTAACTTCTCATAGCTAACAGCTTCTGGGTTAATTGTGCTGTGTAGTTGATGGAGCAGAGTGTAATGCTGATCTTTCTCAGGCTAGAACTTCTTACACTTTGAACCTTTTATTTACTGCCTGGCTTTTGGGATCTTCACAGTTTGCAAGGGGCCAACTGTTTGTTCAGTCTGTGAAGACTGTAAAGTGCTTAGACTCTATGGAAATGTGTGGAAAACAAATGTAGTTTTTAATTTAAAATTTACTAAGTTGCCTGTGTCTACCATATTGGTACTTTCTCTTGCTCCAGAAATGAACAGTACGTTGACCAGTCCCCATGGATTTATTCTTGTGTGTGTAGGTCAGGTTTGGAGGTGGTTGTTGCTGGTTACATGCAAAGCTGGTTCTACATCTGCGCAGAAGCAAATCTGCCTTTGTGGCCCCAGTGGTGGTGTAAGCCATGAAGTTGTGCTTCAGATATGGTGTCTGTCCAGTTTTGCCTTTGCAGTGATTGGGTTTGGAAGGTAAGTGGCTGTAAACATCACACAGTGTGCTGATGATGTCCAGCTTGAAGCAAGTATTCTAACTGCATGTTTGATGCCCCACTTTTGCACTTCAAAGCTGTGGATTTTGCATAAATTTAGCGCGCTGGTGAAACTGACTTGCTTGGGTACCACTGGCAAGCAAGCTGTGACCTTAGAAACTTTCACACAGGTTACACACAAGTTCTCTTGAGTCATAGAATCGTCTAGGTTGGAAGGGACCTTCAAGATCATCTAGTCCAACCATCA
>JAOXJM010000023.1:83984387-84000057 GCA_026413425.1 Tringa solitaria | reverse complement strand
CACTCTTCTTGATGCCCCCCAGGATGCCATTGGCCTTCTTGGCCACAAGGGCACAATGAATGGGACTTCTAGGACTAGGAAATAAAACTACAGCTCAGTTGAGGGCTACATCATCGCTTAACAAGCTCTGCATTACAAACTCTCATCAAAAATTCAATATTTAGCTTCAGTTGGGTAACTGAAATAACCTAATGACAGAAGGGACTTCCAGAGGCTCTGTGGTCCCGACAAAAAGGTCCTACAAGAGCGAGGCCTCCTTAGATGAGCTTGCGAGGAAGTTCCGTACCCGGTACCCGAGTCATTTAGGAGTAACCTTAATTACAGCCTTTACTTTACTTAAAAAAAGCCTTTACTTTACTTAAAAGTGCTGATTAGCGCTGCATCTCCATTCCCTTGCAGCAGCAGGGACCAAGGACAAAACCAGGGCTGCATCAAAACCTACTCTCCCCCCCTCCAGCGTGGGCTAAACCAACCTGGGCAAATACCATAAAATTACAGTTAAACGGCTAAATGGCTCTTGAGAATTAAATGCAGATCATATTCCGGGGTACCTTTTGAATTTCTTGCTCTCTTGCAGCACGTCTGCTCTCTATGTGCCTGATTTTCTTTTCCAGGGCCAAGAAGTGTTTCATTTCAGGACTCTGGCTCTCTTTAGCCTCTCGCAGTTCTTCCAACAATTTCGTCACCTGCAGTTTGAGAGAATTGATGAAAATTGGTACGGCGGTGTCGAGCAGCGTGTAAGCCAGGCTCCTTTCAAAGTGTGTTATTTGCATTATTTAATCACTCCATTCAAAAGCTGCAGAAAGGAAGACATAAAAGAGAAATCTCCTTTATGCAAAAGCTTAAACAGGGGCTCAGGGACTTAGATTCGGATCTTTCACGTGTAAGAAGTGGCCCCAGGATACAAAAATCTAGTCCTTTTTGGTAAATCCAATCCTGTTTGTAATACGTAACGAAGTGATTATCCACAGTCAATTTTTATAGGAGATCTTTTATCTCTCCCTACAAACTTCACAACTGAGCTGGAATTTTGCATGGATAAGATAAATACTGAATAAGTTTACCGAGATTAAGGTTAATTATATTAAGTACGTACTAAACACCTACTGATACTTCTCTCATTTCTTCTGAAGAAGGGCAGCAAACAAAATTAAGCGTCTGGAGTTCTCAGTCCCTTACAGAATAGGAGTATTCTTTTTAATAACTCCTGTGGGTTAATTACTGTATCATCAAAATGAAGTTAAAATTAGCAATGTTCATACATCAAGTAGACGGTGAATGAAGCAGAGGCACAATGTTAAGACAGGCTACATCCTTCTCCTCAACAGGAGGTGAATAAAAAAACCCACAACAATTAGAAAAAAAAAAAAAAAAGAGATTGGCAGCACTTCAGGGACAACAAAAGTGCCAATAGTTTGAAAAGCTCAAGCTCAAAGACAGACCGCAATTTTGCACAATATTACCCCAAAAAATGAAAACACGAAGAAGTGTAATTTTTTGATTATATGCTATTAATAGAAGATTAGGAAAAACCTATAATACCTCTCCGAAAAACCAGTGAGATTCAAAAGAACTATTACAATGCACCTTCTCTTCCTAAAAGACCTCAAGTTTCATAGATACCAAAGGAGAAAACCAAGAATATAATGGCTTAAGTCAGTTTTACAGCAATGAAGGATGATAAAAGGAAAAAAAAAAAAGGGAAAAAGGGTTTATCTGAACAAATAATGTGAAAACAAATAACAAAATATCCTCTTAATAATAAGCCCCGTGGTCTATTTACTGGGTGGGTATCACAACTCTCAAAGAAGAAGCCATGAACGCTTGGATTAACCTGCTGATCAATCTGCATACAGAAGTCACACATTTCTAACATTAAAAATAATAATTTAAAAGAAACAACCAAAATCAAAGGTGGTCAGAGTTCCACCTTGTGCGCTGTGTTATTCTCTTGTTCATATTAGAAAAATATAGTGCCTTCTCAGGTATAACTGATGTAGAAACAACTGAGAAAGATACTGTTTCTAAGACTTATTTTACGGTATCACTTGAGGCTTCACAAGGATGAAAGTGAAAACTCTTTTATTAGAACGAGGTAACCCCAATCCCAATTTAAATATACCTCTTTTTGTAGGAGTTCCTCTCGCATCTGTGAAACAAGAAGGGCTTCCTGATGTTTCTGCTGTTCACTGATTTGTTCTTGGAGATGTTTTATTAGTATCTAGAAAAAAGATTAAAAATAGTCGCCATTAACATAAATAGGCAGGACAACATGTGAAAACCTACACAGGAAAAATACTCCAAAAATATAATCAATATTGTAGTATTGCAGGTGTAAGTGGTGCATATATTAACAATATACACTCTAACACATATAGGATATGAAAATGAGTCTCAATCTTCAAGTTATAAATCCTCACTTATAAAAAGTTCTGAACTGGCTCTAGATGACCCTTCTTGAGCAGGGGGGTTGGACAAGAGGACCTCCAGAGGTCCCTTCCCGCCTCAGCCATTCTGTGACACAACCCCATTTTTTTAAACAATAGGTCCTCCTTTAAAGAAACATAAAGTTCATAGTAACCTAGAAAGAAGGAACTTTAACAGATATCTATATATAATGAATGTATCTACTGTATCTTACCTCTTGTGTTGAAATTCTGCTGTTCAGTTCAGCTACTTTAGAAGCAGAATGCTCCTTTGCGTGCTGGCAAAGGATCTTCTCCACCTCCCTCTGATGGGAAGCTTTCAGAGATGCAACATACTCTGCTGTATCTTCCTGTATCCTGAACAAGGTGAGAGAAAAATAGGATGTACTAAAGCAGCTACAGATAGTTCTTCAAAAATGTGGCAAGGTTTGTCAGTTAAACATATAAAATATCAAAAACATTGGTGGCATGTGTTTGAAATCTTGTAACAAAAGCTCACAAGATAGCACCACCATTACTTCTGGTGCTCAGGAGAGATGACAGGGTGGGAAGTCCACAAGGCTGGATAAGTGCCTCATTTAACTAGAGGCAGCTAGAATACAGAAAACCCAGCCAATCATCTCTTTTTATAAAAAAAAAAAAGAAGAGAGAAAATAGGTGCTTTTAAATCACAATTCAGCTCTCCTATTTCAAGTATCTATTCTGGAACAGAACGTGTTGCAATCTAAATAAGCCAATTTCCTCTACTTTGAGTAGGAAGGGATCTAAGGGAGACTGAGTGAAGTGCACAGTTTCTATGGTTGGTCAAGTAAATCCCACTGAAAGCGTACCCCGGTTGGAAGCAAAGTGTGTGTACAAAACATTAATGCTATACAACACAAATACAAAGCATCTAAAATGCAGCCATTTATAGTGAGACCTTCTGACTCAAACCCATGATGAACTGTAGCATTAATAAGGTGAATTAACGTAGGTTTGCCTGCAGAAAGAATCAGGATAGTGCACAGCTCTAAAAAAAACCCAAACCCACCAACAAGAACTCAAAAAAACCCCCCTAGAACCAAAAACAAACTGTAAAAATGAGATCTACAGAGAACATTGGCCAAGTATAAGGCAGCTTCACACATGGCTGACACCTTAACGTGTCCTTTCAATACCCTCTCAGCCAACACTTTAATGAGGTTTTTAAAGCATTTACCTTCGTATGTTATTTTCAGAATAAGCCAGTGTTGCTTGAGACTTCACCCTCTGCTGGTTCATTTCTAGAGCCAATCTTTCAAGCTCCTCTTTCAGCTGTGCATTTTCTTGCAGAACTTCTGAGAGGTTAGAATCAGAAAAGGCCTGAGGTTGGTACGTTTTGTCATCGTTGAAAATGCTCAGAAAGGGTTCGCTGTTTCTGGAATTCCTCTTATCTGTTGCTAAGGTATTCTTTTTCAGGATCTCGGTAGAGTTTTCCTTGTTATCCATTTTATTTCTCAAATTATTATCAGACAACATCGTCATCCTTTCTTTTTGAAGTTTCTCTACAGTTTTTGTAAGGTCTTGTATTTCCCTATTTTTGGTGATCAGTTCTTCATTTAGTTTTAACAGTCTATCTTTCGTGTTACCTTGTTTTATTTGAGAGTCTGCGGACTCCAAGTCTCTGTTATTCTTTTTATTTCTAAGTTTTAATTGGGAATTTTGACTTTTAAGGTTTTCGATTTCTGTCTGGAGGTTTTCCACGGTGATCTGATGGGTCGTCTTTAGATTCTGCAGCTCCTGTTCAAGTTCTGTAGAAGTGGCTTTGTCGCCGTTCAGTTTTGGCGATTCACTCATGAATTTGTAGGCAAGTAGTTGCTCAAGCTCTACAAGTCTTTGCTCGTACTGCATCTAAGGGAGGGGGGAGGGAGAAGGGGAAGAAAAAGCATTTTCCTCAAGTGTATGTTTATTACGAAGCTCTTTTTATTATTCTTTAAAACTACTGCACATCCAAAGATTTCCTAAGACAGGATAAACATCAGTATTACTAATAACGCCACTCGAGCAGTGCAGAAATTACCGAGTGAAAAATTACGTGAAGCAAACTTAATTCTGCTGTAAAACAGAATTACTCAAAACATTTGCTACAAATTAATCCTCTGCTCCAAATGAACACAGTAACTCTGGGAAAGAAAATTAAATTGACAAAGAACTATTTCATTCTTATATGATTGAGTTCCCTTCAGATATTACCAATTTGGACAGGCAAAGCAAAATCTTATTTCAATATAGCAAGAAGTCTTTAGTTTTGTTAAAGTCTGCCATTGTGTATTTGCCATGTGTCAGTTTGCTGTCATATGCCTCAAAATGGTATTTCACATTTTAAAAATAATCTTAAATTTTAGCAGGACAGATTTTTTAAAAATTATTTTTTAAATAATATTTTAAAAATACTTATAAATATATAAATATGAAATCAGAGATACACAATCTTTCTTTCCTAATGAGCTCAGGGAAATGCAACCTTCTTAATAGTGTGGGTGGCCTCTGAGGAAAGCACAAGGAGTTATTCACATGGAGAAAAGGAGGAAGAAACAGCCATAGCTTTCCTTTCCTGTTCACTGAGCACCTGAGCAGTTCACATTTCCATGAAGTAAAATGACATTTTCAAGCCTTAATATTCACTATAATGTAATTTTGGGATAAAATGTTTAGTGCTCCCAGACGTTCCCCTCAAAAATTCCCAGGCAGCAGACCTCTGAAACTACAGCCTTTGGTCCAGCAAGGAATTAGGGAAGCAGCTACTCTGATCCAGAGGATGAAACCCACTTATCTCAATTGTAAGAATTAAGTTGTTACACCTCAAGAACTTTTTTTCTCAGTTTCAATAGTACTTTAACAATTTCAATGCTCTTTATATCTTAGATGCTGAAGCCACTGAAATTCTGGTTATAAATTCTTTGAATATTTTTCCCCTTGAACGTGGTCTTTGCCTTCAGACCTCTGTAACCTACAACCTTTGCTTTCAGAGCAGACTACTCAACAAGCCTCCAACTTTTACCTTTATTTTTTGAAATTGTTGTTCCATGGCACGGAGACTTTTTTTAGCTTCGTCATCTTTACCTTCAAGTTCTGTTTCTAACTTTTTTATTCTTTTCTCCAAAAAATCCACTGTTTCTGTTTTAGCTGAAAAATCATTAGTTTTCTCAGCAGCAGCAGCAGCATAAATCAAAGCAGGCAAAGAGTTGGGATACCTTCTTTTTAGAATGCCTTCCATTTCTCTGATCTATCAAAAAGAAAATTAAGTCAGAAGTCAAAAAGAACAGAGTTCTAATGAAAATTGAACTCTAAGAAGTGACAGAATGTAAACAAACGTCATCCACTTGAGCTAGGTGAAGAATGAAAACTAGAGATGAGTACGTTGTGAATGTTTTATATTATTTACATTTACTTTATTGTTTACAGAAAAGCAAGACTCACCATCTCTTATGGATTTACTTATACATCATCTTGAAATATAGCTCTGGTCTTCAGATTGTCTTATGTCAAACAGACCTTTTATTTACTTTCTTAGCACTTAAGTTGCTTATGGCTCTTAATGCTCTTAAGCATTTGCTTTTTTTCTGGAGTTATACTTACATTCTACTTTCCCAACTGTTACAGAGATATTTCATAACATTATTGAAATTATTCTCCCAGTAACAGATTATATGCCTTTTATTTTGGAGTCTGCAATAAAATAAATTAACACCCTGCATGCAAGACTAATAACAAGCCCCTTTTTTGTCTATGGATGAGATATTCTTTCCCATTTGTCCCACATCCCTACCAAACGCAGCTGCCACCTCCTAAAATTCAGAAAGGCCGGCTTCTTCCTGACTTTTCCTCAGTAGAAACATGGATTTTAAGGCATCTACCCCTCTAGTTTTTGTAGGGATCTCAATACATTTTAAACCCCTCCTCTTGAATCAACTTGGTGGGAATCGGTCACAATGTTAAGGGGTTACTGCACACAGACAAAAAGAGTCTTAGAAAACAAACAGCAAGTCTGTGTGTGCTTTTGCCCTCTTGCCCCATTCCAAGGAACTCTAAATGGTATTTTAATGTCAAAACATTTCAAAGCAGATATCACTAAGCAGCTTAATAGAACATAGTAGTAGAAGAGCCCTTTGTAAGTAAGTAATTGCAGCTTTTTGTGCCGAGTGTTCCATAGCACCAGTTACTTTATCACAGGGCTCCATTCAATGCTTTATCCTTATGAAAGGGCTGGTAAGTGTTGTAAGAGACCTTATCTGAAATAAAGGTTAAATGGAACACGGTTCTGTTATTTCGTACTTGTCGCTCAAGATCCTGAATTCTTTTAGCGTCTGCTGCTCTGTCTCGCAAACGTTTCTTCTGCTGCACACACTC
Source organism: Tringa solitaria (assembly GCA_026413425.1). Taxonomy (NCBI): domain Eukaryota; kingdom Metazoa; phylum Chordata; class Aves; order Charadriiformes; family Scolopacidae; genus Tringa; species Tringa solitaria. The sequence goes on along the minus strand of JAOXJM010000023.1, from coordinate 83,993,263 downwards.
ATCTCCAGCTTCAGCTCTGAGCTTCTCAACCTGTCCAGTTTAGGAGAAAATAAAATGAAATACATATTCAGAGACGTTTTCCCTTATTACAAAAGTAAGCATTTCAAATGCAGACAATACAATGGAAGCATTCTGTAACTGGTAATAGCAATTCCTATACAAACTGATTCTTCATGTTCTTAAACTAAGTTACAGCTTCTTCAAGCCACTTAAGGATCAAAAGGAGCTGAAACTAGCTACAGAAATCTAGAGAACTTCAACTCTTGGACATTCTTCTCTTCTAACCAGTCAATCATCACCTTTCTACCATACTTCCAGTATGCAGGCTTGGTTAATAAGCTATAATATAAAGTACTACAGTACATTCCATGAATTCAGGGTGAGTTAAGGAAATAGTTTGTGATTTGCAAGGCTGTGCTCCGCGATGAGATATAGAAGCAGCCAAAGAGCAATGTTACGTTGTGCCTAAATAAATACTGACTCCCAGGATCAGGGGAAGGAACTGGATAGCTAATGCTGCTGCAAGCCCAAAAAGTCTGGCCATGAAGACTCAAAGCTTTAATCTAAAATTGAATTTCATACCTTTATCAGCCACTAGGATCACCGTACGGGGATATTACGCTTTATATAGTTGGAAGTATTCCTATCTTGATTTCTCTCTCTCACTGGCAATGTTAACATAAGTAACACTTTTGTGCCAGCAGAGTTTGACTAATTTGATTGTTTCTATGAAGTCAAAGCTCTTCATTGTTCTTAAACACCACTCCATCCTGGAGACAATGCAAATACAAATCTTTTCTTTCACAGCAATGATATGCTGATCAAAGTTTGACGTGGTGGTGTTTAAGGGATCTCCTTCCCTGGCTGCTCCTTCAGAGGCATCTCTTTTCATCTGTGACGTCTTTAATTAAACACCACAAAAAATTCCAAGATCATTTTATCACTGGCAAAATTCTTTATTTTTATGAATCTTAAGGCAAATCTACTGACAAGCAGGCAATGCAAATCTCAGAACTTGCCCAGATTCATGAGCTAGTTTTGCTTGCTTTATATTTTGAGTGTTTTGGCTTTTTCCTCCCTCCTATGGCAACCAGACAATTTTTCTAAGAAAAAAAGTGTTTAGAACTGGTACTCCAGAGAAAAAAAAAGAAAGCGTTGTCTATGCTACAATGGAGTAAAAAGGAGGAAAAGTAAATCACAAGAGCGAGGTTCCAAGTTGTTAAATGTAACAATGCACTTCCTTCTCTTAGTGAAGAAATTTGGAGGTTTTAAGGAAACACACTACTTTAGTTTCCAGAAGCATCATTAAGGTGTCTGATACAAGCAAACCCAGGTTTTAAGCATTATGCACTTGCAATTCTCACTGCATATGCAGTAATATCTATTTTGCATATGAAGACTCTGCATTTCATTTAAAGCTTGAAAAAATGGATTATGGACAGAATGACATTATACTCATCACTAGAAAAGAAACAAAGTTTCAGCTTCTTAAACAAAGCTAGATACTATTACCTCTAGTTTTAGTTTCTCAATTTCTTCTTTTGCATCTTTAAGACGGGCTGCATCTTTATCCAGAAGATCTTGATTTTCTGCATACCACTGAAGTCTTCTTTTCAAATGAGCAATTTCCTGTTTGTAAGATTCTTCCATGACTTTAAATTCGTAAGACTTCTCACCTACAAGAATAAAACATCCTTAGTATTATTTTATTAGTAATTATGTATTGAAGAAGTAATTAGCCAACACTATCCTTCTCAGCACGTTTCATATATTTATTAATCCTGTTACTGCAGTAAATTTTTAAAACCGGACCCTGATTAGGATTTTAAATACAACAGTATTTGAAAACAAAAACCAAAAACCCAACACTTTTTTCTCTTATACATAGTAGCACTCAATGGTTCACAGTTTACCATGGAATGTATTTAAAATATAATCCCCAGGGGATCTATTCCTGATCACGTTCTAGTAAATAGATTTTCAGTAAGAACATGGAAGACAACATAAAATATATTCTTAGATATGTATTAACCACACTCCTCCTACTTAGGGATCAGTCACTTTGAGAAGAGAGATGGAGGCAAATAGTACAGCTCTTAGCACTTGTGATGTCTAATATTGGAAGTCAGAGTCCAGTTTCTGAGCCTCTCTCATTAAGAAAGCTAAAGTCAGACTGGAAAGAGTAGGCATAAGTTAGAGGTAAAAAACTGGCAAGATCTAGATATAAGACTAAGATGCACCACAGTAAATCTTTTCTTATGAACACAGGTGTCATATAAATGGAGTTGTCTGCCCATCAGTGGGAGATGGGCAAAAAGTCAAACTTAATAGGGTTTGGCTGGATACAAGAAAAGGCTTTTCCTAAAGGTACTGTTGCATGTCCTTCTCTGTGTGCTTTTATTTGAAGTTTAGACAATAAGTGGAAATGGTCTAGATGCATTTGACTAAGTAATATTTTAATAAGAAAAGAGTTTTAATTACATATTTATTTATTGAGTAGGCAAAATTATTCAACAAAATGAAGGTGCTTTACCTGATGTGGATGCAATCTGGATTTTGGCTAGATCTCTCTCCTTCTTTGCTTGTCCCAAGTCTACCTCAAGAGCTTGCTTGTCTTGTTTGAGACGCCTTATCTCTTCCTGTAATTTAGTTTCTTCCTTCTGAGTTTTAGAGAGAAAGGTAAGACAAGAAAAATTAAACAAACATAGTCACACAGAAAACCTAAGCATCCTTTTTCACCATAAAATGATTAAATCACAACAGTTGCATCAGATCACAGCAGCAATAAGGTTTTCTAGTTTTGCTATTATTCTCAGACCTTGCTATAGCAGAGCATAAGAAAACTTAAGCTCAACATCAAAAAACCAAGTTTTTTTTTAATAAGTTTTACATAATTGTCTTTGTAGTAGAAAACATCTGCCTTTTGAGAGGGTCAGTAATGAAAATGGCTTTATCTATGGACATCATGTATTTAAATGGACAGATGTATTCTCCAATGGTTCATCTTACTACATTCTGTTTCTCACCCTTTTCTGCATGCACTCTCCCTTCTGTTTATGTGTTCCTGAAAACTTCTAATTTTTTTTAAGCTTACTAAACATCCTTCCTCGAACCCACACGCATCTGTAAGCCTACCAAAAAAGTTACATGAGTGAATAACAAATGACTCTTTTCAGTCTGGTGCTCTTTTCTAGAACTTAGTTGCTACAGAGGGGGAATAAATATTCTCCTGGATTTGTCTTGTGTGGAAAAGCTACAGAGGTATTGCTACTTTCTGCAAGGTCTCACAAGGTATTTCAGAATTGCCAGTAAACATGGCAACACTGCACTTTGTTCAGTGAATCTATGTCTCAGGGTATTTCTTCTAGACTTCATCTGACAAGACATTCATGATACACAAGTGGGGTAAATAACAGCACACTCCACCGCCTTCTTCATTTACATTATTAGTCTACAATATGGATGGTTATGAATTTTTTGTAAGAACACATGAAAACCAGGCATGGCAAATACTTACCTGTGCTGCTCGAAGCTCTGAAATCAATTCTGTGAAACTGTGATTTCTGGCTGGTTCAGAATCCTGGAGGATCCGTGACTGGATATTATTAGTCTTCTCTATCTTTTCTCTAAATGTTAACAGCAAAAACATTTACGCAATGCGGTGACTTGGTGTACCAACAGTGGTGTACTGAAAAATCAAACACCCACCCCCAAAACGGCACTACAAAGTCAACCCGTGCAAGCTTAAAACAAAGAAAGAGGCAACTACAGAGTATCATTATACCAAAAAATTCCACCTGTGCGGTGGAACCTGCTCACCTTGCCCAAACTTGTTTGTTGGGACTACGCAAGGGAGGGAAACAAAACCTACTCTGCCTCAGTGGAACTCATCCATGGCAAAGACTTGTAAATTACAACACACACAATCGCTAGGTTTTTTTCCTCATTACTAGTGCAGGATGCAAATCCTACAGGATCTTTGGCACAGTGAATCTGATAGTTCCTCCACTACCAGGATCTCTTGTGGCCACTGATCTACTGTGTATCTTACAGCAGTATCAAAACATTTTGACATGTGAGCAGAGTCATAATACCAGAACAAGTGTAGCATACACATTACACTCTAATATTTGAATTTTAGCATTGAAATAATCCCCACATAGAAGAACAGTCTTCCCACAGGTCTGCAAGATCAGCAAGAAGGCTAAGAATAATCAACATAAATCAATTCTCAAAAGAAAAAACAAAACCACAAACCCAAGAAACACTGGAAAAGTGCATCTGACAGACCCCACGGGGATTCTTCATAAATAAAAATAATAAACACAGCTGAAAACTACAGAGATTTTAGGTTGGGTGTTTAAATAAGCATACCTTAAGGCTATTAATTCAGACATTAAACACTGATTCTCCTTAAACATTCGTTCCTCATTTTTTTTGTTTTGGACCTGTAGCTCTTTCATTTGTTTGTATAGCCTCTCGTTTTCCTAAGGTGAGACAGACAAAAGTTAAAGAACATTCATAAATTACGGTTTATCCAGTTCTAAAATAACTGTCTATGCTTTGCATAGTTTGCCTACTGAAGCAGTGGAAGCAAACACTAAATGTTTCATTACTAAGTTTCTAAAATGGGTATCAACTTTCATTATCTTTACGCTAAAGTTGTATACGGTGACCTCTACAATCCCATCCAAGAGTCTGCTCTCTCTGAAGAACCTGGGCCAGGTCCTCTGCAAAACTAACCTATTCCATTTGTTTACAGCTGCAAGTATTCAAAAGGATTATTAAGCTTCCATTATTTATTTCTAAACTTGACTAAGTAATAAAAATCAGCCACACTAATAAGGTTTCCTTGAAATCAGCTGCTCAGATCCTGTGAAAAACATCTTAAAAAATCAGAACCGTTCAGATTTTTAGTATTTCTTAAAAATACTCGTTTTCTACTACATTTGAGGCAGAAAATCTGTGGTTCTTTATTGGCCATGAAGTGTTTTCCCAGTTCTCAATTGACAAGTCAGAATATTTTTACAAATTAGAACAGTTACATAGAATTGTGGAAAAACTTAGCCCAAACTAGACATGTGAAATACCTTTAAAATGTGCAATACACATTTGCCCTTCACACGTAAATTTCATCCACTTTTTAGAGAGCAAGATAACTGTTTCCAACATAAAAGTAGTAACCATTAAACAATGTTCTTTCTGAAACTGGCTAGAACACAGCTTAATATGCTACTATACCTGTTGATAACCTTGAATAATGACCTCTTGATCTTCAATTTCTTTTTTGATTTGTGCCAGTTTTTCTTCAGTGATGGGAATTGTTGCTGTATGATGGATCCATCTCTTTTCTTGGGTCAGCTCTTCCATACTTCTTAACTTTCAGAAAGAAGGAGACACACAAATAATAAGAAAGTGTTTTTAGTAATTTAGAATTCTCTACAAGACTACACTTTGATAATATAAATAGGTCAATCTTTTCATTAAGATATGAAAAAAGACTAATGAGACAATCTTATTATTGGCATTTTACAGAAGCATTATGAAACAGGAACAGAGTGTAAAAAGTTTGGGAAAAGTGAACAAAGCTTTGCCCTCCCTCTTCTGTTCTTACATATCTAGACAGGAGGGTGTGTGGAAGAACCCTGGGAATATGCCATATAGAGAAAACACAACATTGAAAATCATCAAAAAAACCCCAAATATCTCAACATATAGTACTTATCTCTAACAAGTGGTATCTGTTAATTGCTTTTTTTTTTTTAACACAAGTGAGTTAAATCTTTGCAAAAAATCTTTGCAAATTTTTCTGCTCAGTAACAACTCATGTAAAATAACATTAATTTAATTTTCAAAAGCAATGTTTCTCCGTTTCTATAGTAATGGGATACAAGAAGATAAAGTACCTTACTCTGAAGAACAAAGTTTTCCTGACCCAACCGAGAAAGCTCTTTTTCATGCTGTGTTTTCAATTCTACTATCTTTGTCTCTGTTTCTTTCTCCTTTTGTGAAACCCTGCTGGTTAGCTGTTGAATCAGATCACGAGCTGCATTCAGGTCCTCCTCCGCAACCTGCACTCGTTTTAGCAAATAGAGTTCTCTATCACAACTTCTGGTAGGAGAAAACGATAAATCCTAAGGAAGAGAAAAATTCAGGGAAACGTTACACTGACCTGATGGTTTATCAAAAATTCCGCTCATCAATTTTATTTAACCGGCTCTTGGCAACCACAGAAGGCACTTGAAAAAAACCAGCAAAACAACTCAGCATTCTAATAGCAAAACATCCTGCATTTACTTTAATGAGCTACTTTCTCATTTCTGAAATATATATGAGGAAAACGAGCCAAAAAACCAACAAGAAATAAACGCCTCTCATATGAGAGCCGCTACACGGCTACCAGAATTATTCTATTATGCATCTCACTTTCTGAAAAGCAGTAATGATTTACATATTCAATTAATAATTTTTTATACAGTTTATAAGGAAGGGGGAAAATCCATCATGGTACTGCAATTTCAGTCATCTTGGAGAAATCAGGAGATGCTATTAAATATTTGAAGCAATGCAAATAGAAAAGAAACCCAAAGAGTAGTACTACTCAATATTCATAATAGAATACTTTTACTTAAAAGGTTTATTTAAAATTTTCCCCTTTTCTACCACAAAATAGTAATTTTTAGAAATTAATAAGCATTCCAACTTTAAGTATATAGAACCAGCTGAGTTATAAAATTATCCAATCAATCAAAAAATGGTAGGATTATACTTGCACATTTTAGAAGCAAAAATCAGCAGTTGACTAAAGGGAAGTCTTTATTCAATATTTCAGCACCTGCCAATCTTGTGATCATTATTAAAAGTCTTGACAAAACAGCATTGCAAAGCAAACTGTATATAGTATAATTAAGAACATCACTGATTATTACTTACATGTTGATACTGCCTGCAACAATCCACAGCCTGGTGTCCCAGATTATTAACAACTGATTGGCCAGACATAACCCTATTAATACTTCCCTTCGAAGTTGGTTCATTTGTTGCAGGTCTTATTATCCTTGTAGCAAATAAGGCATCTTCATTTAGGCAGAAAGGAAAACAGAACAAAATTAAATTTAGAATATAATGTGCTTTCAAAAAAAATCTATTCATGCGATCCACCCCTCAAGCATATAAACTAAGTATTCTACAACCTGAATTTTGAATTAAATACAGAAACTTGAGAGCAATGAGAAATTATGGAAAATGTTGTTATTTTTTTAAAGTAAAAAAATGATGACAAGATAAAACAAAACCCAAAGGAACAACTGAAACAAGTATCTGGACAATAAATCCTTCATGAAACAAGATTAACCTCAGTTCTCTGCTCGAGAAGTGGCCAGTTATCTAAGCATACAGAAATACAACATATTTCAAGATACAGTGAAACAGCAATTTTCAAAACTGACTTTGGAGTGCAGGCAGCATAGAGAGACATGCAACATCTATTCATGGCATCAAATAGCAACTTGACCTGAAATTAAAAATCAGGGAAGTTCCCCTTAGAGAGTAACTAACACATGTGAAACTATTTGCACCTTAGTCTTCTAAATAGAGACAGTAACTACAACTGCTATTTCATTTCTGCCCATAGCAATTTAAGCTAATTGCTCCTGCTTAGGAACATTATGCCTGAAAACAAAAGGGCAAGGATAATTTTCCAAATTTAATACTTTTCATATTTCTCACACTACCCCCTCACAAAGGTGCTCCCTTAGCAATGATGATTAGGGGATTGTTTGATTCAATGCCATTCTCTTTCTAGCTATAGAGGTCCCTGCAGAATGTATCCTGCTGAGATTAACTTCTGCAGTCATCCAAAACCGCGATGGAGAACGGTTATAGGTAGAGGGGGAAGAACATGGAGTGTAGCGATAGGACGAGGGGGAAGAGTTTTAAACTGAAAGAGGGGAGATTTAGATTAGATATTAGGAAGAAATTCTTCACTGTGAGGGTGGTGAGACACTGGAACAGGTTGCCATGAGAAGCTGTGGCTGCCCCATCCCTGAAGGAATTCAAGGCCAGGCTGGATGACCACATCTACCCATCCTTTCAATACCTTTGGGTCTAGATTTCTTCTACAAGGTTTTGCATCTTTTTTCTTTTTCTTTTTTTAAAACATGAAGTAAGAACAGCAAAGCCCTCCAGCTCTTAAAACTCAGACTTCTTGCAACAGAATTACCTTTAGATCTTGCTCTATCTGCAGGGCTTTTGGCTTTCACAGTGGTCTTTTTGAAAGTTTCTTTTGGCGCTCTCTTTTCATTAGCTGGAAAAGGCTGTTTTGAGAGTGAAGTGGGTTTCCCATACCCAGAGCTTCTAACCACCCCATGAGGACCATACGAAGATTTCTTTTTATGTACAGGTGCTGGACTTCTGATGTTCTTAGTTGTCATTGATTCTGATCTGTCATTCTTCAAGGAGCAAGACTGAAGAGCCTGTGATAGAGCACATGTGTTTAAAGCAAGTTTTAGGCTCCAGTGTGATCTGAACGTAGCTTTCACTAACAAAAGAACATAGAACCAGTTACCAGAATTACACAGCTGTAAGACATGGGGCCAGGGGAAGCATTATTTTTAACCAAATTAATAACATGACATTTTGCAGAATTCTACTACTTCAGAAGTATATGTAACTCAAGTATTTTGTACTGGCTCTGTTAAAATGTTCTGGGAAGCTATATTACTGTATATATTACTATATTATCTGGAGCACAAGTCTTATGAGGAGAGGCTGAGGGAACTAGGGTAATTCAGCCTGGAGGAGGCTGAATAAGTCTTATGAGGAGGAGGCTGAGGGGAGACCTTCTCACTCTCTACAACTCCCTGAAAGGAGGGTGT
>JAOXJM010000023.1:83958826-83978090 GCA_026413425.1 Tringa solitaria | reverse complement strand
TTGAGCAACCTGGTCTGGTGGGAGGTGTCCCTGCCCAGGGCAGGCGGTTGGAACTGGATGGTTTTAAGGTCCCTTCCAACCAAACCGTTCTATGCTAATAAGACCAAAACTACCTATTTTAAACTTTACTGAGTATAGCACTTGATATGCACACAGTTTCATTTATTTTGATCAGATCTGGTCTCCCTGTTCATTATAAATCCTTTTTTAATTCCAGCCTCAGATCACACAGCTTCTTCCTCACTTACATTAAAATTCAACTTAGGTTGATGGCCCTTTTTATGCAAATCATCCCCAAAACAATGTTTATCAGCTTCGGGATGAAACACCTTCTCCTATGCTTGCGCACAAAGAGGGATAGGTGAGAAACAGAGATGCAGATCCATCCGTCTCTGGTAGGAGGACGTGCTGGGCAGCTGCAGACACGTTCTTTTACACATTTGGTAAGTCCTAGGAATTCCTGGATCTCTTCCAAAGCCTGGACCCTAACCACCGCTTCGTCTTAGTCCAGAAAGACAGCGGACCACAACCCCGCGTGGTATCACCAGCTACAAATCAAATGACTCCGGTATCGGCTTCAGTCGATTCTACCCAAATGGTCTGAACTTCCCCCTGAATTCCAAACAGGTACCACAGAACTCATTTAAACTGAGCTAATTCAAGCAAGTGTTTGTTTGCTGCCTGTTGCACAGGTCAGGACCTAATTGGTTTTTTTATACCTTAAACAAAATTCCTCCTAGAGTAAGAAATTATTCTTTCTCATTAAGTAACTTGTTTAGAATGGCTACCTTATCAAAGTTTTTAATTAACACCTGCGTGAAGTGGATTGATCCCTATTAAATTCTCTGGTCCTTTCAATAAAAAGACAGGAAACAATTTATGCTACTCGTAGTTTGTCATCTGCCCACTCCACTTCCAAACAGCACTGATGCCTGCAAATCTCTTCTAAATCTGTCGTCCAGCTTCAACCAGATTTTCTGGAGGGCTACAAACTTCAAAGATGAGGAAGTTCCTACGGATTTGATAAGAATCGATTGGACTGAGGAGAAAGGTCTGAACTAGCACCTGCCTCTTGGCAGAAAAGCAGGCTCAGCTGTGAGAAACGCTGCTTGGGAGCCATCAGTGGCCCAAGCCATGCTCCCTTGTCAGTTTGTGTGTCCCAAGCTCCAGAGAGACCACACAGCCCCAACGGCGACTAGGGGTGAAGCTCCGTGGCTGGTGTCATTGCACCGTAACGCTGTGGGAGATGCAGACAACCAGAAAATCCGGTTTCATCAGTTCTGCCACTCACGGCACAAAGCGTCCTCTGGAAGGCCAAGCCCAAGGCAGGCAGGTAATCCAAACTAAGAACATTAGTTCAAACTTTGTGTTTGCTTTAGCAGAACTTAACTAATGAATAGATGAGAACAGAGATACAAATTCTATTCTCCGGATAGTGACTGAACATCTCCCTTAGCAAACACGAGCCAGAGGCACCACTTCCCGGGCACTGAAGTTGAAAAGCTGAGGACACCACTCCCATCAATTTAAAATGGACTGGGAATTCACTCCAAACCTTCAGAGTTATTCAGCTTCAGCTGGATGTTTCCTCACAACTTGCACTGCCAGTTCAGGAGAATTACAGCTCTACAACTCAGAATAAAAGGATGTTCAGAATGTCTTACCCTTCACTAGGAAATAACCAAGATCAGGTGGCCATGAGATTCCATTATTTATGTAATGCCTCCAAATGTCATTTGTCTCCTAATATGAGATGACAGGTTTCACATGTACAGGTTTTCTATCAGAGTAGCACGCTCATCTTGATCCACTCAATACACACATTGCTAATTTGAGATAAAAGATTTATCACACAGATCCTGTAGTTAATTGGCTGCAGTAGCCATCCATTTTTTTCTTTACTATGTAGATTTATTTGGAATTTCTTTATAGATGTGCCAGTTTTCAAGACTGGTATATTTGGAGCACAGGTTTGGGAAGGCTTTTATTTTCACTTTGTATATGCTCAGCACCTCACAGTACATGTTCCTGGTACTTACTTGAGGCTCCCATGTGTTCCTACATGCTCAGGCAAAAGAGCTTTTAATCCAAAATTTATTGTTCGCTTTAAGGACCAATAAGAAAATTGGTCTTTTTGGTTATCAAGCCATACTTCATATACACAAAACGGTGTTCATGACTTGAGAGAATTACCCTCTTGTACTGAAACTACCATTTAACTGACGTTTGTAAATAAACAGCAGCTCTTTCCCCTCAGTGACGCTTCTCTTCTGCCAGCTCAAGGAAGCAGCATCCATCATTATTTGCCATTAGTGTCCAAGTATTTGACAGCAGCAGACAGTACACAAGAAGTCTAACTGTGACTTGGAAAATACCACAGGATCCCAAAACCGTTGAGGTTGGAAGGCAGCTCTGGAGATCACCTAGTTCAATGCCCCTGCTCAATGAAAGGCCAACTACAGCAGGTCGCCCAGGACTGTGATCGGTTGCATTTTGAACATCTCCAAGGACAGAGACTTCACAACCTCGCTGGACAACCTGTTCCAGTGTTCAACCATCCCCAAAGTTACTTAGGAGAATTTGGGGGAATATTTCATTAGTCTGTTAAGATATGGTGATCAACATGGTCAAACAGTCTACACTCTGGCTGGAGTCCCTTGTAAATACGCTCTGGGAGTGTGGAAGACACACTGACTCTAGAGGATCCATAGCACTATGAGATAAAGGCAACTGGTGTGGTCTGGTTTGGCTAAATAGGTATTAAAATTATGGCTGAAACCCACAGTAGCTGTTAAAAACTGCAAGCTCCATTTTCCCGTTCCTGCTGCCTCCTCTCCTTAGAGCAAAGTCCCTGCTGAGCTTCCCAGGAGGTTGGTTTCTCCTCTCTCCAGCACACACATGCATTTGAAAGTCCTCTCCCTTTGACCTGCTCTAGGAATTAGTGTTTTTTTTTAGTATGGCAGATTCCTCTTCTGGCCATGATGTCTAGAAGCCCAGCTCCCTCCTCAGACAATGAAAACCTGTCCTGTCTGCAAAGGTGTTAGATAGAAAGTCAAGGATATCATCTGAATGTAGTTTGTAAAAAGAGAAAGAGAAGAGAAATTAAAAGTGCAACTCATGAAATGTAAGACATCTGGTCAGCTTCAGGTGTCCCTTTTATCAATTGCTTCACCTCAGAAGTAACAGAAATCAGGCCCAGAGGTACAGTGCTCTAACTACAGTGCTCAGCTATTAGAGGTGTGTAGAAAGAAACGTTGCTTAGGCAAAACTACAGAAATTCCAACAACCACCAGATTTTTGCTTAGCTCAGATAAACAGTTGGACCAAGAGGACACGAAGAAGCCTTACAGGTCATTGCTGGCTTTGCTTTCTGAGCTCTGACCTCAGGCCTATCCTTTTAAAACCTAAAACTTTGTTTCTATATTTATGACACAATCTTGCATCTAGTCTGTGAATACACAAGTTTAGTTGTTTTGTTGTTTGCTTTTCTTTAATTTAAAACCTAAAAAAAGACACATCTAAAACACCAAATAGCAAAGGCACACTATACTCCCTCATACTGGCTACTCTCCTAACCCTCCGCAACAGCTACGTTTTGTTTCCCGCGAGGCTGTTTGCTTCCTCTTGTCTTTATCAAGATCTTTCTCCACATATTCCTTCACCTTGTGTATCTTGGCTGAAAATATAATTATTTCACATTGATAGCAAGTTGTTAAAGGTTCTCCAGATTTTAACTTAAAGGTCATTGATGAACACCCAGTTCTTCCATTCTCTGTGTTTATGCAGCTACAACACGCAGGGGCTCTCCTTACTGTAATTTCATTGCTGCGAGGGTTCGATATCACCTTACCAATATCACATGTGAATTCTGCTCTCAGACAAACCACTGCCTTATCTACTTACTTAGAGAAAAAACTAAAAGCCAAATATTGCCGTACATGACTAGTTAAAAGGCAGTACCAAGTCCCTTCTGCCTGTCCCTAAGACAAATTCTTTAGAGGTCTCTTCGGAGAAGGGCTAGGGGAAAAGCTGCTTATGTGTTTTATCCAATGCCATATGAAATGATTTAACAGTTATCACAGAAGGGAACTGAAAGCATGCACATCTTTTCCAACACAAATCTCCAGCTAGTAAAACAAACTCAGAATTTTTTTGTTCTGTCTGGCCAAATGATGTTTAGGCTGTAGCTGTGTCCTTGTACCGAACGCACCAGGAGGGGTGATGACAACAGCCCGTCTCCTACTGGCAGGAGACTGCAGGAGATGCCTACATCCATAACCCTTCAGATCTCGGACACTAAACAGGTCCTCAGTCTGTTCATCAAGTGCTGTGACTCTAGGCTGTTACTCTGTCCTCTGTAAAGGTCCAACCAAGTCCCTTTTGAGAAGTTCCATACTTGTCTATACGATGACAATGGAGAATTCTCTCCCTTCAGTAACGGAAACATATCCAAGGTGGGGAAAGTAAGAGTCTGAACACCTTTTCCTTCCCTGCTGGGCAGCCCTTAGCACGGGCATTCTGATTAGAAGAGCCTCCCTGTTAAGAAGTAGAATAGTTTTGTTTTTTTTTCTTGATTTCCATGACAAAGTCCCCTTTAAACGTTTTATTGGGAAATGTCACTCCATCTCCATCCCCAACACAGAGCTCTCACTGACTGGACTTCCCTGCAACAGATAAATGTCAGAGACATTGACTAAAGGTCAAGCTCCACCTGTATACAAAGTCAATGTCTAAATAAATACATTTTGCCACTACACTGAAAAGCATAAAATAGTTCTAAGTGCTGAACAGAAGTGAAAAAGTAGGAATAGTCCATTTCCCTGGTAGGTAAATGCAGTAATTTAAAGTCATTTACCCTGTATTCTAGTCATCAGGACAGCAAAGGGAGCTGGGTCACAGGTTTTTTTGCAGAGTTTTAGATTAGCCAGGACCTAACCCAGACCTCCAACACCCCATTTTTCAATGAGAAAATGTCAGTAGAATCAAAGATAAACTGTCACTGTCCTCCTATGGAAGATTTACTAGAAAAAGGAGATGGCAATATACATCAGTAAAAAGATAATAAGAACAAAGTTTTAGAGGAAAACATTCTCTTGAGTTTATTTAAATCACCTCAAACTCAATGAATTTTCTGACAGATTTACATTGATCTTGAAGGTTTCATGGGATTTACGGAAACTATCTCATACTTTTTAAGTATTTTGCCAGTTTAAATCAGACCACAGCTTTTTTTTTTTTTTTTTTAAAAAAAAAAAGCCCCTCCTACAATAATCTGAAAAATCAAATAGTGCTTAGCAGCCACTGAGTTTTTCAGCTTGGCTACTTCCAATTCCCAGGCACCCCCCCAGATTACAGGGGATACAACCATTGCTAATGAAGGCAAAAATGCCTTTTTTACTAGCTCTACACTATCTGAACTCTGAGAAACCCGTCAAACTCGGGAAAAAAAAGTATCAACTCGGATGGATTTCAAAGTCTCCACTGTGTTTTTTGGATGTTTCAACAGTCCTGCTGATTGCTGTGGAGCTTGCAAGAGTGATTTATTTTTTGAGGGGTATTTGTTAATTTTTATGAAAACCTCTTGAAGAAGCAGTTTCCCTGAACTGCCCATATTCTTCACATTATCAATTCTTGCAATATTTTGTAAGGCTCATGATACACAATATTCTTCTTTTAAGCCTTGCCCCTTGAAATTCATTGAAAAAAGAAGATGAGTTTCACCTAGAAAAATATTTCTAACCACCACACTGGCAGATAAAAGTTTAAGACTTTAAATACAAAGGACTCAAACCTACATTCAGTAGCAAACAGCTATTTAAAACACAGGAAATTTGTTACCCTCTGAATTGTCTGGGCTGTCAGAAGTGAGGCTTCCTTCTTCTTTGTTTAGGCATGAATCTTTCTTGTCCTTATGAAATTTTTCCAGCATTTTGAATTTAGACAAAGCCTTGCTGCGAGTTGCACTGGAAGAGGGTTTAGGGGGAACTACTTTTAAGTGTACACAAACATTTATATGTTTTTATACATAATGGACAGGGAATAAAGAGAAAATTAAGATGTGAGAATTCAAATTGCTGCTTCTGAAAAAGTAATGCAGTTCAGTTTCTTCTAGATTGAATTATCTACAATTTTATAGCTATAACTAAAAATTAAAGTTAATACTTATAACTTCTGGAAATAAAACTCATTTTTCTCTTTTTTTTTTTTTTAAGAAAGACAAATTACTTCTTGCTCCACATATTTCTTGCATTCAAATACACTGTTCTAGGAGTTCAATATATTACAGGAAAACACAGAAAACTACTAAAGCTGCTTCAACAATTGAAGTTTTTACTACAGGTTTTGAAAGAAAGCATCTAGATCAGTTCAAACAGTGGAAAAACATAGGTACAAAAATGTGAGTTACTACTGTGTATCACAAGAACTGCATGTTGTTCGTTCAAACCCTTGTGAGGACTTGCTGAGCAGCAAATACAACCAAACGCCTTCCAGTCACATGAGCAGAATTACATTTTAGATAAGAGTAACTACGTTGAAAACTGTGCTCTCTCCTGATGCTGAGGTGATAGTCACACCACACACTCCACATACCTCAGGCTTGCCAGATGCACCGTATTAGACTGTCCCTTGTAGGGGGTGGAGGGGGCTGCTAAATTGGCTAATTCAGAGAAAACTCTTAGTGACAGGTCTTTTGAATTTACCTTGACAGAAGAGAGAGCAAGAGTAGTCTAAGGGATAAGGTCAAACACTTCTGCTGTCTAGAAACACAGCATATGTGGGCATATGTGACCAGAAGGTGGCACAACTCAGAAACATCCAAGACGACTGAAGGAAGCTGGTGAGCATATGGCAGGCACGCTGCAAGAAGAGAAATGGCATGAAATCCATTCTGATACAATGCACGGGGTCTTTCCTTCCCTCAACTGATGTCCAAGTCCACTAGTGAGGCATCCCTTCTCCAGATTCCGGGAAACAAAGTGTTGATAGCATGCCTTCTGCTGTAAATAACGCAAACACCTGATGCCTTTTAAAACTGTAATTTGAAATAACTCCTTCTATTGCTCATATTTCAAATATTAAGCCACACTGGAGAAACAGATTCAGTTTTAGAGTTTATCTCCCAGACCGAGATGCTTTACAGCTATTCTATGCAAATGAGGCTAATGAAAAAAGGGCAGCACGTACGCTCTAGAAAGCTAACGTAGGGAAATGTTCTATAGGCTACACAGTAGATCACTAACACAACCTAAAGAACAAGTGCCAAATATTTCTTTGTCATGGCTCTCCAAACTGTTATTGATCTGCTTGAATTTAACACCAAAGCCACACTTAAATGAGTACATACAAATTAACTGCTGTTGTTTTTTACACAAAAGTATTTAATGGATCAACGTTTATAACTCATAATTATTCTTTGGAGTGTCTCTTCAGATAGCATAAAAAGTGACTTCACATGAAAGCTTGAATCTGAAATTACATTGACTATAAAATAATCCCGCAGATTAAACAATTTAGTTTGTCATTATTACACCAAATGTACTGTTTCCCTTCCAGGGGCAGCATGCACAGAGCAGCCTACTGGTCAGCAGAGGGAAAAGAATCACATCAATAGAAAATAAACATAACATTTATCTGGCTGCAGTTTTTGAAATTAAAGAAACAGAACAGTGAATATTAATATTCATTGCTTACGTTTAATACTCTCTGTCCTAATACCTCATTATAAGTAGTGATGTACGGTGTAATGACAATTGAGCAAAAGTTCACACAGTTATTAGTTTCTTCTGGAAATGACAAATGAAGTAAGTGGCAGCTTGTTTTCAATGAGAACACTATGGTCAAATGGACTGTTCACAAAGGATTTTCTATAGGAAACACACTATTAATACAAAGCTGATATTGAATAAATTTAACAAAACATGTTTAATCAAATACCAGACTGGGAATCTGAATGGGGACTCTTTTGTTCACTACTTCCCACTAGTTCAGCATGGCTTTCCATCATTTTCTTCTCTTTCCTCAGTTTAACAAATCTTGTCTGAAAATCTCAAAAGGCAAGACAAACAGCAAGAACAGAGAGGCAAGCAAGAAAGGACAGGAATTCTTATCATCCAATTTCTTTTTAACATTTAAGCAAGTAGAAAGGACATTAGTTAGAGGTACGTCTTTAACCTGTCATATATGGAAGACAGTGTCTTGAATCATAATTTGCACATTTCAGTTTAAAGCTGAAGAACAAAGAGTTCAAACATGCCTAGAATAACGAGTTATTTTAAAGTATGCTTTATCTTCTCAGCCAAATTAACAGAAATAGTCTATGCTGTTTACCACTAATCTATAAAACCGAGCGAAAACAGGCTCTTAGTTTAAATCTCTGCCTATTTCCTGGCACTTCTGCAACAAGATGCCTTGGAAAACACAATCATACTACAAATAAATGTATAGAATATATTTTGTCTTCCAGTCATGTCTTTCAAGAAAGCACGATACAGACACCGACGTAACTCAAAATGAAAATCTCACTGGAAACAACCTATCAGCTCGGTGCATTACTCAAGCTAATTAGCCAGACTTTGCACTTTGTTAATATATCAATGTATCTATACAGTGTCACTCAAACATACCAACTCATACATATGGAGCATGTATTTGTTATGCAGTGCCACATTGTGGGTGGAGAAAAGATTTATACATTTACATAAATTTGATTCATGATGCCAAAACACTTAAAAAATAATAATTCTATTAGCTGACAGCCTGTTAATAAAGTCCTGTCTGCAACCAACGTGGAGGTTCAAGCCTAGAATACACAAGGATCTCAACAAAATTTCAAAGAATGCTAACGTTACACTTTTCAGAAATAAAATTCAGCTTATTTCATAGTTTGTTATAATCGCAGCAATATTTATTTTCTTTTTCCCCCCACAGGAGAATTATTTCACTATTTAGGGCACATTTAGTAACCTTACAAAAAGCTACAAATCTGAATCATCATCTTGTCAGTCATCCCATTGTCATCCCATTCAGTAACTTCGGTTGTAATGCCATTTTACACAACATACACCCACCAAAGAATATTAGACCTACCAAAATTGGATTTGACAAGGTACTTGGAAGCATTCAATACAGAGACACACACAGATTAAAAAAAAGGGGCAGTTCTAGAAGCCTATCCATGCTGAATTCCCCACAGGCACCTGACCTGTCGTTTTAAAACACTGCAAGTGTATTCACATGAGCTAAAATCACAGCATAGTCTGTAGTGTGTGCACATATGTATGTATCCCTCTTTATGTGTGGGATTCATCATTCTCAGTTGTAGCCACATAAAAGTTACCTACTTCTGCAGCTGCAGGGGAAAACTCCTTTTACAGGTGACCAAGGTGGCCTCTGCAAATGGCTCTCTTTTGACTCTACATTACTTGCCCTAAAACTGGATTTCAGTTGGCAGAATGGCATTCATTGTAATACACATTGTTTCTGTGCTATGCAGTTCCTAATCTATCACAGTGTATATATATAAATATATATATATGTTTCAATATACAACTGCTACTATTTGTGAGTGTCCAGTGTGACAAATATAGTTCTTTCCTCATGGAGTGATATAACCAGGAGCTCTGCTTCATGCCATAGTGTTATCTTCTTCTTGCCAAGTTAAAACCTGGAAAGCCCTCTTGTAAAACTTAAATGCCCCTCTGCTTGGCAATATTAAACTGGGTGGGATATGGCTTACTGCATGTGTCCCACAAGGGTGGAATTCCATGCAGAGAGTGGTGACAGAGGTGTAGCTGAAATAAAACTAATAATCTGGCAAAAGAGAGCTGGGGAAAGAATTCAGTGCACAGATCTAGCGTATTTGCCCCACATTCCTGTATTCTCAGTTTTATTACATTCAACTGCCAAGACATGTTGAACTTTTAATTCAAAAAGTATTACACACAGATTACTTTCAACTCTCTCCGAAAAAATCAAGCCCCTCATCAAGAGTATGAAGATGAACAGGCCAGCAAGTGAATGGATTACATACTGGCAAAACTGGGTAGGCTCACCTTCTGAATCTTTTCATGTTACAGGAGAAACCTTTTCTAAAAGAGACCTTAAAAAGTGACCTTTACCAGAACTCTCTCTTCTTTTTTTTTTAATACATCAATAAACTGCAGATCAAGATCATGTTTCAGTTCTAATAGCTTTACCTCTGGTTAAACTCCACTGCTTGATAAGATATTCTTAATTTAAAAAGTAAAAGTCATAGAATTAGTTTGGATGGGAATAACTTGATAAAAATCACATTATTTCTTCTGATTCTGCTTTGCATCACACTTAACCCATACAAGCACAGTTCTCCAAAACTTGTAGTCACACTGTCTTTTAAGTACCCATTCCACTGGTTTTTGGTTTAAGCAGAATGAGAAGCATCATTACGGGTTGCCTCAAGCATCTCAGAAAAAACCATGGAAGAACGCTGAACTTCTAAAGTCACCCGAAAACTTTCTTTGCTAGTACACAGAAAACTGAGGTCATGCTAATCCCTTACTTCTCACACTTTACCCAGCAAGATACACTCTGTCTTTCCATTATTTGAAAAGCTGCAAGGAAATCATATCATCTCATAACTACCTGACATGTAGTTGCACTGTGCCTGATAGGAACTCTCTCATACCCACCTGAGCTTTTCAGTAACATCTTAAAAAAGGCCAGAGAGTAACATCTTAAAAAAGGCCAGAGACAGATGATACCTAGATGGCACAACTGCTGACTAAGATTTGGCTCCCAACCACTGACAGACAACACTGACAGGACAGAGCTGAGCTTAAAATTGTAGACTACTAGCAGGACCTTAACTCTTCTCATGAGAAAATCTGATTTCTGGAACTTTCTGTTAAGCTCCAGTTGTAAGTTATACAAATAAGAAGCCATCAACTACTACATGAGCAAGTGGCAATCGCCCTGTGGAAACTAACTCCTTATAGGCTTTACTACCCAATAAGAAAATAATGAAGAAATGGAAAACTAAAGGAGGAAAAGCTGCAAACAAAAGTATGTTTTCTTCCAGAACTATGTAACCAAGTAAATACCGAACTAGCAATCATGCCATCACAGCCCTTTTCCCCTTGAGCCATGGTTCTTAGCAGGGACAACGTTGAGAATACTGACATAGACATACATCTTGGAATCAGCTGCTGTTGAAAAGCTTTTCTGTACTTCCCCAAGCCATTACAAACAATGTTGCCATTAACATAAGATTATACAAATTGGTCTTTTTCCATTCTGGAAAAAAGAAATCTATAAAACACACATACAAATATTTCAGCAGAATTCATAAATTACAGTTTCTAATTACCTTACAATTTATAATGTGTTTATTATTTATAATGTATTTACCCTTTATAAGTTTTAATAACTTGTAAGAAAAAAACCAGCAGAATGCTTCCTTACAGTTTGAATGTGATCCCTTTCAAAAAAATACAATTACATTTGAGTTTTCACTTTACAAATTCGCATTGTAATGTTCTAATGCACCTGAGTGGCATCAACTTCCAGGCCTACATGAAGCATGAGAAAGAACTAGCCTGACCCCCTGTGGCCAAAAAAATGCAAAACTACATTATTTACCACCATCATCCGAATCTTCCTCAGATATCCACCACGGCACTGAATCCTTTTTCTTTGTTTCTTTTTTCCTGGGCTGCCCCAATGTCTCAAGAACGCTTGATTTTTTCTTTGAATTTCCAAGTGAATCATCTGAAAGAGACTGAGTCAATTGCATACAAGATTAAAACCAGCTTTTATGTTTTCACATTGTTTTAACTGTCCACTCAATTCTGGACTTCTGAGTTTAGATGGCTCTCTTTACTCCCCACTGCTGGCCTTTTTTATACATGCATGACAAAGCTGAGTAAGAAGCAATAACTACATTCATGTGGCATAATACGGCATATTATAATAATCCCGCTGCCACAATTTGGCTATGTTAAAAGTTCACTGCTTAGTAGAGCATATGTTCAAATGAAGAGCATTATCAGCTCTTTTTCAATTAGTTATGACATATAAGAACCAAAATCCTGACTACATCCCTGAAGATAATGAAGTAGAGCAGAAGCAGTTTTGCTTTGGCCCTGCTTTGTTCATGAACAACATTATTAATATTCTAAAAATAAACCTTCACAAGCAACATCGTAGCTCCCAGCAAATCACATTTCAGAAGTTAGTTTTAATACTTTGTGGTCACAGAAATTAATAGAAATGCCAGATTCATCATTACTCAACTCTGTATACTAAGCTTTCATACATGTTAGTCACCTGTGTGATTTTGACTGATAAATCAATGGAGAAAAAGTCTACAAGTATGAACATCCTATGAATTTAAGTTACTGAAGAGTAACAGGAAGGAAAAAACGTACAGAGAGTTCATAAGATAAGGGCATTTTTTTTGAACTTATGAAGATTTTTTAAAAGAAAACACACTGATCTCTGCTCTTTTCCTTTAATAAAGCTCTTGGTGGTTTACAGCAAGCTTGAAGCCACAATTAGCTGTCCAGACACTGAACAAGGAAATATATTCATTAAGCCAGTGCACTGCAACTTTATACACTGCATATTCTTTGTGCTTAAAGTCAGTAAACTGACAGTCAGGAGTGTGGCATACTTCTTATTTTTATCTAACTTTTTAGCCATAATTGTTGAAACCAATTGCCCCAAAGTGTCTTAAAGAATACGTTGACTAGAGTTAGCAAAAGCCGTCAAGTGTAAAAGACAAAGAATTCACATACGAAACGCATCATATGGGAAAATTTCAAAAGCTTCACTTTGCTAATAGTCACAAATAAGAAAACGTGATAGTAGAAACAGAAAACTAAAGGCAACAGGATCGTGAGTACTTAATAAGAAAAACACAAGAGGATGTTTTAAATAAAACAAGCCCCTGCAGTCCACTGCCTGATTCCTATCGCATAAAAAGCGCTACCATAAAAGCCAACCTTCAATTTATATGGGCCTAACATGAACGCCCATAAATCAAATGCCAATTATCCCAAACCACCATTTAAGAAAAAAACAATCATAAGAAAATAATAATTCTTGTTAATATCTCTGACCAATAACATCTTTAGAGCTCACAGTTTCACTTGAGAAATCTAAATGCCTGTCCTAGAGTCTCAGAAAGAAAATTTAGAGTGCTCTGAGCCTTGCGCTTTAATGAAACACAATTTTAATAAATTACAAAACTGCTAGACAACAGGGTGTATTGCAATTTCTTTAAGTTGGCTCAGTGACATAGAACAAAACAGCCTTACATTCTTAATAAATGTCCTATAAATAACAACTTCCTTATACTAGTCCCAACACAAGTACTAGTGCCATTGTCCCAATTGTCCCCAAAGGTCGGAGAGTCTCCTGCTGCCTTGAAGTACCGACAGGTGCTTGATGCAAGCTCTGTTATCACTTGCTGTTTCTTTTACGACTAACAGCATCCTCTACTCCACAAGCAGATTTTCAGTGATGCTCGTACTCCTGAGAGTATTGTAACTAAAGAAACTGAAACTCCCACAGGTGGTTCTCAAGTTCTGGAAACTTTCTCCGTCCAGCCATCTCGTCAACTGCAGACAGTAAAGCTGCAGCAGCTGGGAAAGAAATGCTGACACAAAAATACTAGTGCATTTTTCCCAACATGTCAGTTGTCTCAACAGCAAAACTTACAGATTTTTTTTTCCCTTCCTTTGAAAAACAGCACATAAATAAATCAATCAACTTTTTGGACCAGTAATGGCTTTACAGTGCCAGTAAGCGTCACCGATTTCTTCTTTCCCCTCCTCTGTAAAACAGCCTGTCAGCCTTTCAGGAACTCAAACACACACCAAAAAAAACCCCACCAAATTTCAGTTCTTTAATCTGAATTTAAATAGAAGTCAAAAGACTCAGTTTTAAGAACTGGGACAATTACATGGCAAATAATCAGCTTACCACCTCCTATACACATGAAAAAACTAAAAAAGTAGATAGGTAACACAGGATTGGATCTAAAACACTCAGACTTGCATGACAGTTGTCCTAATTTTTTCACGAAACAAGTCTTTTTCAATAAAACCAGTCTAGTCTAAATTACATTTTTAGTAAAACATAATATTTTAATATATTTGATATTTTAATAAAAATTGAAGATGTTTTTCAAACACAGTTTCATGTGTAGTGTTACCCTCCCAGGTACTATTCTACAGATTTTCTAATAAATATGGTATAGCCTTTCCTTTCAAAAATCTTTCTTCTCAGCTGTCCATGAATATCAAGTAGAACAAAAGTCAGCCTAGATGACCAAAAGCAGACAATGGCTTTTTCCTGACTTTGCTTTGGTTGAAGTGCCATCAAAAAAAAGCAGTTAATTGAAGCACTGTGAATTAGAAACAGCTCCTCCCATTGCATGTCCCAAGGGAATTTCACAACCAACACACAAAAAACTCAGGAGCGATACCAATATGATATGATACGTAAATTAAAGGGACAATAGGGGAAATACGTTAAAGCAAGACACTGGTGGAGTGGAAGGACCACAGGCACACAGACAATGGAGAAAAATTATGTATGATGACAGGCCGTTCTGGCAAGGGGTTGGGAATAAGTGTGACCAGGCAGACATTTGTGTTTCCTTCTATATAACACTAAGTCTAGAAAGTCCCCTTCACTGATAGAAAATACTCTTCACTTTAAAAAGTTCAGTGCATACGCCAAAATACTTTAGTTTGTTCCTCATATTAGACTTGCATCATCCAACTGTACCTACAGTCTTTAACTGTGTATGTTTTAGTCGCAAACATACATAAAATCCTCCCCCCAAACAAAGGCAGTTTTGCTAACTATGACTTATTTAAAAGGGAAAAAATATCCTGCTCCATTTCTTCTCTGAAAGAGAAATACTGTCTTCCTCAAACTACTAAGAAACAGTTTTTGCAATTCCCACCCCCCCTGCTGTTATACTCTCAACACAAACATCACCTACACAAACAAAAGCAAAGGGAGGGACATAACAGAAGATGGACGCACATGAAATAACGGAGAGTAAACAATGCTATTGTTATTTGAGTCTGTATCTAGCTGGCAAAACATAAAATAATGCGTATTTTTAATGACTGGAATGGCAGTACATGTGTTTAACCAAGTTTAAACACTTTACAAACAGTTTTAGTTTGAAAAATTAAGACAAGTCGTTAAAAGTTACATTCTCTGGAACATGCCAAATGCTGCTTAGAATAATTCAATGCAGCTATTTTGATTTTTTTTCTAACTCAAGCATTCTCAATGTGGGCAACAGTTGAGAAGCAAGAAGAGCATGTCAAATGAGGAACAAAATAGCAGAAGAAATCATATGCAGAGTTTTGTCAGATGTGCAAATTAAAGAATAAATCTCCTTTCTCTTCCCCAGAGCAACTCCCTTCTTAACAATAGTAAGCAAAGAACTTTTGACAGAGATGCAGCGACTAATTTTCTATTTTTACTAACATTAACAATTTCAGTGAATTCAAGAATGTTAACTCAATTACATCATGAAGTTGAAGGCCAAAATCTACCTTTAAGTTATTTGTGAATTACTTTTCAGATAGCATTTTGATTTTCTATTATCTCAATTTAATATCACTCAGTGAAGTTACATTTATTCTGTATCTGTAAAAACACCTCACGAGCTGCGTGGTCAAAACAGAATTACAGACCTACCCGGGAAAGATAAAATCGTTTTGAAAAAGAA
Organism: Tringa solitaria; assembly: GCA_026413425.1. Taxonomy (NCBI): domain Eukaryota; kingdom Metazoa; phylum Chordata; class Aves; order Charadriiformes; family Scolopacidae; genus Tringa; species Tringa solitaria. The sequence continues at coordinate 83,962,354 of JAOXJM010000023.1, read as the reverse complement.
GCCTCTGGTTACTACAAGCCTTTACTACACAGTACAGAGTGCAATTTTTACAGAATCTAGCACCTATATTTTCCACAAGTAATTAAACTGTAGCACAGCCTCTACATCTTTAAGCATACATTACGTAAAACAGAGATCCCAAGAATACTCCCTGCCATCATTAGCTACACTTAAATACAGCTACAGAATCTAGTAAAGGCCTTATGTATGAGGTATTTATATTTTAGCGTCACCACACTGTGTGTCTGATAGACCAGAGGACAAATTCTGAAATTACGGGTCTATATGCAGTGAAAAAAACATTCCAAGTTAGGACATTTTGACTTGGTTGCCTGGTTTTACCCGTACTCAAAATCATCAAACATCACGAGGAATAAAAGCAACCAAATTAAAATTTTCTAGTCACTACAACACACTTCATTTTGTTAGGATTAATACAGGAATTTTCAAATAGAATTCTGTAAAACATAACTTTTACCTACATACAGGAAAAGGTTTTTTTATCTCATTTTCAATGATAGATGAATTCGACACTTCTGCTACTAAATAACACACACAATTAAACTGAAACAAAAATCAAGAAGCGGGGGCTTACTCTGAAGATACACCCTAGCAGTGACAAAATATTTACTTAATCACAAACCCATTCTCTTGATTTCAATACAGCACATAGCATGAATTAAGTTTAGCAATGAAGACCTTGCAAAGACCCACACCTGACAGCTCTGTGAATTATGTGATACAAGCACAGCTGCATCTTCTATTTCATATTCTTCCATAGTCAATTTCCCCCCTGTATTTTAATAGGGAAAAGGGATGTGACCTCGCTCTGAAACATACCTCTTTCAGAAACTCTTCAAACTGCTCATCTAATTCTTCTTTTGAAATTCGATGAGCCATAATCCGCAACTGGATGTTGGCTTCCAAATAAATGAGTTTAAAAACTAAAATTTAAAATAAAAATAAAGTTTAATTAAAAGCATTCTGAAATTAGAGGTAGCCTAGAGATTTGCTGCTTTCATAGAGAGCTATAAGCAAAAAAAAATAAATATAAATCTCAAGAGATGTCAAATTTCATTCCTCCCACTCCTAATCTAAATTATTTATTGAATAAGACAATCAATGCAAACATACCTGGACTACCCAAATTCTCTATAATCAAAATAGTAATTACCAAACCAACAGTTTCAGCATTTAAACAATGAGGGATAAATAAATCACCATCTTTACATATTTCTTCAAAAGACAGCTCTCTTAGCTAACCCCAATTAAGCATTTTGTCAATGATCAAACAAGAATCCACTGCAGTAATACTTCCCATCCTTTTTAAGGGCTTTTAGTTCCTCTCTACATTTCTTCTCCAAAACTGGACACATCTGGCATTTTAAGTTTTATTTCATCATCTCTGCTGTGCTGAGGACTCAGTAAACAATAAATGCATGAAAGTCATTAAGATTAGAGGACGATGTTTGGTTTGATCTGCCCTGACACAGAAAGCCAATGGCACTTGCCCCCCTCCCCTTCCCAAAAAGCCTGTGTTGACTTCTCAGGTATAAAATATGCCCCACACTCAAAAAGCTACAAAGCCTTTGTACATCACACTGCTCAACACATATGGCTACCCTCAAAACTGCATATGTATTGCAGCATTAAACCACCCTAGCATCTTCCAGGCTGAGAAGTGCTATGTAAACATAAAAGGGCTAAACATTTGCAGAAATGCTTTTACCATTAAATAAAACTTCTCCCAATATGGAGCCCCTCTCAGTACACAGGACTGTTACCTACCTAGTAAATTGATTTTGACAGGCGAGTTGTGACAACTGCTTCCTGCTTTCACTCCTTATTCATCCGTAGACCACCCGACACTTCGGCTTTGGCAGTTAGAAGAAAAAAAAAAAAAAGTTATAGCAGACTGCCCAGACTTTGAATCGAATAAGATATCCTTCTGTAAGCACTTGGACAGTATCTCTGCAAACATGGTAAGGAGATTAAGAACATTACCTCTCATGACACACATAATCCAGTATCCTTTTATACTTTTACATCAAAGAACACTAGATGCTTAACACTAGATGCCTTAACAGTTTACTAGCTGTACCAACTGGAGAATACTAAATTCCAGCTTCGCCAGAAAAAGAGTCTGTTGCCATTATCTGTTCTTGTATCTACCTTATAATTACGGCTTTTATAAAAACTAACAATACGGAACTTTGTTTTTTAAAAAGTTCAACAAATATGCCAGGCAATTTACGTAACAGAAGTTCATGGACAAACGTTACCCTTAACAAATATATTTTGCAGCCCTACCTTTAGGCTCACAAATGACTGTACATAACAGAAAGGAGTCACCTGCTGGGACAGAGCCTACAGCAGAGGGCAGAAAGCGTCAGTTTCAGGAAGGCAGGGCTACAGGGCTGACAGAAAGCTTGTACAGCCTAACGCATCTCACGTAATCCTTTAATCAGCCCAGAGCTACCGCCTGCCGTGACCTCCTCCGCCTTCTCCCAAAGCACAGGCAGGGCTGGCACACAGCGGCTGCCCGGGGCCGGCGGGCCGCGCTCCCCCCAACCCCAACCCCAGCCGCCACTCCGAGCTCTCCTCTGCGCCCTCTCCCGCCGCGGGCCTAGCGAGTGCTGGCGAAGGTGTGCTGGGGGCCGGCCGGCAAGAGGGAGAAGCCCAGCCCCGGGAGAGGACGCGTCTCGGAGCCGAACACTGCCATACCTCGGGGCGCCGGGGCCTACCTGGGCCGCGCTGGGGCCTACCTGGGCCGCGCCAGACCCCTCCCGCCCAGGGCGGCGCGGTTGCCATGGAAACCCTGCCGGCCACCGTACCGCCCGCCCGCCCGGTCACGTGACACCCTCCCCCCGGCTCCCCGCCCCGCCGCCGGCGCGCGTGGGAGACACGTGACCGGGGACAACGGCCCGCCGCCGCCATTACTACCGTGGCAGAGGCCTCGGCCCGGCCCGGGAGGCGGAAGTCGCCGCGCGGTGACGTGAAGCGGCGGCGCCGGGGGTGCGGGGAGGGCGCCCCCTGCTGGGCAGCGAGAGGGGCAGCTCCCGGCGGAGGCCGGGGACGGGCCGGTCCCACCGTGAGGGGTCACGCCATGATAAGGCAGCGGCCGCCCGACCCGCGCACCTGCCTGCGGCCGGCGGAGCCAGACGGGGTTTGGCGGGGGGGAGCCCCGGGGGCTGCGCCGTGTCCCCCAGGGTGCGGGACTTTGCGGGAGGTGTGTGTGTCCTCCGGTTCTTGGGAGGCCGCTGCCCGCCTTGTGTGTGATTTCTGCCGTCAGGAGCCCGTGGGTAGAGCCCCAAAACCAAACCGGGCTTGTTCCTCCATTTTGCGGCGAGGCCAGGCCCGCGCAGGGGAGAACCCTCGCTCCTGGTCACGGGGCCTGTGGGGCTGACGCGGTGGCCACCTGCAGCCAAGGTGTCTTCCTCAGGTTTCTGAGGGACAGGCTGTAGCAGAAGTCGCAGAATCACAGGATGATATGGGGTTGGAAGGGACCTCTGGAGATCATCTAGTCCA
>JAOXJM010000023.1:83935707-83947160 GCA_026413425.1 Tringa solitaria | reverse complement strand
AAGAGTCCCTCTTCAGCTCTTCTGTAGGCTCCCTTCAGGTATTGGTAGGCTGTTACAAGGTCTCCCCGGAGCCTTCTCTTCTGGATCTGGCTTCTTCTTCTTCCTTCTCTAGTAGATCTGGCCACATGCAGTCCCCCCATATGTCAGCTTTTTTTTTCAGCTGAGCCCATGTTGCCACAGCGTGGGGGTGTCATAGGTTTTAAGAGAGACGTTCCTCCGTGTCCCTTCTGCCTTCTCCAGGCAGCAAACTGCCTCGCAGAGTTCAGATCTCACCGTGAGCTGTGTTTACCGAGTTGTCAGAGATGAGTCTGGCTCTGGAGGCAAATGTGAGCACGGGGAGCAGAAATGCCAGCAGTGAGCACATATGGCACTGTTTGTACTCTTAAGTTTGAAAGAACTAAACAAGTTAACAAATACAGATGTTTAAAATCAGTAAGAGTGTTTAATGAAAACAAACAAAATACTGTAGTCTATAAAGCAAAACCTGTTTTTCTTTTGCTCCTTTTGACCAGCTGGGATTAGTGTTTTTCTGAGCCTATACCCTCCTTTGACATATGGGATGTTTTTGAGGGACATTAGTCCCAGCAGATGCTGGGTGGCGCTTGGGTGGATGCCTCTGATTTTTAGTTAGTTAATAAATCAGCTTTTACAACCATGTGTATCCTATGATTTAACACATGCATAACAATAATACTGGATTAGGAAGAACAAACTGTTTCACTGCAAAGGCTGTTTTATTCCTCAGTAATATTGCATACAATATGAGCTTTTCTGTAACATAAACAAAGGATTCATGCTATTTTTTTTTTCATTGAGCCGGTGCCCTTTATCCCCATGGGTCAAATTGTGCTCGGAATTGCATTAGTACGAACGCAGAGCACCTCTGCTGAGCTCAGTAAAACGCTTTCCATTCACTTCAAAGGGCGCTGCTTCAAACCTCAGGCAGCCTGCTTCCCATAGGCATCAGCAGCCACATCCTGCCCAGCAAAAGGACCTAAGTGACATTCCCTCAATTAAAAAAAAAAAACCCTCACGTCACGCTTTACCTAATCAGAAGGTTAAATAGTGTCACGTTGGTTTCCTACAAAAGTCTTTTTCCTCTGGGTTTTGGGTTTTTTTTTTTTTTTTTTTTTTTTTCAAGGAACACTTTCTTTTGAATCTTCGAGCTCCCACTGCAGATACGTGCTAAGCTACCAGCACACATGACATCATCCTTGGCTTCAGCCATCAAAAGTGAAATGGTATTTAAAAATATGAAATTCTGGTAGCAATGTCACACCCGGAGTTGAAGTCTAAAACAAAACTGACAATAAAATCAACTGCCAGGAAACGGACTATTTTTTAAATTAGACATCTATCATGTCAGCTTTGGGTTAATCTCTGGAGCCAGCTCAAGGATGGATGAGGTAATATTTGCACATGTTATGGATAAGATAGAATGAAAATGGATTTTCTTTTTTTTTTTTTTTCTTCCTTTTTTTTTTTTGGCTAATGTGCTACAAAGATTATGAGCCTGACGGTTGGAGTCAATACGAGCTGTGATTGAGGGGTTATGTGTGAAGCAGCAGATTAGAATGGTTTTAATATGTTTCATGATGATCTCTGAAAGTCCCAGGCAGAGTGCTGCGAATCGGGGCGCTCGCAGGAGGTAGGAAGATAAGTGATAAGTGGAGGGTTGACATAATTCTGGAAAAAGCTCTCAGAGCCAACACATTTAATGGATAAGTTTAAGGACTTGGTCTCGTTGCTTTAGCTGTGAGTGCCAGAGACTGAGGCTTAACAGGGAGTCAGGACTTGGTGACAGACCCAGCTAAAAGATGGCTGGACGTGACTTGTAATGCATAAAAGAAAATGAAACATTGAATCATAACCTGTTATAATAGCAACCGCTTTTGCTGTTACAGAAACTATCTGATAATTTGTTTTTGCCCCTGTTAATAGTATTTAAAACACACGTGAATTACAGCTGGGGAAGGGATTCCATTAATTCCTCTTTTGTCTGCTTTTTTATTTTTTTTGTGAAAGCTTTTCTTAGCCTTTGTCCACGTAGTTCTCTAAAGCATATCCCTGGCAGAGGCCAGCATTTGCTCCGTGTTTGCACCAAACTGCCTGGGAAAGGTTGACACATGCAGGAACCCTCAGAGGCCTGGCTTAGAAAGTGTGAGTCTCAGGTGGCTTCGATCTCTCTTGTTCTCCTTCTTCGGTGGCCTCAGTGGTCTCCTGCATAACCTCGTCGGTTCTGGAGACCCAGTTAAGTTAAATCAGTTCTTTCTTATAGGACCACATGGAACAGGACGCTGCACAGAGCATTTTCACAGCCAGCTGCTACTCTGCAAATGGGCAGAGAAGTTCAACCATACATAAAAAGAACCAGTGTTTGAGAAGATTTTGGATTTTTCAGTAGAATATAAAACGAGTATACAATACTCCCTACTTCCAAAAGAGAGTCACTGGAGAAAATGTGAAGTAACCGTGACAGGGGTTGGGAAGGAATAGAAGTGAAAAGGTTTCAAAAAAAGTTGCACTTCTCTATTTTTTTTTTTCCCTAAGAGTCTCAGGATTTTTCTGCATTCATTTTGACTTGCAGAAAGCTGTTTACATTTTATTTATGCTGTATACCTCTCTGTGAAGAAAGCCGTACAACAATATATGTCAGTCTATGCAGGTGTTTATAACTGTAAATGTTACTTTTGTAGTTTCCCAAATGGAAAATGCACCCAACGGCATCTTCTTGAACCTGTAAATAAACTGTTTTCCAGAGCAGTCATCAAGCACATCATGAAAGGAAATGGCAGAGCAATTCCACTGACAATAGCATGAGAATTATTATGAACCAGATGTGAAACAATACAAATATTAGTGGAAAGAATGCTTTCTGTCTACCCGAGCATGACAAAGCTTCAGGAATCACATAGATGCTGATTGGATGTGCAATGAAAATAAGTGTGCGGTGCTCTGAGTGGAACTGCAGGCTGAAATTCTTCTGGATGAGCTTCCAGGCAACATGTCCTCTGTATGAAGACCAACCAAATCCCGCTCATCCCTTCGACCGGGGCCGAGCTTTTCTTACAGCTCTGGCATGCTCTCCATAGGGAAGGAGCAACAGCATCCCTCCATGGAAAAGGACTCCAGGAAGGCTGGACCAAAAGGGTTATCAAACATTGAAATAGGCAGCCCAGGGAAGTGGTGGAATCACCATCCCTGGAGGTATTTAAAAGATGGGTAGGTGTGGTGCTGAAGGACAGGGTTTAGTGGCGGTTTTGGCAGTCTTAGGTTGGTGGATGGACTCGATGACCTTAACGGTCCCTTCCAACCTAGATGATTCTATGAGAAAGAGGGCCATCAAGCCCACAGCTTTCTCTGCTCCACAGCCACCACTCTGTTATGGGTGCCTGTAGAGTCTGACCCCTCTGGAAGGCCACTGATGTACGGAGAGGCAGGGATCCGGGGCATGGTGGGTCATGCACCTCATCTGCCAGTCCCTCAGGGATGTCTCAGACACATCGGGTCATTTTGAAGGGCACCAAGGCCTATTTTTGTGCAGCTGAATCATGCCCTAGGTGTTCCATGCAGCAGTAAGATACTGCCAGCTTGGATGTGAATATCAAGAGCAGCTCTGCAGTATGGCTGAAGGTTGAAAATAGTGTAACCCTGGCATTTCAGAAACAGAAGATAAGGTTTCACTCTGGAATTTACCAGAGTACCAGTGCAGAGTACCGCAAATTATGCAGAATAATCACATCTTATCTATTTAACCAAGATTAGAGCTCTTCCTTATCAGCAAATGAAGTATTTACCAACTGACCAGGTCTCTGTTGAGACTGGGTGAGGGCAAACTGATATGATTATTATCTGACACTTTTTTTTTCACCACTGATGCTTCATGTGAGAACTTCAACAGCCCATCTGGCCTCAGTTGGTGGTTTTCTAACTTGCCAGCTTTACTTCAGCATATTGTGATAATATTATTTCAAAATAGCCACATCATCGAGTACCTTTCAAAATGTGAAATGTTTATGAAAATAAATATATCCCTGGTTCATCTTATACAATCCCTGCCATCCTTTACCTACCAGAACTGTGTCATGCAAGCTTTTATTCTGTTATTAAAGGAGAGATGTAAAGTCATGTGGCCATCCTATCACAAGCTTCTGCCAGCTGTAAACCTCATCACAGTTCCTGTAAAGTACATTTCCACAGATCAAGTTACTGCCAGGGAAGACTTTAACAATCTTCTACCCTACTTTCAACCAGCAACAATTAGTATTAGCAAATGGTCCAGGCCACTGCCTGGAATCACATATGATTTCTATTCAAGAAAGACAAACTTTTATTCAAACCAGACCCGTAAGCTAAACACATGAGTTTCCCTGCTTAAAATAATGAATCTGAAGTAGTTTCTATCATTCATTTTAAAAATCACTCTCACATTTGAAATCAAGTTGGCTATTTTCCCTTGTCTGTATTAGCCATCTGGTAAGGGTGACTTTTCTAACACTGGTGTCTAGGGCTAGGATTTATTTGTTTTAAAAAAAATACCTTCTCCTTCCCACCTTATTTTTTTCATTTTTGGAGCTTGTGCTTGTAATGCGGGCAAAACTCATCCTATCTTTGAAAACAGAGAAAAAAAACCCCCACACATGGCATAACTTCCTCTATAAGATTCTTAATATATTTTACAGTCAAAATGTAGTTTTGTATGTGATGATTTAAGAAGGCACACACATGCTTTCAGGTCATTAAAGTGCATTGTAAAAATAATAGAGACACAAAGGGCTTATTCTCAAGAAACGATGCACACCCTCTTCTCCATGGAATATTGAAGATCTGTTTCATTTTTCAGTATAAGGCAAGTTCAAGATGCTATTTCCTTACCACATACCTCAGCGGTGCATGACCCCAGAAATAAAAAGTGAGGGGATTTATACGCATAAGAAAAAATCTTGGCACTTCTTAACATTTTGCTCCTCTTCCTAAATAAAAGACCTTCAGAACAAATCCTCTTACTGCTGTTGCGAGGGGGTTGCTCTGTTGGGCAGCAGGCGCCTTACTCCCTGTGGGTGCTGGCCTGAGGGAACCAAGGAATTTGTTAGATGCTCCTTTGTCACAAGCACTGGTGAAACAGATCTGTAGTTAAAACTGCTCTTTATCCATACCTGATGACTGACTGTCCACAATGAGGATGAACACCAAGCACACGCAGAACGGCAAACTGGTACTGCTCCAAAAACTGGTACAAATACAGAGGATGAGCCTCGGAGGTAGGAGGCTCTTAGAAGACAAAACTAAACTCTATATGTGGTGGAAAAACATGGCATCTCCCAGGAAGAAACACCTGGTTCCCAGTGAAAGGAACTCCCACTGATTTTACTCAAGGATTGCCTTGGCCCAAGGCTGTGTTAGAAGCAGCCAAGTAAAAGAAGAGGCTGGAAGCTGCTGTGTGCAGACATCTGCAACTGGGTGATGTTCAAGATGCCCAAGATTGCTACTGGCAATGTTTTCTCTGCTGTTGTGACATGGAAGTGAGAGTCTGACAAAAACCCCAAAGGCTCAGCCTTTTGATAGGAACACGGTCCACCCACTGACGTTACAGCCACCGGCTGAAGGCTGGTACTTTGCAGGGCCAAGCTTCGGTTCACACCATGAATGAAACTCCTCCTCCCTATTGAATGGAAGAGAAACATGGGTATGAAAAGGAGAAGTGACCAAAGGATGTCATTGAGAGGAAACTGAGATGCTTACCTAGCTGTGGAAGAGAGATGGCACCTGTGTTATTGATGCACTAACAGAATTGGAAGTAAAATCCAACAGGCAGTTCAATCAGAACATTTTTCCAATTAAATGTAGGCCAAGACCTCTTATCAGGTACATTTTGGAAGAAGGAGGCTACCTGTATTTTACCACCTCCTTTAAGAATATCTAATGTCTTGGTACACAGAAACAGGGTTCAATAAATTGCCTCTCCATAACAGTGTAACACACACAGTATTTCTGATAGAGGTTGGTCTTCCTTTACTGTCTTGCAACGGTTCAGATTTTCCCTCTGTGAAGGTGTTGGTTTCCCCTGAGTGAGTGAATGGGAAAGAATTCAGGTTGTACCACAAAATCACCTCTACCTCTACCCCTGCCCTGTTAACAGCAGATCAGCAAAACAAATTCTACGTCGTATGATGATCCCATAAGGCAGAACCTAATGAAATTTGGTAACAGCAGTCCCTGAAGGCCTTCCTGGAGGTGTAGTGGCCTGTGAAGAAAGGTAGCACTTGGCTCAGGTGAGGACCCATTCGTGTTTCCTGCTAGTGCAAAGAAAAAGGGCTCCTGTGCCACAGACGGGAGATGAGCAGCCAAAGAGTTTCAGGCAGGAGGACGTCTGTGTGGTCCATCACTAAAGGAGGACGTCCCCCTACCACAGGTTTTTAAACCTGCCCTTCTAATCTGAATGATAAAGCACTGCTGGAAATAACATTTGCAACATTTTGATCAGTCAACGTGGAAAGGTTTGTAAGGGGAGGCAACGTCTTTTATGACACTAGTCTGAAAAAGCAGCCAAGCTTTCAGCTGACACTCTTCCTCAGGCCAGTAAAGGTATGCCTAGAGAGTTATGAACATTTCGGTTCTGGAATCACTTTTCCGGTAAAAAAACAGCCTAAGACATAAGCAAAATTGAAAGCAAGCTGAAATTGCACAATGCCCTGGAAAGCTTTGCTGTAACATTTGTACCACTCACTACATTTTGGGAATCTGAAATCAATCATCATTTTAAAATCTCTCGAGGATTCCTGATGATGTGAAGAGCCATTAACTCACCAATTAGCAAATGCTTTAAAAGCATTGAGAAACTTTAAAAAAAATATTTTTTTTAAAGTGAAATAGGAATAGACTCTCTGTTCATAGAGAGAGATGTGGTGAGAGCAGGAAGGACCAGCACTCTTGAGCTACACAATGGTTCTTTACTGAGCAGCCATTGCTCGCTATGCCAGGTTGTTTATTTATGGCAAACAATAAATATAAATTATGATTATATGTCCCTGTAGGAAGATGCTGTGTGACTGTTCTCACTGTTGTTACTGGCATTTCCAGTCCCAGACCTGTCATGGATGGGAAGGGAGCTGAAGAAGATCCACTCAGTGCCTGCTCCTAGGGAGGACCCTTCATAGAATCATAGAATCATAGGATCATTTAGGTTATAAGAGACCCTTGGGATCATCGAGTCCAACCATCTACCCTACTCAACAAAGTTCTCCCCTACACCATATCCCCCAACACCGCATCTAAATGGCTCTTAAACACATCCAAGGATTTTTTTTTTATCTTTTTTTTTTCTTTTAGCTGTTTTGTTGAAGGGTGTGGGTCAATGGATCAAGCTATGGATGACTTGGTAGTTGTGACTGATCAGGACCAAAGCTTGGCTGTGGCTGGTTCTGTAGAAGACCATGGCTAGAGACTGTTCCCCTGTTGAAGAACATGGGGTGTGAGCAGAAGTGACAGAAAAGGCTGAGAGAAAGGGATGCAACAGGTAGAAGTTTAGGAAATGAGCCTCTGAGAGGTCAAGTAATTAGTTTAAGACTAAGCTTGACTGAGGGCATGACTGACTCTGGGCGAGCTCTTCTACATATGCGAAGCTCTTCTTCTCAGGCTGCGACTGCTGGTCCAGAGCGTGAGTCCCACCTGCAGAGAGTTATCTTTGACACATCAAATATATCTGCCCACATCCTCTCCTGTGCTCCGCTCAGACCTGGGGTGAATTAGGAGTACGGGGCAAAAGCCGGCACACACAACAGCCTGTCTTCAGGTGTAGCTGTCTAGACCATTCCTTGTGGCTTTGGCTCAAGAGGAGCCTTTTCAGCGTGATTGCTGGAACACGCACACAGGAAAAACACGGGGCTTTCTGAAAGTGATGCTTTGCAAATTGGGGGTGCGTCCCATGGGGTTCTCAAGAATGACGCATTGGGGTATTTCCACCGGTACCCTGTTCACCTGTGCTTTGCTGGGACATTGAGCCCTCAGCAGGCCACCCGGGGTGGCCATCACCCTGCCTCAGGGCTGCCTCCCCACCTGGGGGTCGGCAGAGGGTGCTCCTGCAGCGAGGCAGCCCCTCTGCCATACACCCCTGCCTTAAACAATACGCCCAATAGGAAGTATTGGTTTATAAATTATTAACCGCAGCCCTCCGACACGCCGGCAGACTCACATCTGTGGACATTTTATGTAAGAGACAAGTAATGGGAGAAGGTGAGATCTTCAAAGTGTCTTGTAACCCAAGAAGGTCTGTGCCGCATAAGCGCAGGAGGCAGCGAGGGGTTACAATGAGCTGTGTTTGGGCTACAGCTCTTTCGGGCTGGCGTTTGATTCCCGGGGCCAGCAGTGCCTTGGCGAGCGGCAGGTTTCCTGATGGCGACGCCGAAGGGAAATTTCCTGGAGGGAATATTTCAGTCGCTGCCTTTCCTTTTGGGTGGGCAGGCCACGGCCAGCAGCTGTTTGCTGGCACTGCTGGCCACCAAGGGATGGATGGGGATGTACAGGGATGGATGGGGATGCACAGGGATGGATGGGGATGCACAGGGATGGATGGGAGTGTAGAAGGATGTATGAGGATGTACAGAGATGGATAGGGATGCACAGGGACATACAAGGATGTAGGGATGCACAGGGATGGATGGGGATGTACAGGGATGTATGGGGATGTAGAGGGATGGATGGAGATGACACAGGGATGGATGGGGATGTACAGGGATGTAGAGGGATGGATGGGGATGCACAGGGATGGATGAGGATGTACAGGGACGTATGAGGATGTATGGGGATGCACAGGGATGGATGGGGATGTAGAGGGATGGATGGGGATGCACAGGGATGGATGGGGATGTACAGGGATGTAGAGGGATGGATGGGGATGTACAGGGATGGATGGGGATGTACAGGGATGTAGAGGGATGGATGGGGATGCACAAAGATGCACAGGGATGTACGGGGATGTACAGGGATGGATAGGGATGCACAGATATGTATGGGGATGCACAGGGATGGATGGGAGATGTACAGGGATGGATGGGGGATGTACAGGGATGGATGGGGATGCACAGGGATGTACAGGGATGCACAGATATGTATGGGGATGTACAGGGATGTATGAGGATGTAGAGGGATATATGGGAATGTAGAGGGATGGATGGGGATGTAGAGGGACGGATAGGGATGCACAGGGATGTATGGGGATGCACAGGGACAGATGGGGATGTACAGGGACAAATGGGGATGTATAGGGACAAATGGGGATGTACAGGGATGGATGAGGAGGAGGGCTGTGGCAAGAGGGGCAGCACATCTAAAGGCTGAGCGCAGAAAGGGCTGCCACCGGGGGGAGAGGGAGGATAAAAGCAGAAGTAAAAAGTGAAAGAATAAAGGGAGGAAATAACTGCAGTGTCCCCAAACACCTGCTGGCTTTGCCACATTTTTCGTTTCGTACTGCGATGGCTTTGCCTGGCGTTTTAAATTAAAACTACTTGCCTGCCCTCTGTGTGTGTGCAAAGAGGAGGCTGTGGGGACGCTTTGCCATGGGGATCTCCGAGCCTGCCATGTGGATACCAGGCTAGTTTGATGAGGTGGAAGGAACCCCACCTTGATGACCTGGAAGATTTGCTGTAGACAACTGGATTCTAGGTGCTTTGTCATCTCATTAAAGCCAGTTAATGCACCAGCTGGGTTACAAATACTTCTTTCTGGATGCCTTTTTTCTACTTATTTGTTTGCTTGTGTCCGGGAGGTTGGGAGTTGAGGGAAACAAGATTTTTTGTTTCTTAAAAAATTTTTGCTATTAAAATTCTCACTCAGCATGTCCTCTTCTTGTCATGTTGAGAAAACCTAGTACAATTACCAAGCATTTGGGTGTAGGCAATAAAATAAAATAAAATTAAAGCATTTTTGTACTATCTCACACTGTTAGCTCCTGAGGGATACTCTCATAACAATGAGGATGGAAATGGACATAAATTAGGCTGTAACTACAGCTGACTAAATAATAGCCAGAGTTTTTTGTCAAGTAATTTGTTCAATTAATATTTTTTGCTGTCTTCAGCAGGAAGAAATTACTTGACCAACATAGTTATGTTTTTTTCTGCTATTAAAACAACTTTGATAAATATGGTCTCCTTTGCCTGGAGTGGCTCTGCCCTCATATTCTTTTCTTTTAACCGCTTCCTTAAAATATGCTTTTCCTAAACGGCTTGTATGTCCTCTTTTCAAAGAGGTCAGAGGAAAAAAAATTACTCAAACCAGCTTCCAAACCCTTGTAATGAGCATGGTTTATTCTGGAGCACTTTTATTTCCCTTTCTCTTGACCCATCTCTCCTACCAGGGATGTATCTGTGCCTTTTCTCTGTTCCTCCCCACAGGTAGACCTGTCTGCTCCTCCTGGAGCCCTCTGACTTGAGGGGGATGTGGGGTGTGCGTGAGAAGATGCATCTGCCCCTGCAGACAGGGCCCGTAGTTGGAATGCTATTTCAGTGGTGACCTTTTCTTCTGCTCCATGTTGGAGCCTCCAGCTGGCTATCAGAGTTCTGGGAACAGCAATAGCCACGTGCACTGAAATTGAGGTAGGTCAGCCCTGACGTGTAGCGGCATATATGGGAAAAGGAGCTGCAAGTCAAAGAACATGTGATAGTTGGGTTGTCTGGTGGACACAAGGAGGCTCAAGCCCGCTATATCCATTGCTGTTGACAGTCTTCATAAGTGCAGACCTTTTTAAAAGAATAACAAGGTGTAACATCAGTTATCCATTAAACCAGGGACATTTCAGCCCCTGTTTATCTCCGAAATTCCTTGGATTGTCTTCACCAGCGACACTATTGACTTGTCCTGCCTTCAAACAACTGCAAATCAGAGCATTTCCCCAGAGCTAATTCCTCTGGATAGTTCATTATCCAAATGAGCCAGACTGTGTGAAGTGGCTTTTTGTTCCCTGGATTCACAGGATTAGCCAGGAGGATGTGCGCTGTGCGGAGTTAGAAGAAAAAGGCATTCTAAGCCTTTGCAAACAAGCAACACCTTCAACTCAAGTCGTTTCAGTTTTACCCCCACTTTCATAGCCTGCTCCCTGGCCACACGTTGTGGCTGGGCGAGGGGGTTGTCATCCCACAGGAAGGTACCACCAGCCCACGGGCTGCTCCTGCCCCGCTCGGGACACTGAGGAGGAGGGACTGGAATTTAGGCTGTTTTGTCTTTCTGTTGAGCTCTCCCAGGACAACTGATTTGTTTGCAGTTCAGGTGTGTGTGGGGGGAATCAAGTTAGCCCAAACCTAAAACATTCAGGGTTTTTTCACGGGTAGCACAAGTAAAATCCTAAAACATCAGGGTCACCTATCATAGAATCATAGAATGGTTAGAGTCGGAAGAGACCTTCAAGATCATTCAGTTCCAACCCCCTGCCCTGGGCAGGGACACCTCCCACCAGACCA
>JAOXJM010000023.1:83910407-83925890 GCA_026413425.1 Tringa solitaria | reverse complement strand
CCTCTGGTTCTGTCATTATTCCCTTGGGAGAAGAGGCCAACACCCACTTCTCTACACCCTCCTTTCAGAGAGGGCAATGAGGTCTCCCCTCAGCCTCCTCTTCTCAAAAAGCCTCCTCTTCTCCAAAGGTTTCCCTCCTAATGAGAGTGTATTTTGACGCTGGAATACCTACAGTGCAAAACCACCACCCTCGGATCTACCCCCAGCGCACAGGTCACGCACCAACTGTTTTCTGCGCCGGCCGCGTTTCCCCTTCAAAGCCATTGGAGAACTCAGGAAAGGATAAACCCGGTCCGAGGACCGTGTGGACCACAAGTTCATCTGGGAAAGCCTGGTTACCCCCCTTAGAGCTTTTGGGGACCTGCACCCCTGCCCTTCTCCGTGCTTAATGAGGCCGGTGGGCATAGAGCTGATTTAGTGGAAACTAGCAGTCAGAGTTTAAATATGCTCTGATGACAGCTGACTTTACTTGCGAGAGCTGTTGCACAAGGCTTTTGCTAATGATTAAAGCAGATGGACAGGAGGAAGAAAGCAGAAAGCTCGAATGTGTGAGAGGTGAAAGGGCAGGGGAATTAGCCCAGAGATTTCCTGTGGTCTGTGGGTGTTTTTGTGTTGTGCGCTAAATCAAAGAATTGTTTTTAATGAACGAAAGCGCTATACTTCAGCAGCTTAATTACAGCTAGCCTTTTTCCCCACCACAGTGGGAGTGGGTATTATTTTAGATGTGCTTGTGGCAGAGTTTAAAATGGTCTCCCTTTACCTTTCCTGGGTGTTATTCTGCAAACTGTGACGTTGTCTTTAATTAGCCATTACTGAGCAGCTGCTGTTGCCTCTGCCCCAGTGGTGTGCTTTGCCCGGGCCCCCCGTCCTCCTGGGAGGGGGGCAGAGGAAGTTTTGGGGAGCACAGCCAGCTTGTATGCAAGGGTCCCACCCCACGAAGGGCAAACTCTGGTTATGGGGTGTTAAAGGGATAGACAATCCCAGGTCGAAGCTCTGAGGTGTATGTTCCTCACCACCTCTTCCCTAAGCATTACCCATTGCATTTCTAGACAGTCTTAATTTCTCTGTAAGACCCCTGCTTATTCTTAAACCCTATTTTCTCAACTTTGTGACCTGTGCTAAAGTATTCTGTGCCCTCCTTTTGCATTTTGCTCCAGTTTAAACATCATCTTTGGATTTTCTTGAATGATGCCAAAAATGCCCTGACTCTACCTTCAGTTGCCAGGGTATCTGTATAAACGAACTCGTAACTATATAGTATGCTTCTTTACATGGCCACAGTGACACCAAAACCTTCTTTTTAACCTCCAGCGGTAACAATATTAAATATATTGTAATTCTATCTTGAGACAAATTGCAGTACAACTTCTGCTGTATTTGCTCCAGCATCAACTGCATTGCAAATTAAATTAAACACGTTCTTCTGTCAAAGAAAACATCTGCAATTCAAAGCAAAAATTGTGTTTACTTTGGTGAATTTTATAATTCAAACCTGAAAGGAAATGATTTTGTATAAACAGATGAGGAAAAAATGTAGTGCTACCTGCCCAAGTTCTTTAAATGTTGTTGTTTAATATCTGTTTTTGTGAGGAACTGGCTATGTATCTACATTAATGTCAAGATAAGAACATATTTTATTTTCAAATTAATTATTTCACTAGGTAAAAAATAAATCTATGTAAACATATCAATGAGACAATGAGAAAACTGTTTCCAATTTACATTGTCCAAAACTTCTGTCTGGAAAACAACACTCCACTCGGTGATTGCAAATAATAAGGATGATGATGATGATATAAGGAGGTGCAATAAATTTTGCAACGCACAGGAATTCCAGAATAGCAAAATTACCTTTTTTTTTTTTTAATCCTTCTGTTGCTATTTTATTGTTGCTTTCACATGCCTATTCCCGGTAATTTAACATTTGGAATAGTGATTTGTTTTAACCTCTCCAATAAAACTATGAGAGTTTCTCTCTTTTTGGTTGAGTCTCTGCATATTTTTGGCAAAGAGAGTTCTCTGTTCTGGAAGAATCTATTTGTTGTGAAGAACTCAACCTCGAGAAAACTGGGAGGACTTCTTACATTCTGGTGAAGACAGGTAAATAACGATCAGGAAAAAAACTTGTACTGAAAATCAGCATGATTTTCCATTTGTATATGTGCAGGCAGACTAAAGAAGCAGATAAAATATTTTATGAGTTTGGCTCAAGATGAAAAAAAGAACCAAACCAAAATAACTTTTGTTCCTTTAAAAAAAGGACAAAAAAGACAAAAACCCAACAACTTTTGTTCCAGTAACGTCTCTCCAGCTTTGATTTAAGCTTTAGTTTCATTCAAATGAAACCACTTAACTTTGTCTGGTTTGAGAGTCAGAATCATACGAAACAACCATGTTTTGCCAAACATAATAAATCAGCCCAAGTTCAGTCTAAATTTGTCTCACATTTTTTCCAAATTCAATAAATATTTAGCAGGTTGGACCAAGGTTTGAGGTTTCTAATGGATGCCCTGACTGCGTTTGGCCTCCTTTGGTGGTTTGATGCAGAAAGAAAACACAGTTCTGCTGAAATCTAGAAGGCGATGAACAAGGGAGGCAGATGGAGATCTGGGCACACATTATTTGCCTGGTTCCCCAGAATCGTTTAACCCATAAAAATCTCTGTATAATGGAGCACTTTGGCGACAATTAGCCACGCACGTGGTTGTAGGAATTATGAATATTTTGATGGCACCCCAAGTCCCCAATCCCCCATGTGAACGAACTATTCTCCATTGACGCTGTCGATGTTCAAGTCCTTTGATTTCAGACAATGATTTTCTTTTGTCGGGGTGACACTGTGTAAAACTATGAAAAACGTTTGATACTTTTAATGTTTATTTTTGCACAGGACCTTCTTGCTATTACTGCATTTCTGTAATTGGATATTTATTTACTGAGCCTGGAGACAATCCTCCCTATCAATGGAAAGATTTGTAGTTTGATGTATATTCTTAATTTCTTGAGGAAATAGGGAACCATGGTGCTCATGTGACTGACTTAGAGATTGAAAAATCATGATTTATAATGGTGCTGTGATGTTTGCAACACTGTCTTTCCTTTCATAACTTAGTCCTGCCATCCATTCAGAATTGTTTCATTTAAGCTTCCAAATAGAAATGTCTTTGGCGAAGTAACATTGTCAAATTTCCTTGAGTACACAGAATTGTGAAATTTTCCTTATGGCAATTTTGGGATTAGGGAGTGTTAAAAATGAAATGAACAAACACGTGAAAAAAAAAAAAAGCAAAACAGTACTGGCAGTAAAGTGTGAAACAATCTGAGACAAATTATGTGCATAGATTGAATTTTATGTTAAGCTTTTAAAGGATTAAATAATATAATATTTTTTCTGCTGTATTAAATTAATATTATTGCTACATTTGAGAAAAAAATAAATATTATTCTAAAATGTGATACTTTTGCTTGAACCAAACTACAGTTAAAGGAAGAGACACGATTGCAGCAGGGAAAATACTATGTGTATTTAATATCAGTAGAAGCAAAGAGCTGATTTTAGCCAGCTTCCATCACAAAATACACAAATAAAATATAATTGCTGGTGAAAATTAGTGCAGGCTGCTGATTGTGCTTGTTTAGGGACACTTTGGTCCCGACTCTTGCACAGCCAAGGGAGACTCCTGCTGTGTGTGCTGTGATGCTGCATAAGCCAACAGCGGGACGGGGATGAACATCGCACGTAGCAACATATGATGTCAATTACGAAGGACAATGAGCTTGGACAAAGCAATACGAACAGGTACTTGAAATATCCAGGGGCTGGCTCCAACCCTCCTGGGTTTGTTTAAACCCTGTGCGTTGCCTGCGTTGGGGGTGCCAATGGGGACCTCGGGGTGGGGGGAACTGGCGTTGGGACTCTTGGACACAGTCTGATTTACGTTCAGACTCCACCTGTGTTCAGAGCTGTGTCTCAGTTACCAGGTTAGAGTTTATCTCTGGATGTAACAGTAGGGGACAGCTCAGTGTATCTAAAGCCAAGATGGCCTTTTTTCAAGTTACCATATGAATCTACCACTTGAGCCAGGGAAACAAACAAAAAAACCATCCCACTCTTTTTGCAGCTGTCCTTTGCAGCTGTCTTTGGAAGGAAGAACTATGTAAAAAGCAAAGCATTTATTTCCCTAATGTTCTTAAGAGTGTGTGGTATTATTTTTCTCAAATGATCAGTTTTCTCACTTGATCATGGTTGCCCAGGTTGCCCAGCTCAGTTTGTTCTGTATTTGAACGAACAGTTTGTCTTTGGAGAGGTGAGCAGTGTCTGTAAGACACATCACACAGGCAAAGAGGAGAAAAAAACACCCAAAAATTTTGAAGCCAAGAGGGGAATTGAGAAAAACAAGATTCAGGCATTAAAAGAGAGCACTGGTACTTCAAGTTCTGTGAGCAAGCAAGCTGGCGAAAGCAGAAGGCAAGGGAAAGATGCATTATATGCTGCATATTTCATTTCACTTCTGAAACAGCATAAGGAGGAGCTACGGACAAGATTAAAGGAGAATGAAAGATGCCAAGACCAAAGAGGGATCCGTGCATAAACCCCCCAAGTCAAGGAAATGATGTGTTACTTTGTTTTTCCATCCTTTTTGCTCGGGAAAGGAGGAGGGTTGGGAGGCGAGACAGGGAAAGAGCTGGTGTGGAGGAATCGGCGCTGCTCAGGGGTTGCCTCCCATGACCCTGAAGGGAGCACGGTGAAGGCAAGAGGAGCCCCCCCAGCCAAAGATAAGGGGTGGCAGAGTATAACGAGTGCAGAAAGCCCAAGGTGGAAGTGAAGGTTGAATGGAACGTGAAAACTGGCCGGTTTAGTGAGGAAAGATAATTTATGGAGGGGAGAAAGGAAGTGAACAAAAAAAGGGGACGTGCTGAAGACTAGAAAATAATTTAGAAAAAAGGCTCTTGCAGAAAGGGGACAGCAGTTGCTACATGTAGCCTGAGAGAATGAAGCCTGGATGTGTGGGAGCCAGTCCAAGACTGTAAGTTAAAAAAGGGTAAGAAAACATAGCAGCAGGAGTGCTGAATTGAGATCAAGGGCAAGCATCCTTACAGGTCACTGGAAAATCAGCGTCTGCCAGTCATTACCTCACCGTGACCACAGATATCTCCTAGCCAAAGTGTAAAGAAAAAACATACTAATCTCAGATATCCTTGTGTGTGAATTCTAGATCCGTGATGATATGCCGGTGATACCACGTGAGGTCCTTAGGTCTGACCGGCTTCAGTGGAGAGGTAGCACTTGAGCCCTGATTTTTGGCTTGCAACTGCCTGTTCTGCCATTTTGTAACATGTGTGTCTGCCCCAGCCCTGTGGGCCCAGCTCCCAGTGGAAAAAAAACCAGGATTTGTCCTGCATAAATAAGGACAGGAGAATCCTGTTGGCTCCACGGAAGAGAACGCAACGTGGGGTTTGAGAAGAGATAGTTGCTTTCAGCCTGGCAGTTGCTGTGTAGCAAAGTCCTTGTACAGAGCCCTCTGGAAGACGCTGGCGGTGGGACCAGCCACTGTTTTCTCACATCTTGACAAAATTGCAACAACAAATCACAAGCTTGGGACAAGCTGAAAATGAAGCGGAGGCCTGGACTCCAAATGTTCTTTGTTTCATGGAGTGCAGTGAAAACAATGGTAGAAGCAGTTGGCAGGTCATATTTTAACGACTGAGCTTTTCCATTGTTTCGTATTAATTTTCATAAATATTCATTAATGTGACACACGGAGTTGACTTGTGTAACGGTTTGCAGTATCTGAGGCCATTCTGTTCATCTGATTATTTTATCACTTGCACATCTAATAGTGACAAGCTGGGCAAGCTGAATGTCAGTCTGCTTCATTCCTCCAACTTATTCAGTTACTCCTTTCTTTTACTTGCTTTATTACTCCCGTATTTCCTCCCTATTAGACTGGCTGGTAGAAGACTAGTTGAAGGAAAATCACACTGCAGCCTGGCTTCTGCCTTTGTAATCATCATAAACTTCTCATGTGCAATGTCTTCTTTCCATATTATACACACTATGCTTCATTCACCAAGCAATCAGAAAGCCTAATGTACAATGCAACACTTGCAGAAGAAAATCTATGGATAGATTTACTAAGCAAGTTACCTCTAGGTTCCTTCTCCCAACATTTCCTGCAGGCATGTGGCTCCCAGTTCATGTTTGCCTGAGATGTAAAGCCTTATGGATTTGTTATTCTTATCACCACCACTACTATTCTTTAAAGAAGAATAGCAGTGGTTCGGAGCAATGTTGTCTCAACCACTGTACAAGTGAATGACAGATTAAAAGAAAGTTCCTCTCTCCTAGACAAATTAAATGGGAAGAGGAAATGTTCTGCTTGGCACTGGTGAGGCCACACCTTGAGTACTGTGTCCAGTATTGGAGCCCTCACTACAAGAGGGACATTGAGCTGCTGGAGCGTGTCCAGAGAAGGGCAATGAAGCTGGTGAGGGGTCTGGAGAATAAGTCCTGTGAGGAGCAGCTGAGGGAGCTGGGGGTGTTCAGCCTGGAGAAAAGGAGGCTGAGGGGAGACCTGCTCGCTCCTCTACAACTCCCTGAAGTAGCCAGGGGGGGTCGGTCTCTTCTCCCAAGTTACGAGCAATAGGACAAGAGGAAATGGCCTCAAGTTGCACCAGGGGAAGTTTAGTATGGATAGTAGGAAAAATTTCTTCACTGAAAGGGTTATCAAACTTTGGAAGAGGCTGCCCAGGGAAGCGGTGGAGTTACCATCCCTGGAGGTATTTAAAACATTAGTAGATGTGGTGCTGAGGGACATGGTTTAGTGGTGAACTTGGCAGTACTAGGTTAACAGTTTGACTTGACGACCTTAAAGGTCTCTTCCAACCAAAATGATTCCATGATTCTATATTCTGCTATTTAATTAAGTATTCAGGAGACTTAGAGTGCAATTTCACTGTACATGCAATGTCCATTTGAAGAGCAGAGAGTCTACAGCTTGGGCTTTGTATCACATACAGAGAATAGGGTCCTTCTGCCATCAGACCAACCCCAGCAAGGGCTCTTGGCTTGATTTCCAAAGTTGCCGAACATCTGCCGTTCTTGCTGACTTCAGCACATGGTGCAAAAGCTCAGCAAGAGCTCAGCAGCTCTGAGTGTCCAACTGGCTGCGTGACATCCTGAAGTCTCCTGCAGTACAGGGAGGTCCACAGTGGTTTTGATGCTGGCATGAGACCCCTTATTTCTTCACTATGCGGGAAGAAAAAAGCACTGGTGCTCTGTGGCCAAACAGGCAATTGATGGGGGAAATGCAGCAGTGGCACAAAAAATGTGGTGCAAGCTGAGGCAATCATCACTCCAGCAAGCACAATGAACACCTTCTGGCTACATACATGGCTACATGTGTTATGCATTAGAGTTACACATGTTAACTATACCCATATATTTTTTCCTTCTGTAGAGATAGCCAAACCCTGGTACTGAAGGCCAGTTGACTGACAGACATAACGTGATCCACTGGATTCCCAAGTCTATGGGTGTAGGAGGCCCAAGATAACTGCTGAACTGCTAACCAGTAGCTTGACATTGGGTGGCTTTGCTTCTCTGTTACTGCTGTTGGTCATCCCTTCCCTGCAGTTGTAAGCTCCTGTAAGGAAACACCAGCAGGAGCCGGGGGAATAAAGGCAGTGATTTCCAGTGTGTGCTACTACCTGCTGATGATTGACTTTGCTGTAGGAGAGGCTGCAGCGTTGAGCAGGATGGCTTAGGAAGAGGGACAGGTGTCAATACGGACTTAGTTTTGAAGAGAGACAAAGGCCAAGCATAGACTTAGAGATAATAAGGGTGTGAGGAGCCATGGGAGGTCATTACCCATCTCCTTGATTCAAGACAGGATCTGCTGTGCCAAAACTGTTTCAGTCAGAAGTGTTTCTTCTTACAAAAGCCATCAATATGAGAAATTGCACAGCCTCCCCAGAAGCACCTTCAAGTGCTTAAGGATCCTTATGGTTAGAGGGTTTACCTAATGCCTGACCTCATTCCTCCCTGCTCTGATTTCAACACGTTAGTGCTTGTCACATCTAAAGGGAGGACTTGTCACATCTAAAGGGTGAGCAAAGAGTGAGAATGGGTCTTTCCCCTTTGGCAGCTATCATTCAAAGCGTTCGAAGCCCATTATTGTTTCTCATCTTAGTTTTCTTTTTTTCCTAGGCTACGCAAATTTCTTTCCCCTTGGTTCATCGATCTCTGCTTGTTCTCCATGTCTTTCTCAAGTCCCTCCCTTCACATCATTTCGAAGTGCCACATCCAAGACCAGACTCAGTACATTGTTTCTCCAAGTGAACCGAAGGATGTCTCACGAGTGTTGTTCCTGTGTGTACCCCCAGCATTCACCTTTTCTGATGCTCCATGTGCAGCAGCAGCGAGCTCATATTTGATGTCCAAGCCAGGGTCACCCATAGGGTCCTTTTTCTGTGGGCCTGCTGTGTGACAAGCTGTCCCTCCTGAGGAATTTAGGCTGCCGATTGCTGAGGAATAAAGCACTCTCAGGGCAAACTGGAAAGCCAGTGCTCTGATACATGGTTCATTTTGAAATGGACCGTGATTTACTGAGCAAGATCCGGAGAACTCAGCACAAATAAAACCGTTCTACCAAGTCCATGGAGAGCTGTCTGACCCCCAAGGCCAGTTTGATTTAGCCTCTGCTGGCCAGGCTGTTGTAGGAAAAGAAAGCTGCTGGAACAATAGTAGCAGCCGCAGCAGCAAGGCAAACAGAAGCAGGGAGGTTTGCAGGAACTGGATGCTGGCCATACATCTGGGCAAGCCCACTGCGCACAACCCGTGATGCGAGCCCTGCTTGGTGCAAACAGACGTGTGCGTTTAAGCCCAGCCTACCCATAAGCTTTTAGCAATTGGAGGATCCCCTGGAGTGCCCCCTCCTTTCAGCATTAAAGGATCGTTTATTTCCACGCAGGAACATCATGGAGAAGGGCATGGCTAAGGTAGAAGGGATGTGTCACAGGGTCTGCCCACCAGAAGGGTCCTCTTTGGCCTTCTGGCATAAACTTCCTCCACTCTTTGTATTCTTTTATTTCTGAATTAGGTTTAAATTTTGGAATAAATCAACACTAGTGAAAAAAGAATCCCCTCTGTAAACAGTTTGAAGTGGCACTTTACTTTTCACTCAGAGTCCTAGCAATACCCAGATCAATGGGAGTGTTTCAGTTGTTCTCAGTTTGAAAAGCCAGTTTGCAGAAGGTACTGCACTGGTCCGCATAAAGTTCACTGGTTAAGGCTTAGCCTTTATTCTCTTCATTTTTAGATAAAACACATCTCTTGATATGACTATGGTTAAAGAGTATTCTGTGTGTGCATGTGTGTGTGGGAGAGAGAGAAGCACGCAGCGGTTTTTATTTCCTTACTTTTAATGAGGCTGTTTTGTGAGGCTGAAAAAAAATTGTTAAACTTGCCTTAATTGATTGTTTAAAGTACCATGGTGGATTTGTCTTTTAAACATAGCCCGTGGTTAAAGTTCCCGTTGCATTGTATTTGAAGTAGGTCCTTTGTGCTTTAAAATGAAAACTGTAAAACTTTTGGTGTTTAAGGCTTTCTGACTCCAAGTTAATTGTTTTCCTTTAATATGAGCAGAATTAAAGATATTAAAAATCGACTGTTGGAGCACATAATTGTGGCCTCCCATCTATTCTTCTTGTGGAAATGAAAGGAATATTGAAAGAGTTTCTATTTTACAATACCAGAGGTGGCCAAGCATTTACAACTCTATATATTCTTTTAGTTGAATTCTTCTAAACCTCACGCCTGGCTAGCAGTTTTCTCCCAGACGATTTTCATTTTCAAAACATTCACATCCAATAAACTACACGAAACATAGTGTGAGAGAAAAAAGGGGACAGGAAATGGCTCTGTTGCATGGTTATTACATCCTATTGCCTGTGGGTTGCTTTGTTATGAGTTTTAACTATGTAAATATGACGTATATGACATCAGAATTTAATCTAAAGCTACTAGGTGGGAGATAGAGTGTGACTTTATTGTTAAGGCTAAAATCAACTGGGTGTTGACAGGTCTCAAAAGTCACTGAGTATAAGCTTGAAAAGGAAAAGCTCAGACTGATAAGCTGTTCCTTGATTGACAACTTCAGGCTTGACTGCAAGTATTGAAAACAGTTGAGCAAATGGAGGGAAAGAAGTTTTATTTCATAAGAAACTACACTGGGAAATATAGCAGGATTTATAGGCTGATGTAGCACAAAAACCTAAGAAAAACAGGTGTGAGGTTTATAAAATCTGGAAACTGGGAAAGGACATTGTCCGTGAATGATTTCCCCATTATGGTTTAATTAACCTTGTAAAAGCCCCCTATGCAAAAATAATGCCACGATGGGGGGAAAAAATAAAACACTGGTGTCCACTAGCTTCGACTTTCAACAAATCATATGTCAACAGCTCATGGCAAGGAGGTGGGTTGAAAAAAATGAGAAGAAAATAAGAGAGAAGGATTTCAATGGGAAATAAATGCACCAGGGAAAACAACACTCTGATTTTTCATCTTTCTAGTGAAGTCAGACCAATTTTTGGCACTGTAAAATCCATTATGGAGACAATAAAATAAATACAGTTTAAAGTAGCAATCGTGGGTTGATTGAAATGTTATGATAGCTACACATGCTATATCTTATCAAATATTATCCATAAGGAAGCATTCAATTCATATTGTGCCAATTATCATACTCTGTGCATCATAAACTTTTATTGCTTGTTATGGAATGCCACTCAGCCAAATTTTTCTTCAGATATTGCATCATCAGAGTCAGATGGAAAACATATTCTAATGTGGCAAAGTGTTAAAGAAATCTAATACTCTGGGGCTGAATGAAAATGTTAAGGTTCATCTCCTGGATAAGAAAAACAATTTATGAATGCAATATTCATTTCCTGAGGTGGGCATAAGCAAAAACCTCATTTGAAACTTAAAACCGAGATGTTGGCCTTCACTTGTTCCCTTAGTTTAACTCATTGATGTCATGTATTATGGACCACTGCTAAGACCACATCTGGGAAGGAGTCACTTTTTTCAGCTCTCCAGATCACTTTGACAGGGAACTCCTTGTCTAATTGCATGTGCTGAGACTGAACCTCAAGGGCTAATGGATCATGTTTCACTTTTAATATATTACTGAAGAATATCAAAATAATCTACTTGTTTAATCTTGATCATGCCAGCCGATTAACACTTTGACACCCCGAATCACAGATGTTAAGTGCTACAGGGTAAGGTTTCAGTGAAGCGTACAAACTATAATGAGGCTTTGTGAAGTTACAGATCTGAGGTTAATATATTTACTTAAGCATTCGTAGTACGCAAAGTGGGGCTTTAGCTATCAAAAGACAACTTGGACAACAAAAAAGCACCCATTGTAGATGGGGGTAGGTGCTGGAGTCGACAGCAGGGGGCTGGGTTGGGGTGGGAATATGCCTCCTGGAGGAGGTGACAAAGTGTTTCTGGTTGCTCTTTCAGTGGCTTCACAAGTGAAACAGGAAGGGTATAATGGTAGGAATTCAGTCCAAAGGACTTGTGGATAAGTGATGCAATGGAATCTTGGAGCATTTCTGATGCACCCTCTACATGGAAACAATAACACCAGCAAACAGCAAGAATCCCCAGACCTGCAGGGAACACTTAGAAGCAGCTAAACCAAGGGGCATTCCAAGAAATGCCTCCAGGTAGAGCTGGCACACTGAGGACCAGGTCAAATTCTGGCCTCTGATGTACTGGATCAGCTCGCACCATTTGTAGTGTGCACCTCTTTGTCCCACCTGAAGCCCCATTGATTTCAGTGACCGTTCACAAGGGCAAGAAGACCTAGAAGAATACCTTCCTGAAGGAGATTTTGATTCTTGTTTTTCTATATTCCCATGGTTTTCACTTGGTAAGTTTACTGACAGCAACTGCATGGTGTGGTAAAAGCATCCCAGGATCATTGTAGATGTAAAATATATGGCAATGTATCAAGGAGTGGGACAATGACTCTATGTTTCCATATAGCTGTTCCAAACTTTATTCATCTGGGTTGTGCTTATTTGAGAAGAAAGCAGCCACATACAGGAGGCAATATGTTATGGACAGTCTATCTAATGTGTATGATGGAATAGGAAAGACCTGTCCTTAGCTTCTTCTGAGCACTTCTGCAGGTTTCTCTGCCCATCCTGCGGTTGAAGACCAGCTGAGATATCCTATTGTAGGAGACCTCTCTTCTAAGCATTGGAGAATGTACTTGCAGGGGTTAAGCCTGCCAGTCTGCCATGAAATATTTACTCCCTGTGAGGGAATCCTGTGTTGCTGTAAGCCTTGTCCCCAAGGACACATTGGTGTCATTAGACAGGGAGTGGGGCAGGAGCTTCTGTCTTTGGTATAGAGAGTGTGGGACCCTTTGGCTGTTACTATGTCTGCTGCTCCCACAAAGGGAGTGGATTCATAACAAGTGGGAGTCACCAGCCTTCCCTGATGCCCCACCAAATATATCGAGCTCTTCACCTAGTTGAAAAGCCCAATGTACCACATACTTCAGACAGCCCAGGGGAGAAAGATCACTGCAAGGTGGCAGATGCTCTGCGGGTGTCCAACCGTTCCACTGGGAAGGAAGTAACCAGGATCCTGACAGACTTGGTGAGCACCAACTGCTGTAGCCTATGATGGTCCCTTCTTCCCATCCCTGAGCATCCCAGTTATCCACCAAAACATCACTGCTGCAGCTCATGCAGAGCAGTCTCAGCTTTGGAAACAAATTCTGTGCTGCTTGCAAGCTACACGTGCTTCAAGGAGAGTCATAGGTTTGGCCACTCCTGTTTCTTTTTTCAGCTTTTTTATTTAGCTGCCAGCAGTAAGAAAAAGGCAGCCTGCTCCCAGAAGTGCATATTTCCATTCTGTGAAATACGACCTGCTCCTGAGTCCTTGATCTCTCTTTCCCAAATAAGAAATCTTAGCTATTCCCAGTTTACCCTGGCGGAGAATTAGTTGGCATCTATAATGTGTACATGATACCAGGATCTGCTGCTATAATGCCTCTGGCTCACACCGTTGCATCTGGGTACTTTCTAAATGAAAAACTAGGAGTCCAGAGATCCTCCATTTCACCTTCTTTATGTGACCTGTTGCTCTCCTAGGCTGCATTTTTCCTTGCATGACAATTAAGAATGAGGTTTGCAGGAGAACCCATCAGTGGATTATTTCTGTTCTTTTTGAAGTCAATGGGATCAGAGTTAAGCCAAATCCGAGGACTTAAAAAAATTGATCCTAACAAATGGACAGGCAAAAATAAATAGTTTCTTGAATGTGCTGTGGAACTTTAGAATTTCTGTAGGTCCTTCTACCTGGGCAGGAAACTGGGAAAGCTACTGTTCTCCCTTTGTACAGAGAAATACTCTCTGTGCCTTCTTCCCACTTTAGTGGCAGGCACAGCCAGATTCCGAGTATTAAAGAACGAGTTGGTTTGTTGTTTTTTGTTTGGGTGTTTGGATTTTTTTTAGGGGTTTTTTTTTATTTTTTTTTTAAATCAACTGTTGCTGGTCACAAATACAACAAAACCCCAAAGCCCTAATCACAGACGAGAAAAGATGCGATCATGTGGCTCAGGCTGTTTGCCATCCCAAAGAGCCATGACAAACAGGAGTTACTTAGGGGAAAGAAAAAAAAAGGAAGTACCCCCATCGCATCTCTCAAACTCTTATTAGGCCTTCTGTGTTCACTTTTTGGATGCTTTTTTCCCCCTTTTTATTAGACCGTAGTGCCAGGACTCCTACCTCACACCTCTGGACTCCCTTGGCAATGTCATGAAAACAGATCCATCAGCCACCACCAGCCCCAGTCCAACAAACCAGGAACCAAAAGTGGTTCCTTGGGCAACAAAAATCAGCAAATAGTTGTGCAACATACTGCACATTTTTTAAAAAAACTCTTTGGAATAAGACTACTTCTCCCATTCAGTTATGCTTCAAATCTGACACACTCTACAGCAACATTTGTCAATGAATTTCATAATCCTTCTGACAGAATTTACCACTAAATTGCTGCTGTTGTTACAGCTGCAGGAAGACGAGGGGCCTTGATCCAAAACTCAGCACTAAAAAAGATGTGGGAACTCAATACTAGAAATGATGTGGGAACCTCAGCCATGCAGAGGAGCCAAAGTGGGAGAAGGAGGGCATCTGTCTACCTCCGTTTGTGCCTTTCCTGGAGAGCTGGAGGGACACTGCGGTCAGAGCCCAAGACTTCCAACTGGTGTGAGTTTGATCTGGGAATAAATACCTTGGCAAACCGTTTAGTCCAGCAGCAAATTAATGTTTCTGAAGTAAATAGTCCCGGCTGCTCGAGCGGTGGATCCAACCCCTAATCAGCTGGGCAGACACGTGCACCGCAGTTCTCAGCAAAGGGGAGATGTTGACCTCAGGGACTTGTGCCTCCAGCGCCAGAGGAAGAGATGAGTGATTCGGATGCTTTGGGCAGCGGAGGTGGTTTTAGGAGAAATGAGATCACATTCACACTGAGGTTATTAACAGCTACGCTGTGACCGCCGTGTTTTTAGCCCAACCGTCCATCTTCATTCTTCCTCGTGCATGGGTGACGTTCCCTTACAACCATATCTCCTTGCCAGTAAAAACAACCCTGCCTAATCCTTCTGCCAGAAGTTGTAAAGTAGTAACAGGGGCCAGCTCCAAGCAGCTGGGGTAGTCCGAAGTGGGTGTGACGGCGCCATCGGCTTTATTCCGGCTCTGTTTTATCTCCAGGGCCTCTGCGTAACCGGTAACTCGCTCTGGGGCTCGACTGTGGAACAAACCAAACCATCTCCTGCAAGAAGCAGCCAAAACACAGAGGAGAGGATGGCTCGTGCCAGGGGCCTCTCCCAGCAGAGTGGCAGTGGGGCTGTGAGCCGGTCTATACCAGTGGAGATCTGGCAGGGTTCCCCCCAAAACAGCTTGGACATATCCTCTGAAAACCAGCCAGCCATGTCAACCGGCGGATCTGAGAACAGAAAGTAGCATTAACCCCGTACCTGTGCAAAGTCTGACCTCCCCACTGGCTTGGTGTGGAATGAAAGGATTTTGCTAGGGAAGGAGAGGACCAGCAGGAGTGCACGTGCATGATTAATGTCACGGTCCCCGACAGCAAATACAAAGGGACTCTGTTCCCTGCCTTCCAGCGCTGGGAGTTAATAAGCAAAAGCATCTTGGTGCTTGTCCCTTCTCCTTCCCCTAAGCCCTCCTCACGGCTGGCTGCCAGCAGGTAGCGTCATCCAAAACTACGTCGCTATTAGCAAATTAAATGGACCGTCCTCAGGCTCTGAGGGTAGGAAAAGACAGCCCTCAAGCCATGCTTGTACTCTCCAGAAGAAAGGGCACAGAAACCTTGCATTACTTTTTTTTTTTTTTTTTTTTTTTTTTTTTTTTTTTTTTTTTTTTTTTTTTTTT
>JAOXJM010000023.1:83895647-83910307 GCA_026413425.1 Tringa solitaria | reverse complement strand
TTTTTTTTTTTTTTTTTTTTTTTTTTTTTTTTTTTTTTTTTTTTTTTTTAGCAATGTGTAGAAGCAGAAAGTTTCTTTCTCCTTGAGTTCTGCATTAACAGGAATTTTGGGTAAATCATCATAATCCAATGAAGCCGGTCAGCATATAGAGGCAGGTCTTCATCCCTGCAGCCTCAGGATTTATACTTCTAAGTAACTAGTTGAAAGCTATTATGATGTCCTCACCAAAAAAGACTCTTTTTTGACATTATTCACTTTGCTCCTGTGCCGTGGGCTTGGAGACGTCAGGCCTGGGCACACACGTCTTGCTTTTTAGCTTTTTGTTCCACACTACGACGTAAGAAGAGAGATTGATCTGCATCAGCTTGTTTTCTGCAGTGGATGCTGAGAGGCATTAACAGAGGCATAAACAGACAAACTGCAAGTGTGTCAGCTGTGTTTGCTTAAGGATGCTCAGCATAGCTCAGTTTCTAAGGACAGACGTATCTCTGTCTTCTGTAGATGTAGATCTCTGTCTTCTTCTGTCTTCTTGTAGATGCTTGGCTAGTCTGGAAGGGTTTAAACTATGTGAAGGAAAAGAAAATAGAGGGACAAAGGAACCAAAAAAGACAGGAGGTCTGAGGAGATACTGTTTTTTTCTAAGCTGTGTGCTTTATTCAGCGTGAGGTGCCTCATAATTCATTAAAAGTTATCCTCAAAAATGTAAATGGGAAAACCAGTGGCTTATTCACTAAGTTCCAATGGTAAAAAGCATCTGTAAATAGATCCATTTAGCTACTTGCTGACTAAACTTTGATCAAATTCTTCTTGGAGTTACATCAGTGTTAGTCTGGAGGGATTCCATCCATTTTCAGTGAGAGCAACTTTTCTCACTCCCAAAAGATCATTAGGTTCCTTCAACACTTATTCTTTATTTTGCCAAGATAAAGATTCAGATGTTTTGATTTTTCAGTTCCATTTCTAGAATGCAGTTGTTCTGTGTTCTGACAACATATGGCATGAATATGTTCTTTCCTATTTAATACAGGAAAATTAGTCAAAAGTTCAGTCTTGCTTTAATGCTTTTCATCCCCTTGTAAAGGCTTTAATTTTTTTTGATTGCCTTCTGAGCAATGTCAAAAGCCACGACCAAGAGAAAAAAAAACCATCCCACTGAAGTGTCTTCCTACTGAAGTGTTGGCATGTCCAGTAAAGCAAAAAATTAGGAAAGGAGCATTTTCAATGTTCACTTTGTTGGACAATGGGCCTGCCTTGGTAGAGGTTTCCACAATGAAATTATTGTACATATATTTGCTTTAATGCCTCTGTTGTTATCATGTTTTTTTAACGGCGGTGTTGGTTGCTGCCAGATGTTCTGCTCAACAATGCTTGAGCACACATGGGAATGCTTGTGATGGCCAATCAAGTGGGCTGGCAAAATAGAAACAGATGGCCATGGATGTGTGCTCTAACACATCTTTAATGAAACGGAGGCCTTGCATAGATGATTACATGGCGCTAATCACCGTTTGCCTATCCTAACGTCCCTGCATCTCCGGTTCTATACCACCTAGTGACCTAGTTTTGCATTACAACGTGTTTATTCACTTCTTCTAGCTTTAGCTGCATGGGGTTGTAGCAGAAGATGGTCCAGTGCAGGAAAAACTGCATGAAAATTGCAGGGTTAACAAAAGCAGATGTAAAAACTACAGCCTGGCTTGAAAAGTGCACAAAATGGAGTAGAAATGTGCTAATGATTTATTTGCTGTCTTTTACCTTTCAGTGGTTTTTATTAAATAACGTAGGGGCCGTGTATCATTGAGCTACAGTTCAGATCTGCATCCAAAGCCACTCGTGGTCCATTATTGCAGTGAGAGTAAAACTTTAATAGATGCTCTGTGAGAGCGGAGACGTGTGCCAAACCGAATCCTAGCTGTACAGCTTCCATTGGTTTTCCTGGGGCTCTTTAGCTAAATAGTAACTGTTTTCAGATGCAATCAGATGGGCTCGGGAGGGCAGAAGTCTTGCAAGAAAAGCTGATAAGTTGGTACCTCCTGCAAGGTGATAGCATGATCTTTTGGTGCTTTCCTGATTTGGCACTGAACTCCGAATTAATTACTAAATTCAGAAGATTCTAGGGTGAGCAACATGCTTTGTCTCAGCTATAGATGGGCTGTGAATGTATGCTTAAATATAAAATAATTTTACCAACTCTAATGTTTAAAAACAAGCCCAGCCTCCAACCAAATACCCATAACCATTCAATTAAGAAAAATTATGGGTCTGGAAAGGGGTAATAACTAAGAAGCTTTTGTATATACATCCAAAATAGGGACTTGTGTTTTCCGGCTTTCCTTTGCAGCCACAAGAGCTAGAAAACCTAGTTGAGATTTGAATAATGAAGGGCTCCACAAAAACCCTTTGGAGGTTGCTGGCATTTCTGTAGCCTGTAAGTGCAACTCTGGTCAGTCCAAAATACCCAGCGAAGAACTGTAAGTATCCATAGTCCTCCATTGCTTCTACCTGTTGCGGAGGACCTTCAGAAACATGGGCACTATTGGTTTTGCCTTTGTCAAGGCAACAAAGCATTTCAGTACTGCATCCAAAAGGTTAAATTCAGGCAGGATTTCCAAAAGATTTTTAAAATGGGGGTTGGAGAAGGGTCAGGAGGGCTCATCCTCCATTTAAAATAGATCTACAGACAGGTGGGAGAGTGCGGTGGTGGAAGCTGAGCAGGCAGTGATTTCGGGACACCATGCAGCATGTCCAGGTCCCCACACTATGACCATGAAGAACTTGGTTCCCTCCCATCCTGGTGCCACCATACCAAGGCACAGCTCTTAATTAAGCTCTTGCACTGCACTTAATGCAGCCCTGATGGCCACAGCTTAGCATCTTCATCCCTCAATGTACCCATTGGGAGCTTAAATTATTAATGGATAATTTTTCTGTCCAGCTTAGCGCTTTATGGAATTTTTTCACATAATCAGTGGCAAGTTTTATTCAAGGGACCCATATATTATTTTAAACTATTTTCAGATTATTTTTTTTTTGCGTATCTTAGAAAGAAGGGGGGGAACCTTTAAGGCCCACAGAAACAGTTATTTTCAGAATATATGTCTGGCATAAGCTTGTTTTAGGCCAGATGTAAATGGACAGTATTCTTTCAAAGCATGTTCTAAAACGCCCTTTGTCCTTTTCAAGTAAAAATGGCTTATGTATTTTTGGAAGAGTGCAAACAATGGAATGTCAGATTTCAGTTACTGCTCTTAATATATTTAACCATTCAGCATACTGTAATTGTCTCAATCAAAAGTTATTTCCCTAAGTAATGCAAACAAGACCCAAAGGATGATGAAATACTTCTAAAATGTCAATCTTTCAAGATTCAGATATGTTCTAATAACATTACAGAAATTCCAAATGTCTCAATTTGGAAGTAACAATAATACCACCAAGTATAGACAATTTTTTAAGGCAAGAACTACTGAAATGATCTGTTCTCTTAACTTCCATTTTGGACTAAATCTTCCAATTTTCAACCTAAAATAATTCCAAAATATTGTTATGTCTAACCTTACAAGGAGGAAGTGCAGTCACTAGCTCCACATATAGATAATTCTATTTATACTCTAGTTTTTCACACTTGACAAAATCTGCTCTAATTCTCCTCTGAGTTCCTTCATGGTCTCTTCTGCTGAAATAAAGCTTTTTCTTTCTTTTTTTCCTACACATATTACTACACTACGCAATTCAGCCTAGACCTATTCATTAGACTTTTAAACCACAAATATATTGAATCAATACGAGAATATTACCATCCATGGGCGATGATAATGCCCTATTCTGTGTAGCTGCCAAGGATAATATTTGTTTTACCTTTGCTATTCTAACACCTCCTAAAATAAATTAAATGATTACACAGCTTTTTCATAAGCATCTTGGAAGCAGTGGTGCAGTGCCTCAGCAAGGCTCGAGTCTGGTAGGTGGCAGATGACGGGAGTTTTCATGCTTTGTGCTCAGCAGGATGCTGGGTAGATTTAAATTTACTTTTGAAAAAATATATAAATACCACTGAACAGAACAAAGAGATAGGAGAAATCACAGTAAATTCAAAGGATTTGATTCTTTACGTTTCCAAACTGTCACATTGCTACAGACAGCAGAAATCAAATTGACCCCTCAACTGAGCTTTTGCATTCAGAGTCAAGACTGGAATCTGGGTCAATATACTTCTAAAACATTAACCCCAGCCCATCCAGGTATTTTCTTTCCAGTCCTTATACTCTTCTCTATTTATATGTTCAAACTGTGACTGCTAGGAATACCTTCTTTCTTCTTAATTTGTTGAATGTGGGGGGAAAAAAACCTAAGAAAAATCAGGAGTGCCCCATCCTCCCATTTCCCAAGACTAATGTACCTTTCTTCTGGATGTTCTTGTCCGTACTCTGATGGCACAGAAGTTTAATCTTTAGATGTTGACTTCAGAGACCCAACAGGGCAGGGGCACAGGCTTGACCGCAATGAATTTGTGATGGGTGACAAATTACTGCTCAGGCTCAGCCGGCAAATGGCAGTCTGTTACACTGATGTAGCCCCATCAAGCCAGCTCATATGCTTCTTCTCACAGATAAAATCTTGAGAAGGAGGAGGAATAAGGTGGAAACGAAACTCCTTTGCTATTCTCCCAGGAGAAGAAGTTTGCTAATTTAATCAAAACCCTTGTTTGGGGTGGAATGTTGGCTTTGTTTGCTGTCACAATGCATTGCTGACACCCAGTGCCCTTGTGCTGAAGAAGTAGTTGCACTACCATGAGACTACAAATACAGCATGTCCAAGTGGGGCCAGATTCCCCTAGATCTAGAAAGATGAGGCAACAAGGCATTAGCACACTGAATGTATATTCACAGCTTAATTATGTATCAACAGTGACTGCTCTCATAACGGGGCTGAGAAGCTGTTGCTCAAAACTTGCGTAAATCTGGGGTGCAGGTTATGGGACGAGGAAAGTGCTTCAAATAGTGGACGTAACATTGGCGTAGAATATCGGTGCCGAGCTCATTAGTTTCTCTTGGGTAGTTTCTTGGTAGTTTCTCACTGGTGCTGATGCTTGAGCAGCTGCAGCTCTGTCAGAGGCTCCGTGGTGGATTCCAGGGCATGTCTGGTGTTGACCTGGTGACATTGGCCCTCCTAGCCATGGGCTTCAGTTACTAAAATCCAATTGACCTAAAGGCTAAATTTCCTACTTCAATCACACAGAGCTTGAGTCAACTTCTCAGCACATCCAGCAAATAACAAACTTCCAAAGTCACCCCTGACACAAGCTAGCCAGAAAATTACTTGGTATTTATAATTACCTGTTGCTCCAAAACCAAACTTCAGTATTGTATGTGGGCAACTAAGTGACTGCTGAAGTCTCGATATTCTTGACCACCCGGAGTCGCCTTGCTCCTTGCAGACACTGAGGTGTCACTGTCAAGGCTGTGAGCAGGATGGTATTTAGGTGGCATCATTTGACTCTCTGCGGTACAGGATATAGAATAAGCTGCGGTATTCGTATACTGTCTGTACCTAAAATACACTGAGTATTTTGGATGTTGCCGTTCAAAGAAGGAAAGAACTGATACATGCTCTCCACGGCTAATGATATTAACCAAACCAAGAGTAAGAGCACTGGCCACCTCCAGAGGCTCAGACCCTGCAGTAAGATGAGCTCTAAATTCCTTCTTTAGGGAAGCCATTGGAAACTGGAGGTCCCCGGGGCATGTAGCCTTAGCAAAGCCTCTCAGACAGAGGCTGCTAGTTGCACCACACTTTTGCACATAGTCCAGGCTAGTACCGTTTGTGTTGTTCCTATAAATGGCAACTTTCATTATCGTTATGCATTATTTCTGCTACCAAAACACCTAGAAGCTCTTGTGATGTCTCAAGGCCCTGATGCACTTGGCAGAACAAAGTCTGTGCCAATTGCTAATGGGTGCAGAAGAAAACTCATTCGGAAGAGTTAAATGATTTACTTTAAAACTCTGTTATGGTTACCTTCCTTATAGCACCACCACCTCATAACAACACCTTAGATGCCTGGGATAGTGTTATGATGAGAGCAAGCTAAAGTATATTTATAACAAGAATAGGTCAATGGTCCAGAGGGTAGTTTCCTATTATGGGAGGGATAAAATAACTAAAATCAATAAATCTCCAGATCATAAATGTAGCTACAGTCTGGGCAAGGTTGAGAAAATTATTAGCAGAGCCTCATGATGTCTGGGTATTGTAGCTTGTAAATTTATACATACATATGTGTGTGGTTATGTACATGCTTGCTATTCATCCCCCACAGAATTCATTGAAATGCTAAGAGGAATGTGCATTTGGTGCTCCTTTCTGTTCTGGTAAAAAAAAAAAAAGAGAAAAAAAGAGAAAAAAGAAAAAATGAAAAAAGAAAAAGAAAGAAAAAAGAATAAAGAGTAAAGGAGAAATGAGAAAAGGAAAAATGAGAAAAGAAAAAATGAAAAAGGAAAAAGAAGAAAAGGAAAAAGAAAACAGAAAAAAAAAGAATAAAAAGGAAAAATGAAGAAAGAGAAAGGTGAAAAATAGGAAAAGGAGAATGGAAAGGGAAGAGAGAAGGGGGCAAGGGGAAGAGAAAAATAATAATTCCTAGGGAATGCATACAGCTTTACTGCTTTTTCCTTTCAGCTCAATTTTTTTCATATAACTGACTGTTCAGAGACATGACTAAATGGCTGCATGTACCAGCCAGAGAT
Organism: Tringa solitaria; assembly: GCA_026413425.1. Lineage (NCBI taxonomy): Eukaryota > Metazoa > Chordata > Aves > Charadriiformes > Scolopacidae > Tringa > Tringa solitaria. Next base: position 83,903,564 of record JAOXJM010000023.1, on the reverse strand, counting down.
CTGTATGCTTTGAGGTCCATGAACTGCTGAGTCTTTTTAAAGATATATATTAACTGTCCTCAACCACTTCCTTCACTTACGCCTTTATTGTAAGCTATCATCTCCTTTCATCATTTCCTAAATCTTATTAAAACAAAAGGGCTTCATCTCTTCAAACTTCAGATGTCTAAAGGTCTGTTGTTTTAAGTTTAATGTATTAATTTAGGCTCCCTTTGTTATCTGCTGAGAGAAGAGGTAGCTCCAAGGAGAGTTTGGTCTCAAGGGTCTCAGATTGTTATGTCCCTAGACCTGGTTGTTCTTCCCATGTTCTTCCCACAAGCAGCCTTAGACTTAGTTACTAGCCTCCTTTGATATTAGATAGGGTAAATCTCACCTACTCAGCCGAAATGGCTTCCTGTTTTGCCATAATTATAATGAATAAGATTTTAAAGCTCCAATAAATATGTAAAACATAATTGAAATGCTATGTTCATGCTTTAGTTCACATTAATACTTAGGTGATTTCTGTCCATCTGTTACTCAGTGATATGGTGTAAGAGTGTAACGGGAAAACAATGTAATAGTCTCAGATGATAGAACATTTAAAAAATATGAGGTGTGTGAGCTGTGTTTTCCACAGGCTGTTTGATGTATTTTCTAGAGATGAGCTCAATCTCAGTCTTGACTGAATCCAAATACTCACTAATTTGAGAAAAGTATGAGCCTTGTATTCAGATGTGAGCTTTGCCCCCCAGGCAGCTCCAAGATTGAACTGATTAGGCTTTCAAAAGACACGACTGGTTTGGAAAGCTTTAAAAAAATAAAGGAAAAACTCTGGAGAAAGTCATGACGCTCTGATGTAGCTGGTGATTCCAAGGCCATAGTCACCCATGTTTTTATTGATTTCGCTTTTGCTAACCCCATTATTGTGTTCTGTCCTGGTTTAGATTAAAAAGTTGTTCTGTGAGAGCAGAAATAACGAAGCCTCGTTTCCCATATATTGTATCTAACACGCCCACATACTCCTTCTGCAGTATTAACTGCTACCCCCATCTTCTTTTTCCTCTTGTTGGTGTCCACTGCTATATTTTCAGCAGTCCCCTATAACACAGATGTGTCCCCCTGTAACTCTGTTAAATCCTCCCAACCTGCCCATGCCCCTACCCCTGGCAGTGCTTCCAGTTCCTACCCCTGTCCCTGACTGGAGTCCTCCTTGTGTTTCCAGCACCCACAGGACAATACCCCCAACATGTATCATGCCCTGGGGTTTGGGCAACTGGGTCCTCGCCTTGCCCAGAGCTGTGAGAGGAGCCGAGCAGTCATGTCTTCTGTTTTAGCCTTTTGCCAATGCAAAAATGGCCCGTGTATGCAAAAGTCACCAGGAGAGTGATGAACGGGCAGATGGAGAAGTCTTGTATTAGTTACAGTAGATTTTGCTATTCCAAAAAACACCACGGTATAGTAAACAACAAAAAAAATTACCGAGAGAAGAAGATACTAGGGGCAGTATTCTATAAGCCTGAAATATGCTCTCCTGTTCACAGGATATTATTCCTTATAAAAAAACATTTAAAAGATCAATGATTTTTAAAAAGGCTTTAGGTATTTGTCCTAACAAACTGTTAGCAGTTATAAATAAGGAATGTGTTAAAACTCTTGCCAATTATCCCAACCAATGTAAAACTGCCTATGAGCCTGGAGAGGCAAGAATTTCTCTGGCTGAGGCATTTTAAAAGAACTTAGTTTAACAAGGGTGTGGAAGAAAGCACGGAAAAGGAGCCAGAAAACGTATGAGTAAATGAAATACCTCAATGTTCAGAGCCTAAGTTGGTGCTTTTAGGAGCTGTCAGAAGATTTATTAAGTCTTTTAACTTTACTACATGCAACAGAGAAATTTAAAAATTATAGACCAAATCAGAGGCTGTAGGGGACTCAGGAGAACCAGCAGGCTGCAGAAATTGCATGGCACTGATCAGCTAGGTCTCAGACAATCAAGGATTACCATGGGACAGCTGCTGGACTTCTCCGGATGGCAGTAATGAGCTCGTAGAAATGATTTCATGGTAGAAACCTGGTTCCTGTCCATCCCTATCTCTCAGGGTACGCAAAGAGGATGGGTCAGGTCCCAGGGAGCGAGGAATAAGAAGTAATAGACTGTGAGCTTGTTAAGATACCTCAGTAGCCTGGCCAAACACTTCCAATAAGTGAGGAACTATTCTACTGGAAAAAAACAGCTTCTCATGTCAATAGGGTACAAACCATGTGTGACACTCCTCTCCCAGGAAGAACCTCACCAGGGCCCCATATGCACAAGAAATGGAAGGTGTTTTCCATTTAGAACAAACTCTGGCAGGGTTTGAAAGGCCACCAAAACCACTAGGAAAGCCAAAGGATGCAAATGACAGAAGACTCGGAAACAAGAAGGACAGGGGGCAAAAAAAAAAAGCAAGGTAGCAGAAAAAACCCCAAAGGTGCTGTAGGAAGTACAGAAGGGAAATGTATTTAAGACTATATAACATTGATTCAAAAGGACCATGAAAGCTCAGTGAGCTAGCAATGGCATCTATAACAGATGGGCAAAAATAAAAAGGAATAAGGAGAGGCTTATTGGAAATTTAAAAGAAAATCAAAGAATTCTGGCTGAAAACTGCAGCATATCCTCATGAATCAATACTCCAGGGAAAAAGCCTATTACAGTTTCTTGACTTTCTTGACAGGAAAAGTCATACTGAAGGTGGTAGCTATCCTGAAGAGTCCAAGGCACTTCACACAGATCCACATTTAAGTTGGAGTAGCAGATAAATGGAAAAAAAAAAATAATGCCCAGTTCAGAGAGAAGTACTACTTGGAACAGAAAATGTAAACCATCAACATTGAACATGTTGTCCTCTCACATGGACTGCAAACTCAATAGAGACAGGAAGAAAATTATGCAGATGGCCAAACAGTGAACATGAGGCTAGCTAAGAAAAGGTTACAATAGCCTTTTGAACAAATTTGAAATATATGTTAAAAGTTGGTAAGTCTCCGTTTCACCACAGATGGGTAGTCTTATTTAACTACATAAATCAACAGATAAAAAAAGGGAATATTTTCCATGAAATAACATGGCATTAGACAAGATGTTTGTGCAGGTAATGGCATTCTTACATTCAGGTATTTCTTAGCTATGGCTCTTTGTATTATTTGCTCTCTATATAGAGCCAATGCTGGATATGTACTCCCAGGAAGATGGTGGCATCCTAGGTCCTGCCCTAGGAGAGGCTGAAATCCCATCCCAGCACCCTCAGTCAGTTGCACAAATATTGCTCCAGATGAGCAGGAGAGGCAAGATGGTATGGGTGGTCTTCAGATGGTCTCCAAGACCATGGCTGCATATCCATGGAAGGTCACTGCTATCACAAACATTAAAACTCTTTTCTGCAAGCCAGGGTGTGCAGGAGCACAGCCCATGAGTCTGCTAGACTGGCAATTCTTGGGAGAAGCCAGTAATTATTCCCCTATTAAATCATCCCCTAATCTAGTAAACTTAATCCTTTTATTAGTAAGTAATGTTCAATACCCAAGGAAGCAGTTGTTATTCAGTTTGTTCTGTGGGTAGTAGCAATTTTGTACGGATGTGAAGTAGGAGCTTCAATGAGTTCATCCCCTCTACTGCCATTTATGAGCATGTCCTGGGCAGAAATAGGTTCAAAAAACTTGCTGGTTTTGGAGAGAAGCTACAGTATATTGAGATTGACCAGATCGTCTTGGCTCAGCATGGCTGAAACCGTCCCCAGACTTCTCCCTTTTAGCCTCCTCCTCCTTTTTTTGGGCACTCAAAATGGTTGGTGCACACTGCTTTTTTTACCACCCACTTTCACAGCAGTGTCTGATACTAAACTTGAGTGTTCCAGTTGTGTTCACCTCATGGCTAGATCGACGCCCTGGTTGGAAGTGCAGGATTTCTGTTAAGGAGTATTTTTCAGGGGTGCTGTGCCATAAAATGAAATGGGACAGAGAATTCTCTATCCTGGCATTTTAGGAGGTAGATCCCACTTTCTCAGTAAGCTCTTTTGGGAAGAGTTAAATAGAAAAAGAGTATGTAATCATGAGAGTACAGCAAGGTAATAAGAAACAGTCAAAAGTACCATTTTGCTTGTGAGCGTATGGAGCAATACTTGTTGCAAAACTGTTTTACAGATGACTTTACATGTCAGCCTGGGTGATAAAATTGAGTTCAAGCTACAGAAAATACTTGATGAAAATTCTAACAAGACGGTGGAGGCAACTTAGGCTTTCTTCAAGAGAGAGACAGGTATGCCCTTTCAGACCTTGACCCTTCATGGTTAGCAATACTGACAATAACATTACCACTTATCTTCTTGGCTTTGTTTCCTCGTGTAAACTCAAGTTCTTTCTGTGTCTGTGTGTGGATCTACTGTCCATCTACCAACATTAGTCTCCTTGCTAGTCACCTACTGTCAGTGCTGTCTCTAAAAATCCTGGCCTCCAAAGAACAACTCTGTGACATACACTGGGACAACAAGTCCAGACTGAGCCAAAGCCCATGTGCTGCCTCCAAGATCTCCCAGGTACCAGAAGGAACCTTAAAGCCTGGCATCTCAAAGTGTAAAAAGGAAATGTTTATTCCTTGATCCTGCAAGAAGTGAACAATGACCATTTGTTACTTTTCTTGAAGTCCAGAACTTCAAGAATTCTTCAAGTTCTTCAAGAAAGAAACTGGAATAAAGATGGCTGTCACACCTTTACTGGATCCTGGCAAATCTGATTGATAGAGAAGATGAGAAAGTCCACTCATTCCTGGAGTAACAATGAGACAGAAATCCAGTCAGAGGCAGCCAACGCGAGGCAGTATGGGCATGGTGGAGTTCCATGCCTTCCTTGCAGCAGGGTGTAGAAACACACACGGAGATGGAAAAACAGGCTCTCCTGAAAGGGTGGCAGTGGGATGGTGGCCCTGTGGGCCGTGGCCATCACCGTACAGTCCATGCCCTAGCAGATCTGGCTTGCCAAGCATCTGACACAGCTGGATTAGTAGCAGGATTAGGGATATTCTGCTGCCTCCAGTTATCTGTTCGTCCAGGAGGTGTTTGTGCATTAGCCCTCTTGAGAAAAGATGTGCTCTTGAAACTGCCTGATAATGCTCCTACTGCTCCACTGCTTTGTTTTGGACTCTCAGCTGTTCGTTCTTATTGGGTCGAATACTTGCATTGTTTCATGTTTGTGTGCAGTGAAGGGATTTTTGGTGTCTGTCTACACATTTTTGACTATAAAGTCTGGTTTTGCTCCGAGATGATTACAGTATGTTTAACAAAATCTGAGAAATGCGAGTACTACGCCAAATAAAAAATATTTTTCCAGACAAGCGAGTGCAGTTACCTTTCTTAAAAATCTTGGTGAGATGCAGCAAGCTTTAGACATATATGAAACATAGGTTTCATGATAAATACCCTGAAATCCTTGTGTAATATTTTCGACATTTCCATGGAATGTTGCATGTACTGTAAAACAATTTTGGAACCACACCTCTGCTTAAATTCCCAAGCAATGACACAGGTAAGTACAGATAAAACTCCGTTATCAGGAGTGATAGGGAGCCAGATAACCCATTATACCCCATTAATGCTGGAAAGAGTAATTCAGAGCTGCCCATGCAGTGCCAGTTTTAGCTTGAGATGATTGCCTTGCCTGGATAAAAGATGATTTTTACGAGGGTCATCAGGTCTACCCACTGCAGCCCCAGCAGCTGGCCCAGCCCGATGCTGTGGGTGTGATGTGTCTGCATCTCCTGCTGGACTGCTTTCCCGTACTCCTTCCTCCAATTTTATTCCACCCACCAGGATCTGCACTGTGCTAAACAGAGCTAGTCATGGAGACAAGTTGCTCACAGGTTGCTAATCAAAGTTGTCCTCTTCCTCCCACTGCTATTGCAGCTGATGGGGAAGCTGCTGTTGGAGTGGGGACAGTCCTGCTGCTGCTCACCCTTTTGTGACGCCAAAACACATCCCATGCTGATAAGATATTACGGGAAATAAGGTGACCCTGCTCACCAGAAAGTGAATCCAACTAAAAAATTAGAGCAGCTATAATCAGCTTTCCCTGCAGTGATTAATGCACTTTAATTAATTGATATTAAATTTAGGCTTTTAGTTAATTCATAAAATTGCTCCCATATTCCCTTGTAAACTCTAAACAAAGTTCAACAAAAGATATTCAAAATGTGGAAGAAACAGAAATCAGGCATTATTTGTCAGAAATATTGATGATGTCCATGGCACACTATTGGTGAGTTACTATAAATTACTGTTTTACTGGTTTTTCTATAAGACCCAGAGGCCTCAGTCAGAACTAAAGCACCACTGTTTGTAAGTATACACGTGAAGTATGTATAGGCATACATGATATTCACAAATACAAATACAGAAAAGCATGAAGTCTACTATTAATAGAAGACAAAAAATAGTTAAAGTTCTCATTTCTTTCACTTGGCTTTATACAAGCCTGTTTTTAAGGCTTGAAATCAAGGCAAAGAAGAGCCTTTTTAGGGAGATGGAGGACAGGAGAAAGAAATCAGTAACCATCACTTACAGATCAGAGAGCCTGGAGAAGTAAGCATGAAAAATTACTGGATTGACTCGAGGTACTTAAAACCAACAAATACTGAACCTTTTAGAGCAATTTAACTACCCAGATCATTATTTAGTAAAAAATGTAGCCAAAGCGTGCATAATCAAAGAGTTCTCTAAATTGCATGGAGACAGCTTTATGGTATTTGGCTTATACATCAGAGCACTGGCCTGTCGCCTATAGATGCATTTGAGACATTTGGCAAAATAAATAACAAATAATAAATACTCAAGCATTTGATGTAGGGTTTTATAAAACCTTGCCTCAAAATTAGTTCAGAATTGCCTGGGATAGGAGAGGCAGCTTTCAAAATATTCATGAAAGAATTCGAAAATATTTACAGTTCTTTGCTTTAAAACAACATCATCTGGAGGGGGAGAAACCTGGAAAGTGTTAATACTACACAGGGCTGGATGCAGCCATGGTGGGGCCGAGGGGGTTGCAGAGGAGCATGGCTGGTCCCAAAGACCCCCTGGCACGAGTGCTTGTGCAAGGTAGTGCCAAAGAAGAAGCCGAAAAGAAGGTGGGGAGGGCTGCCTTAGCTCCTACGATAGACACATGCCAGCTGAAAAACACTTGAGAACGAACTAATTAAAAAGGCACTTCCAGAGCAGTCAGGCAGCAAAGTCAGCTCATGTGAGCGCCGACCTCGTGTCTTATATATGGAGAGATCTCGTGCTCTCCTCGGAGCTGCACCCTGATCTGTTGTGTGCCTTTAGGTCTCCCTGTCAAACGAGATGTGCCGCGTCTTGCCAGGCACCAGAGGAGAGCAGAGAAAGAGGTTGAGGTAAGACTCAGACGCGTTGGTAGCTGACAGCTGAATTATGGAGGTTTGGAAGGTGTGACAATATGGTAACAGAATTGGGGGGTACACCACGGTGCTGCAGGTAGGACAAGGGGCCAAACCTCAACTGGGAAACCTTGAGGTGGAAGATAAAGGCATTTTCCTAACTATGAAATCTATAAACGTATGAGGCAGCTTAAAAATATAATAGTATCATGGACCTCCTTCTTGGAGGGTTCTTGGGCAAGAGAGGACAGTGAGCAAAGTAATTTGCTGGAGACACTCTATTGCTGGGGCATCCCAACAGATCTCTCATACTCATATCTCATATTGATGTGTGCTAAGAACCGCCACTTCGATAATTAGGCACTCGTTGGGAAGAAAAAGCAAAATACTTCTCTTATCCTTCAAAGGCCGTTGGAGATGACAGCTTGGGCGCGTTCAGTTTCAACATTTCGATTATGCCTTTGTGCATCTGGAAAGGGCCGAAGAAGGTGCTGGAGTAAGTTATAAGGCCATTTTAT
>JAOXJM010000023.1:83877439-83895617 GCA_026413425.1 Tringa solitaria | reverse complement strand
GGGGGTGGGTGGGGAGATGGGGGGAGGCGGATGTTCTGGCTTGTGTAAATTTGGCTGCATGCCTCATGCTCACACATGCAGATCATCGCGGACTGATGTATAAATCATCCTCCGGCTTATTTATAAATGTTTCTACTTAAGCACATTTAAAAAAAAAAAATAATTTGAAATTACAATCATTTGCTATCTTTTCCAGCTTCAGGTTTTTTTGGTTTTTGTTTTTGTTTTTTGGGAGGGGTGGGGAGCGTGAAGAGTCTTTGGCCGAAAATAAAAAAGGGGAGAAGACAGATAAAATAGTGAAGACTAGCACGACCGTGGCTTAGCTGGTTTGTGAGCACGTATGTTCCCTACCAGACAGATGGCTTTGGAGGCAGGGACAGTGGGGACTCAAAGGATGTTTCCTCTGCCAGCCTTTAATGCTGCTGTGGAGAGGATGGAAGTGGGGCAGGAGCAAAGGAGCAGGAGCTGTCTCCCTCCCTGCTCTCGGCAGTATTTTGCTGCTACTGGCCCCAGCTCAGTTCCCGGGTATGGTTTTCCCTGAAAATCCCCTACAAAGTAGCTCAGTGTCAGGGTTATGTTGTTTTCAGGCAGGAGCTGTGCTCATTCCCCATGCCTGAGCTCAAGGTTGAGCTCGAAAAGAGGGTCGGGGACCCTCTGAACGTTGGGAACCCTCTGGCCATCCCAGTCCTCCGCTTGAGAGCAGGGAAATAAGGATTTTTGGTTGTGCTCAGAGCCATCCCGGCGGTGTTTGGGACCGACTCTATCCCCATTTCACCGTTGGAGCGAGGAATGCAGGAGCGGTTTCTGCTGGGAAGCTCTGGCGCAGAAAGCCCGGGCTCGCAGCCTGCCCTTCCCCGAAAATTGCGGGGCTACACGTTACGTGCAGGTTATTAAAGATTCTGCTTACTTTACAATGGTCTGTTAACAGCTCTAATGTCTTTAACATGTGCAGTCCATTGACTTTTAAGTAACATTTTATTGAAGTAACTGCCGTGGTTATTAGGCAGTAAGATTTACGCTTCATTTTCAGTCCCGAATCTGGAAATCTGGAGGAAAAAAAAAAAAAATATATATAGGGAGGAGGAGAAACAGAGGGATGACATCTACCAAGAGACAGGGAAGGTGCTGCTTGGGGTGGCTTTCAGCCGTGAGACACCGTCCCTGTGCTTGCCAGGAAATGATTCCCCGAACTCAGGGATGCTGAGCAAACCTCTAACAGAAGAGATACGCAGAGCACCCTCTTCCCCGGTGGAAATTCAGTATAAGTTGCTTTCTTCCCCACTTTCCACCCCCCCCCTCGCCCCAAGTATGAAATAATATTTGCAGATGTGAACTGAGGGAGAGGTTTGTGGCACATTTACATTGCAATGCGGTTTGCATTAAGGACCTGGCACTTGACTTTTGCTCATTGAAGAATTAACGTAAATCTTAAACCTTCATAATCCATTGGCAAACAGGGTATTTGAATGCAATGCTGCCTGTTTCTACTGGCCGGGTGCTTTAAAGTCTCACATCTTGCATAAATCTCTTTTTAATGTGAAATGAAACGTTTAAAATAACTTGTTAAGCAACGATGGTCAGAGAATATTTTTTTTTTTCCTATCTGGAGTTTTACGAGGTGTGTTTTTTCATTCCCCGAACCGCTTCTTTTGGTCTTGTCATTTTTTTCTGAGCCACCACTTAGAGCTGGCTGGTGCGCCCAAGAGCTGCGACCGCTCTCGCACAACTTTGTAAAACCAGAGATAAGACATTTTTGTACATTTATGGTAAAACAGAGATTACAGCCTACTGGCTGGTCTTGGCCTGCATCGGTTCCTTTTGTTTTCAGAGATGTAATCTCTTCTTTTTCATCCCATCACCCATGTCTGAACTGATGGAAGATGATTGTCTGTCATACTCCGGGCTTAAGTTACTAGCCTTTCAGCTGCAGAGAGACCTTGAGAAATGCACTAATATATTCACAACAAGAGGAAACTGCCAACAGAAACAGATCCTGAACTGGTTCCCAAACAGGATGACAAAAAAAAGTCCACTCAGACCACACACAATCCCTCTGCTTTGCATGTGGGTCCCGTTGCACACACTCGCCTTGCCTTTGCTGTATAAACAGCAGACAACTGAGCTCTTTACCTTGGTACACAAGGATGTCTCGGTTTCGGTGAAATATTGCATTTAACTCAGCACCTCGGAATTAGCCCCGGTAAAAATCCCTCTTTCTCATGAAGATGGTCCGTGCCCTTTGGAAGACACCATCTCCTTCCGACAAAGTCCCCAAATTCCAGAGCAGAGCAAGGCACCTGCACACACACTACATTTCCTACGGCTCTTAGGAAACCTTTGATCTCAAGTTATTCTTATTTATATTACTGCGGCTAAAACAAAGCGAAACCAAAACAACAAGTATGCATTGAAGCTATAGAATAAGCCCAAAATCGTTCTCTTTAAAGCACTGATTAATCAAGCTGTTTATGAAAATAATGCTTTGATGATGCCACGCATTTAAGCCAGGCTATTTGGGAGGAGAGTTTTCCAGCACGGGGGGATTCCTTCAGCAGGAGAAATGAAAATCCTGGGAAAGCAAGGTCGAGTCTCTGGAAAGGGGTGGCGAAATCTAAGGCAGAGAGGCACAAATTGTAAAAGTCCAGAGCCTGAAGTACCTGCAGAGCATCTTGCTGGTTTAAGCTAATTGTGAAAACACTCTGCCTGGTGCCATGCAAAGAAAAGTTTATTATGGGCTGAAAATGCATGGACGTTCTAAATTCCCAGCCTAATATAAAGCCTCAATAGGGGACTTTTCCAGCACTGGATAATAGCCTAGCCCAACACCTTTAATAAAATCAAGGTGACAGACCATGAAAACATTTGCTCCAGCACTATAAGCAAATCTGATACTGTTGCTGAAAGATGCCTCGAGGCATCTGCACAAGTCTTCAAGAGAAGTGGCGGTGGTGCTAGTACGTGGGGGGGCTTCGGGGCAGCGAGCCCCAAGCGCCGCACGGACAGTGGCTCTAACTTTGAAATTTTAAACTGGCTACAAACACAAAGAGCTGGGCTCAAATCCCCTACGAAGACTGTGGGTCAAAAATTGTCATTTAAACGCAAAACTTAGTTTCCCGTTAAAACTAAAATGTGTTTTTTAACGCTCGATCACGGGAGAGATGTGGTTTCATAAATTAACGCTGGTAGAACATGAAGGAGCCCAAGAAACAAGCATGAAATTATTTCACACAGCAGTTTGCAGCTCACACTTCATCAAACCCGACACTGCAAGTGCAAGATACGCAACTTCACATCTGAGGGAAAAAGAAAAAAAAAAAAAGGAAAGAAAAAAGATTAATACAGCTCACTTTTGTTACTTTCGAATGCTGTTTACCATATAAACAACTAGAGCTGGCTTTGTAAATCCCTGGACAGGAAGCTGGCAATAATAAACCTTAAGCTGAATTCAGAGTTCTTTTGGGACAGGAGAGTTCTATTTACTTAAGCCTTCATTTTTGTGTTAAAAACCAGGTCAGATTTATTTTAAAGGGCTTCTTTATTTTTCTGTTTTGTTTTGGGTGGGGTCTTTTCAAATCTGTGCACCCGATTTCAGAGCTCGGACGCCTATATAATTTTTGTAACTTGTAATTTCTATAATACAAAGAGTTTTCAGAAATAGCTCTTCCCAATTACTTTCTTTTCATTTTTATTTCAATGCCTGTCTGCCATCAGATAATATCATAGCTGTATCTGCATTACGTAGTAGAGGTGAGACTGACCGGACAAAATGTACACCGAAGCATGTGATACACAACATTACAAATTCCTTCTAAAATCTCTTTTCATTTTGAGCAAAATAGCAGCGAAACTTACATTGATTTGTGAATAGGAGCTGGACACGATTTTTCTAGTTCCCACCCCAGATACTGATGAGGTATGGTTTAAAAGAAGATGCTTCTCAAGGGAAGAAAGGGAAGGGAGGAAGGATAGCAGACTGTTGAAACGGGACTAGAATTGCAGTTTTGCTTAATCAAGCCAACCTTCTATGCCTTTTTTTTTTTTTTTAATGAGACAGACAGTTAAAACCCACAGAGTTTTTTAGAAGGAAAATAGGAAAATAGTAATCTGTTGTGCCAAGTGCTAGACATGTAACATGTTCTATGTAAAGAAGGGTATGAAAAATACTAATGCAAAATAGCCTTTTTCATCTCATTATTCCAAGACATTGTTAAAGGAAGGGTGGGGGAAAAATTATTTAAAAAGATCTAAAACGCAGCTGAACTTTCTGTCTTGAGGCCACTATGAACTTAAAATTCAGCCATGTGTAGCAAAGCCCCACAAGACCTATAAACTCCTTAACTCCCTCTTAATCAGTTTTTTTGGAAGTTTTAAGCACTGCTTAAGTCTCGGGCTGCTCCTCTGTGCAGAGATAATGTGTCCCAGACAGAAGGTAAATCGCAGTAGGTAGACTTCCTCATCAGGAGAGAAATTCATCATGTGACATACCAATATTTCACATTTATTTCCAGTTTCTGGAAATCTCCTTTTTTTTTTTTCTTTTAATTCTTTGAGGACTAACAGCAGGATAATGAATTTGTGCAGGATAGGCTGTGCTATGGGTAAGGAACCGTGACAGTAACCGATCCCCTTTCGCTTTTGGTTTGAACAGCCCCTGGATCATCTCCTTGCAGAAAACCTCCTCAGGTGCACAGAGCCTGCCCGTCACCACCAGCCCCTGCTGTCCCCAGGCAGGGGGAAACGGGATGTGACTTTAGGCATTTGGGGCATGGACAGACCCTCGGAGACCCGTGTCCTTCTCCTCTTACACCTCCCAGCTCTCCCAAGAGCGTGACCGTAGCATTAGCTATACTTTGCCACCGGGCTTTTCCTGCTGTTGCCATGAAATCATAGCTGTGGAAGGGGTTAAGGAGTATTTCCAGCTGCCCAAAGCATGCCAAGCATTTCTAATCACCCAGACCTGTGCCCTCTGCTCAGAGGTGCTCAGAGACTTTGATGCTTCAGGTACTTTGGGACAGAGCTGGAGAGGGGTGAAGAAGTTACGGACCCCTGTTGTCCTTCCCAGTATTTGCTAGGGCTGTGTTTAGCTGTTACTTCTCCCGCTTCCGAAGCAGAAAGTACAATACGGCCCTTAATATCTAAGGTGCTGTAATTTCTTTTGTGTGGTTTTAATTTAAAACCTCGTTCGATGGGTCTGCTCAAACGCCGTGCGTTAGAAGTGGATGTGGCTCTTTGTGCCCGGGGAGCTCCGGTTACTTCTGCTCTGCCTCAATTTTCTGAAAATGAGAAGATGAAAAGAAAGGTTTCATTTTTATACAGGGGAAAACCCGTTCAAGTGTTGGGGCAGCCGTGCCTCTTCGCTTACCTTTAGAAGGAGGCGTTTTATTTTTCCCTTCCACTTCTTTGAGCACCTTGATCTGAACTCCGGGAGATTGGGGGGGGGGGGGGGGGGGGCAAGGAGTTGTGGGGATTTTCATTATTTTAATTCCTTGTTAAAGCGTTATTCCGGATTGAAATGAGACAAGAAAGTTCTTGGATCTGGTTTTACATCTCCATTCACTTGTTCGTTATTGAAAATACAATATTGAAGACGAGGTACAGCAGGGTTACTGTCTGTCTCTTTATTTATTTTAAACTTTCATTAGCTCCTGCTCAACACTGTGATATTTAATGGCAAGCAGTTTGGGCCAGCACCTAATGCAGATGATGGGAAAAAGAACAAAATAAAAATGTCGGCTTTTTAACGTTTAGAAACACCTCAAGTCATCAAACACACTCTTTCCGGTATTTTTTCCCCCCAAAGCTGCCCTGTGGATTTTAGCCTGAGACAAGCTCAGCCCTGGGAGCAGCTGAAAAGTGCTGAGATGCAACTGGGTGAAGAATATGTGTTGGGAATTCTGTTTAAGTGACTGTTTATAGGTAGAGGCATGTGGGCTGGAGGGGCAGCTTGGAAAAATCTGTATTTCTGTCGGTAACAGCATTATTTTGCAATGCGCTTGATGAGGTAAAAGGAACAAAAGGTAATGGAAATATTCTTTCCGTTTTGGGCATTTCCATCAGATGTTTAAATGTTTTTGAAACTCATATAAACAATAAAAATATCGCTCACAAACAATTATGTTGCAATAGTGAAAGGTCTAACATAACATATTTTAAATAGTGGATATATTGCTTATTTTACTCTCTTTTCCTCAAAAATATACCACATTCTATGTCCTGAAGTACATCTCATTAATTCATTTTTAAAGAAAACATCTCTGCCACATAAAGAGGATATACTGCACCAGTTATACTGGTATAAATGAGCCGAGGAACAGATTTTTAGACAAATGGAGATCAGGTGTAACTTTAAGTCAAATACTTTTTTCCCTGGACTTATTCGCATTTAAATTGTTGTTTAAAAAAAAAAAAAAGCACAGTTCAAACTCATGCAATTAAATTAAGTTATTAATGTAATAATGATGTTTAAAAAAAAATAATTCTCCCCTGCTAGGGTTTGTGTGTGACTCGTTCGGAGCCGGAGGGAGATTTTCCTGCGCTTCCACCCACAGAGGCGGAATGGGAGCTGGGAGCTGCCGAGGGAGGCACCGCGAGTCGGGGAAAACTGAACCATGGCAGGGGCTTGTTTTAAGATTACGTGTAAAATTGAGTTCTTCATTCCTGTTACCAAGCACTGAAAGGCCACTGAAACTCACGAAACTTTTTATACATCTTACATTTTTTAGTCCAGGCACCGGGGTACTGTTTACAACTTGGATTTTAGCCACCCCGTGTCCCTAAAAATTCTCCCGTCAATTACAACCAAGGGGGAAAAAAATCTTCACTTAACAGATTTAAAGCTGTTTTTCCTATTTTTAAATGACACCAGTTGCAGGCTTTTTCTCAGACAAATACTGCTATAGAAAATCTACACTAAAAACTGAAATGCTGGCGTCTTCAAGAGGTGTCCCTTTTGCTTTCACAGTGTCAACATTTACAAAGGAAAAAAATGACGAAAGTGTAAAGATTACCCTTTATTTTCTAGTATCTTCATACAGGCTAAGAAAAGTCACCTGGGACTTAGACCAGCAGGTGAAAGTCTTAAGAGCGAGGCAGAGCGACCAAATGAATCTGCAAAATTGTTTTATGCAGAAGTTTCTGCCGCGGTTCTTTTTACTCACTTGGCGTAACAAAATCTTGCCACGCGAAAAATGAAACAAAGAAGTGGTATAAAGAGGTTCTGCGAGAGGTTAATTTATGGCTAATAAAGCCGGTGCAGTTGCTCACGGATTCTTTTCTCGAGTTAGATCTGAAAAAGAAGCTACTTTCGGTAAAATCTCTGGGAACAGCACAGTGCCAGGGAAATATTAGCAGATAAAGCAGCTTCTCGCCCTCCCTCGTTCCCTGCTCTCGCCATGTGGTGGCAGCCTAAGGCATGTGTTCACCAGGCATTTTAAGCTTTGTAGCTCCAGCCAGAAATAAATCTGCTCTTCCCGATGCGGCTCTACTGGTGCTTTCCCATTGCAGGCGGCCAGGGAGTGACTTGTCCAAACGCTGAGCCACATGCCCCGTCTCCATAAAACCCGACGATTCTCTTGTAAGGAAAGGCGAGACAAAATGTGAGAGGCCAGATCACCACAGGCATGGCATCCCAGAGCGACAGAGCCTCTACTGAAATCTTTTCGAAAGACCGTTGGTACAGCGCCTTCATTTTCCGTTGGGGTTTTGGTGGAACGTTGACCAAAATCTCTGTAGAAATTGCACGCGCCGTTCCCTCTCTCCACCCCCACCACACTCTGCCTTTTTCATTTTTCTATTTGCGTGTGGTTTGGGTTGGTTTAACCCCCCCCAAAATATCCTAGTTCGGTCCCAAGCTGCAAGCAGGCTCACGGTCTTTGGAGTGGAGAAGACCTGCTTTGTGCACCGTGTTTTGGCCCCATATATCTCAAAGCAGTCTACAGGATAAATTTGTGACTGTTGCCTTTAGCTTTGCATTAGGTTCCTTAAGAAAAGAGTTAATGGAATTTAACAACAAAAAACCAACACAAAAAAAAGGTAATCTCTCTTCAATTTTTAAGCAGGATGCAAAAATGTGTTCCACCTCGCTTTAGATCTGAAACACGTAGAGAGAGAGTAAGTATTTTTAATTGAGTCTGCTCATGGTGTGTTCATTTTGGGGCACCCGTGCATGTCACTCCTGTAATACCTTTTCCTCTGGATGTCTAGTTTCCTCTTTTTCCTTTTTCAGCCTTCATCAGGCAAACTTACTGCCCCTGTTCATCTTTCCATCTGTGCAGCTTCTCTGTAATAGTCCTGGTCTTGTGTTAATGCTCTTCTTCTAGAGAACCTCTTCCTTCATCTAGCCTTGTGGTATCCTTATCCCCTGCTAGAACCTGTGTTAAACTTTCCTGAACTGAATTGTATACATATTTAAAACTTTGAATTCCATTTCTGCGTTTTCCTAATATATCCTATTGTAATTCCTTGAGTTCTCCCCTGTGCTCACTGGGGCAAAGAAACGAAGGCAGTACTACTGGCTAATGGCCTGCTTAACTTCACCTCCTCTTCTATACTCATTAACAAAAAGGTTAAGGAATCCTAATTTGCACAGACCTCCACTGAACATGTCTTCTCCCTGCCCTAGTTCAGTACGAGCTGATTTAAACCATCCTCCGATATTTTTTTTTTGCTCATGGCGCATCACTCGGTTTCCATTCCACGTGACAGTAATCATATCCAAACGAAAAAAGAATTAAATAAACGTGACGTTTCGTGACACACTGTATCAGATGCTTTCCTAAATTAAAGGAAACCACCCACAGCTTGGGAACCCCTGCTAGGCACATCACCCCCTTCTTCCTTTGAAGCCGGGAAGCCGGACGTGGATCCGTGGTGGAAATATCATGACTTCCAGCCTGTCCTTGGTCCCAGGGTGGGCATTGCACGCCTTGTCCCGTACCTTCAGTTGGGGGTAGTTAACACAACCCAGTGATGAGGGTATGTGTGTTTGGTACCATGGTGTGTCTGAACTGTGGGGTATCGGTGTCGGTATCTGCACGGCATTAACATGTCCTTCGGCTCAGTGTGTGTCCACACTCCTTCCTTGGCGTGCCAGACCTGGTGGCAGTTGCCACCACCACTGGTTCATTAGCCTCAGTGAGGTAAAGGACCATGGAGGGGGTCGTCACTGGGGTGTCCAAGGTGGGAGAACTGGCTCTTCCCAGCAGCAAAGGAGGTGGGGAGGGGAAGGAGCCCCGGTGCCCACCTTGGTGACGCCGGGGCGCCCGCCAAAGGGAGCTCCGTGCTGCGCCATGCCTCGCATGCGTGCGGCTCAGCCGGCTCTGTACTTCCAGTAATTCAATCAGGACAGTCACGTCGTAACCATGTGGAGTCAGTTACCGAGTCACAGTGAATTACTGAGGAAAGGATTTCATAATTAAAAAGGACAATAAAACGAAGAGCTTTCCACAACAGTGGAGTCCAGAATTACAATGATGACATACGAGAAACAAGAAAACAATTAAATTTGGGCTTGGTTTAAGGACGGGCAGCACCTCTCCAGAAGAGAGCCTGGTCCTGTTCTCTCCCCAACAGCCTGCAGAGGGTCAGAAAAATGGGGTGACAAGGAAAAAAGTGAGAAAGGGAAGGCAGGAGGAAGATGTCCCCTCTGCCCTTGGTGATTAGGCAGCGAAAGAAAACACTCGAGCCATCAAATGGAAAGTAAGGCCCAAGACTTGGTATCAGCTGAGGGATTCAGAGAGGAGGAGAGGCTTACTTCTTAGGAGAAAAGGCATCTGTGAGGAGGCATGAGGAAAAGCAATTCCAGCAGTGAACATTATGAACACAGAAGTCTCCTTCTGGCCCCAGTGCTCAGACCCACAGCACCCTATGGAAGAGCTGTATTTCAGGTGATGTCCACCCTCTTGCACCGTGTCTGTTGCTGCACTATCCAAAAGCCTTGGCGCCAGCTGGCTTCAAGGCACCGAACCAAATGACTTTCCTGGCAGGACGAATAATAGCAGCAAAAAAAATATGAACAGGGTTGGAGTCAAGCTGTCCTGCAATGATCTGCTTTCTCTCTCGCTTTCCAGGTTGCCACATGATCAGAATTCCCCTGAGGGGACCATGCCAGGTCCTCACCAGTTCCTCCTGAACCTGTCCTACCTGGGCACACGTGGCTGCAGGCACCATGAAACCTGTTTGGTTTAGGTTGTATCTTCTTTTTTTTTAAAATTAAGAAAACCCGAACCCTCCCCAACCCAATCCAGAAAGTAGATTAGATAATGTTAGCTGGTTGTTTTGCGTGTGACAACCCTTGCCGACAGCCAGTATATTAGAAGATTTCTTGTAGCCACTATATTAGAAGAGTTCTTGTTTGAAAGGCAAAGCCTTGGGTGTTTTAAGATCCTTGTGTGTCATACATATGGTCATCTGCTGTCTGGGACAGAATAGCTGGGACAATTTTTCACCCCCAGAAGCTGTCAGAACTTCCATATACAGTAGAGGACAGGGTGTTACACAGATCAGGAGACCCACATTTTGTCCATGCCTTTCCTAATGATGAGGAAGGCAGGGCCCCTCAGCTGTGTCCTCTAAAATACTTGGTAAAGTTATTTTTGTAAAGTATTCTGAACTTCTACAAATGAAAACCATTAATGGATAATTATTATTGTGATGCCCCTAGGTAGTCATGGGGTGCACATACTTACACTTTATACTATCATAAAAATGCTGATTTTAGGTGGGAACATCTGTTTTCTCCTTTGTTTCCTGGACTAAGTGAAAGCCCTCATCTGAAATCCAAATCTGGAATTAATCCTCACTTTTGAGATGAAAAGGAGGTAAGTTGTCTCCCTATCTGACTATTAGTCAGCTGGGCAAAAGAGGTGTTTTGGCTCATTTCTTGATTTGCTTATGGAGAGTTCCTTGCAGGTGATAGTCCTTTCCATTCCATGAGACGCTGTCCTACCAAGTGGAAGAGCTTACCTGTCCACCAAGAACATCATGGAAGGAGATGACCTCTGTAAAGTGCTACCAGTAAGTGCTAAAATGGTAACTTTAGACCTAGCAGACACAGAGGTAGGAAGAAGATTTCGCTAAGCACCACATTGTTTTAGCTGGAGAAAGATCACAAGTTTCAGAAGTTGCTGTCTCACACTGGAGACTCTGAACTGAAGGATTTTCAGATGTTTGGATGAATACTGTACTCTGCTTCAAGATTTGCTCCTTAGTAAGGTATCACTAACATCATGTGAGTGAATAGTTAACCCAATTACTCACTACCTTCTGTATTTCATAGCAATATTGCTTTGTTGATGGTCTCTCACTTATAGTTCTTAACCATTCTCAGTAGTTTCCATGTAAAAATGAAAAATGTTCCTATGCCTACACCTATTCCCACAGTTGTTTGGTATAGAACCATATAATGAAACTTATTTGCATCTTTTAGACAAAATTCAAACATGCCTTCATTGTGTAAACATGGTTTTCCCCATGCAAACATAGCAATGAATTCTCCAGGTGGCTTGCCCAAGACAAAAACAATAACAACAAAAAGATAAATAGAGTCGATTTTTGAACGGAATGCTAAGAATTGTAAAGAATAAAATCTCTTACTGAACTTACAGTTTAACCCGATGATGGCTATTGCTACTCATGCTAGTGGGGGAAGCTCTGCTGAAATTATAGCCTGAGGTGTTTAAAAAAAATTGGTTTACTGGCAACCAAATGGAGCAATATCTTGTCCTGCAGAACTTCCTAGGACATCCTATTGATGTCGGTGGAAGTGGGCTTTCATCCATGGAAGTGGACCTGATTCAGGTGAAGCTCTGTTTTTCATCTGCCACTGTCTTTTGTAGTAAATGAAGGTACGAACAGGACAACGAAGCCAAAGCGAAACACAATGAAAGGCTTGGGGCTCAAGCAAGGTTTCCTTTGAAACCGTCAGTCAGGCCTGGCGTGCACAAAAGAGAGCTCTGCTCCGTGCACCTCAGTGAACGTTGTCAAACGACAGCTGAGGTTCACATTTACAATAAAACGTGAAACCGGAGGAATATTGTTTATCTCTAATGTCAAGACTTATTGTCGCTGGCTGTCCGCCCGTGGATCCCCATCACTTTGCTGAAATGAATGATACTATCCTGTCCTAACCCATTAGGACAATATGTAGAGTTTAATTGTATTAAAAGCTATAACATCCTTGCCCACCTGATATAAAAATTCAGGTTGATTCTTGTACTTTGAGTTGTTATCACACCTTAACAATTGATAGCGACTACCTGGTTTATGGTTCCTTTTCCAGATGCACTGTGAAGCAATGCAGTACCTTTAAATTTAGTTTTAAGTATCCGGTAATTGTACCATCTAAGTGAGAAAAAGTGTACAGCAACATACATTTTTCTTCTTGATCTCATGGATGAGCGTTGCCTGAAGACTCTGAAGTGTTTGACAATGCATCCTCCCCCGGATCAAAGAAAACTCACATCTGTCTCTCAGCTTGGCATGGTCATTTAAAACATCCCCTCCCTCCCCCAGCTCCAGAAAACAACTCTAAGACAAAACCCATACACAAAACCCCCTAGAATTTGTACAAATTAATTTTTGTTGGCATATAAAGCAAATTCCAGGGAACTGACCACAAATATTTGAAATCTCTCTCCTGGGGAATAGTAGCACAATGGGACTGGAAGGGGAAAAGTGCACACCTGGATATACAAACTCCCCAAATCAAAGGGTTAAAAACAAGGGATCATTTGTTCTTAAGGGATACAAAAAACATTCACCAAACAGCTGCCCTGCGACTGGAAACAAAAGCGTGCAAGCGGCAGGTTTTAATGCAAAAATACGAGTGGGAGGGGGCACGAAACATCTCTGATCCTCACATACCCCTCAGCATTAAATCTCTCTTTTCCTCTCCTTTTGCCCGGAGAGTTTGGCTCCTTTTTTTTTCTTTTTTCTTTTTTCTTCAAACAACCAAAGCTGACAAACACAGCCAGAACCGAGCTGTCAGCCTGTGCCCGCCTCTCCCCCATTGTTGGCTGCAGATAGAGGGATGTTGGTGCCTGGGTTGGGACCACTGTAGTTAAACACCTTAAAGCCTATAAGTAAACTTGCCTGTAAATCAAAAAAAGGCAGAGAGTTTTCTCATTTCATCAAGTGCAGTTTTACTGTCTGCTGTCACCACAGCTGTCAGCAGGATGCTTAACTGCTCTAATTGTCTAAGGGCTCATTCCCTCACCCTAACTAATTGTTTAGATCTGCTAATCTGCATCCGTCATCTGTGAAGGGGCTAAGGCTGTTCTCATCTTCCAGTTTATAGGAATTGGCTATAGTGAGTCGGTAACAGGATCTATAGGGTTTACCTACTGCCCTGTGGCCAGACGGTTGCTTGCAGTCGGGTGAGTGATGTCGCCTCGGGAGCTAGTGAGGATGAGGAGGGTAAAATCTTTAGGAGACGGTAAATCACAGCAGTCACCCAAACTGTGGCTTAACGAGAAATAATAGCACAACAAACAGCTACAGCCCTGAAATGTCGACCCCAACTAGGAACGGACAGAGGGACTACGTCAAAACTTTGTATAACCAATTCCCTAGATAGATCTCCCTGTATTTGCAATGTGTGTGTGCTTTTTTAATGTTAGGTATGAAAAATTAATGATGTGACCGTGCATTGCTTCTGTATATCAAAACCTTTTTTTTTACATGATTTATTGCATTTCAAAGGACTTTCATCTCAACTTATTTATACAACTTTCATACAGTATATAGCACTTCATTCGGTCAAATGTTTATCAAAACCCATTTATTTAAAGACCCTTTTCTGCACATATTGTTTATATACGGAATGTCATCATTTTATGTGGAGGCTTTTTTCTTTTCTTTTTTTTTTTTTAAATAGCCTTGGAAGTCAGGCTTGAGATTCTTTAGGCTCCTCTGGTCATTCTATCTAAATTCCCCTTGAGTTTGCCAACTATTTGTTGTAATTAATATTGAGCTGAAATTATCTGGACTCTGTAAGCAAAATCCTGGCTTAAGTCAGGACCATCCCCCAGTCAGCAAATCCCAGGTTGCTTCTGCTACCAGTCACAAGTTAGTAGCTGCTGATCCTGCCCTATTCTACCAGTGCAGACAAAAGGCTTGGTCAAATCACAGAAAATTGTTTTTGTGACTGTGAGTTAGTGCCAAGGTTTATTTACATCTATGAAGTCCACCCTCAGATTTTTCAGTCTGCCTAAACTTTAATTCTGGTCCTTCACATAGGACTGGTACACAACTTGGATCTCTACCTGAAATTCATTGCAAATCTGCTTAATTGTCAATTAACATCTTTCCCCATGTTTTACCTGTTGCCTTTTGAGCACTGTCTTCTGCTGTTGCTTGTCTTCGTCGGCTTCTTTCCCCTGGGCCAGGTGCCACCACTGCCATGAGTGCCTTACTGAGGATGCTAAGCCAAGCTGGACAAGCCACATGAGGTCACCACCAGTGCAACCTTTCTGCTGCCCACAGAAGCACTGTTTGCCAGTTACAGGGATGGAAAAGCTCTTGCCAGGCAAAGGAAACACATGAATGTTATTTGAGGTCTGTGGTCTTTGACATTCTCTGTTTCTCCAATTAAGTTTATGCAAGGGTTCAGGCATAACCATAAGATACTTGTCATATCTGGCCCTCTTCTTTTACATTCCTTTTCCTTAAAGCAGTTGGAAAGTCGTGCTCCAATGAGCTAACAATGTAGTATGTGTAGATACAGTGAGCATTATGTGAAGGGGACACTGACAATTCATAAAACCCAGTGCTGATAGGTTTCTTTGAAGGAGGCAGGAATAAAGAAACTGGAACGTTCCTGTTTTAGAAGCAGGGAATGTACACACTGAAACCTCATACTTATAAATCTTAATACTTAAGGGTACTTCTTTAAAGTTAGTCGGTTAAAAGATTTCTCTATAGACAAGCAAAACAGGTAGAGCTTGCTTAAGTAAAAAAGACAACGTAGGGTGAATGGGTTCCTAATCTCGGCACTTCAGCTAAGTTCCTGAAGTGTGATGGAATGACTTTTGCCCTAAGAGATTAACTAGATTGGTCTCACACAGGAAAACTATGGCAGAGCCAGGAAGCAAGTTTACTGCAGAGCCTTACTTCTAAGACAGGACCCCATAAAATCAGTAGCCATCCATAGCTGGGAGATGACCTGTCCTCTCCCGCGTTCACTGTTTCTTTATTGACTTTTATTTTCTGGGGAAGTGATTATAGCAAACTCTGTAAGACCTCATTCCTCATTTTATAAATGTTCAAATCTTAATAAGGGTACAATTATGAGAAAGGAGGTTTTAAATGAACCAATTCTGTGCCAAGTAGATGAAGGAATCTTTGAAGTGATCCCACCTTTGATTTATGTACTGGCTAAACCTTGAGTTTCAATCTAGATTTCCTCAGCAAATCTCTTAAATCAAAAGTTTCATTGCGCTGCAGTTCAGGAATTAATCTGACTGTGAGACTAAGGGGAAAAATATTGTACCGCAGAACAGTAAACTGCTGTAACTTCAAAGTTAAACTGAAACTAAAGAAAAACATGCTTTGCATTATTAGTATGATAGGGCTTTAGCCAGCCCGCAACTTCCTCCTGACTCTTGGCCTGCACCCTTGTTCTCAGGGAGGTTTCTGATTTTAGCCAAATACTCACTGAAATGTGTCCTCTCTTCATGGCTGGAATCACCGGCTCCAATCAGCCTAACATAAGGACAGAGCAGTATTTTAGATTGAACTTATCCAAATATTATTGGTATATTATATTTCATAATTACTTTGGATCTTCCTTCTCCTTGCAGTAAAAAATGTATTTTGGCTCTACAGTCACATAGTCCTGACACCTCAGATATAATGGTTCTTTCAGAGCCGTGAGGTGGCCGTTGGTCTCTTTTCTTTGTGAACTCAACGTAACAGAGCGTTTGAACAAGTGTTAAAAGTCATCCCTCTTTAGCAAAATGCACTGGGCAAGCTGTGCTTGACCTCCATGTGTTGTGAGTGTCTCCAGCTCTTTATGTTTATGAAATCCTCTTCCCCGTCTTTGCTCTGTGAAGTCTCCTCCCAGAGCTGGGCTCTACAGTCCATCGCTGGGGCTGACGCTCTGGTACCTCAGGTCCCCAGGAGAAAAATGATGGCAGGAACATTTGCAATCTAGTCACTTACTGAAATGAAGACAACCACGTAGGAATTGAAAACTTGTGTCATTCAGCAAGTAAATAAAGACATTTTTAATTAAATATTAAAATTTCTCCAACAAACATAGCAGGTCAATAAGTCTTGCAATTACCTTTCATAATTTACTATGCCAGTCTTGACATCTGTAGTAAATGACAAGAAATTTTATTGTAGAAATGAATAGGCCATCACTCGCAGTCAATTCTAACCAACAGAGGGCTTAAAAAAACATCTTATAGAATGGAAAGGTCTATATTTAAGAATTGGGAAAAGCAACTTACTTGTCTCCATCTCATCCAAGATCAGCTGGGGGAAGACATGGGATTATTTCTGAGACAGGCAAAGGGATGGTACATTCAGTGAACCAGTTGTCCTCTCCTTGGGCTGGTGGGGGAGAGAGATGGTAGCATAGGAAAGGTGGGTGAGTAGAGGGAGGAAGGCTCTCTGTAGGAAACTCTAACCACTCAGGGTCAACCTGAGCCAATGCACACGTGTTAGGTATATAAGGAGCAGCTGAAGCAGCAAAAGGTTAGCTTTTTTCAGAAACTGAGCGGAAAATGGCCAGGCAGAGTTGTGCTGCTGAACTTGGCATGGATGCTTTCCCTAGGAGTGGGTAGTTTGAATGGGGATATGAAGAAGCAGCGGAGGAGGGAAGGAGTCAGTAGGGGCAGAGAACTTTCACAAAACATGCCTGAATATTACATCTGTGCAGCCTTTGATCAGCAGTCAAACTCTAGAAACCTTTTGTGCAATCCACTCATGGGAATAAACGTTGAAGATGTCAAAAGAACATAGTAACCTCTCCGGAGCACGCTATTGCACCAGAGAGAGGAGCCCAGCTTCTCTCTCTTTTATTAAATTCTGCTTTCCCGTGAGCAGGGTGTCTCTCAAGGATTCCTTGACACTGTTTCTCTTAGGATTGTATAAATGCGGCCAGATTCCTTTTCAAGTCTTCTCATATACCACCTGCTGCCTTCCCAACTGGCCAGTGTCCTCGGTTGTTATTACTGTGGGAGAAGCTATACAAGAAAAATTAGAGGCGTAAGAAAAATGAGGAATTTGGGAGACGTGATGGCTGGAGCTGTTGTGAGACACAAAGTGCTTAAGGCAGAGGGTGGCTTTGCGTTCAGGGCTCCTTTGTGCGGTGCCCCCAGTCAGCATCGCGCCCTGTTTGCGTGCTGCTAACGTTACGTGTATTGCTGAGATGAATGAGGGTTGTTACACGGTGTTTATTCATTCTGAACTTACAAGTCCCTGGATATAAGTTTCCATGACAAATTAGAACATGCTTGAATGGCACAAAAACTGGGGTTTTCTTTAAAATGTATTTACACACATTTTCTTATGTTTCAGTAGCAGTGAGTATATTGATTACAGGGCCATTTTAGTGGCTTTATTTTCCCATGTGAAAATTTAGAGTTATTAATTGTAATTTATTTATAAGGCACAGAGGGGTAGAGGAGAACCTCAGCTGCATTAGCTAGTAATGTCTATTGAAGATGCAGGCTCGAGCACGCTTGCAACTCTGGTGTCTGTGACGGCTGCTGTGTGAGGAGTCAGCAATAAATGTCTCACTTTGGAAAAATATGAGAAATTTTGAAGTGCTCTTTCCACAACTCAGTTTTAAAAAATAGGGGTTGAAACCCAAGAAGCCTCGATGCTCTCACCACCAACTATGGGACTACCAATTTGAAAGAGCCTGTTCTCTGGTGGTTGCAGGAGAGAAAAGGAGAGGAGCCACATGGGCTGTTGTTTTTTTGTTGGTGTTGCCTTGACATCGTTTGATGCCTTTTTCATATGGATCAGCAGCACAGTGGTTCTAGACAGAATCACAGAATGATAGAATGATATGGGGTTGGAAGGGACTCTGGAGATCATCTAGTCCAACCCTCTGCCAGAGCAGGTCACCCAGAGCAGATCCCACAGGAACGTGTCCAGGCGGGTTTGGAATGCCTCCAGAGGAGACTCCACCACCTCTCTGGGCAGCCTCTGCCAGGGCTCTGCCACC
>JAOXJM010000023.1:83832971-83849172 GCA_026413425.1 Tringa solitaria | reverse complement strand
CACCTCCCACCAGACCAGGTTGCTCAAAGCCCCATCCAGCCTGGTCTTGAACGTTCTTGGTCTTCAGACCCCACACAGGACCAGCATGGTTACTAACCACTAGAAAACTGAGGGGTTGAGGTCTGGATTTGTTCTTCTTCTTCTGAGCAGAGCTGCTCTCTGCAGAGGAACTGGGACACAGGCATGAGCATCCCATGCTGATGTTTTTGGTTCCCTTTTGACCGAGAGGATGCCCCTCACCTCCTGGGAGAGCCTGCCAAAGAGCGAGCTGTCATTGGAGAGCTTGAATTCATCATCCCATTGTTCCCTCTCCCTGGTGGTGACCCATCTCCCCTGGCTAGCCCTCAGCTCCCCACAGCAGCCATCTGACCTCTCCCACCATGGGAAGGCGTTATCAACCGGCGAGGAGTGGGCTCGCTGGGAGATGGGACTCATCCCACTGATTCAAGGAGGCAGATCTATCTTAACACTTATCTCCCGGTTAAAGCCTCCTCCCTCTCTGACAGTTATTTCTAGGCCTGTATTTCATACTCATCACCAGCACCAGGAGGGAACCTTTCCACAGACAGATAAGTGGCACCAAATTAAAGAGCACGAAATGGATGTCTTTCCATATTTAAAGAGCCAGTAGCAATTTGTACGTCCCGGGCATGCCAGAGATGGTAAAATCTAATCACTTTCCATGCTTTAAATGCTGTGTAAACATGAGGTAATTGCTCTTATATGTGAAAAATGATGTGTCTCATGTCAAGAATGTATCAAGACCAAATTTTTAGCTTTGTGAAATATTGTCGAGCCCAGCCCCTGCTCAGCAAATCTTTCCAGACTCGAATAAGTCACTAAAACAAATAAGGCTGTTCTTATTTATGAGACTGAGAGTTTATCTTGATTAGATATAAAGGATGTAAATAATGGCTCTCTTTTAGACAACTTCAAACATAAAAGAAATAAACTACATATCTATCTGTTTTCAGTATATCTAAAACACACTCATCAGCCACTGCAAAACACTTAATGGTCTTGATAAATGAAATGTATGCAGTTAATCTCAGTAATTTTGCCCCTAAAAACTAAAAATCCATCTTTGCTACTTTTTTTTTTCAGAAAGGAAATAACAGCAAAATATACCATTAGTCGCAAAGTATAATCTGTTAACATCAAAGCTAATGGTTTACTGGCTGGTTTTTCAAACCACTGTTTCAAGGTTTTACATGTCTGCAAGCATTTCTTCAGCAATTATTAAGATAAAGTAATAGAGAAACAGGGTATTGGTATTTCATCAGTGCTGGGGGAATGATGAACAACACTAGCCCCAGACCCCAGGCATGATGTGGGCAAGGCTGGTGGGTTTCTCCCCCCTCAACATTTGAGTTTCAGGGACCAGATGTCTAGCAGAAGACCTCAAATAAAACAACAGGGAGAAGAGCCTAGGAGCGTGATTCTTTCGGAGGGGAACATTTATCTCTGACTTATTTCATCATGCAACTTTCTTGACAATTTCTTCTGATAATCTCCAGCCATGGATACCGAGATAACATCAACTCTGCATCTTGTGGATAAAAATTAGCCCTCAGGATGGGCTGTCTTACAATCAGAAATACTTGAAAAGAAAGCAATGTGTTCACAGTCTTCAGTTTACCGTTGCTTGTGTTTTCTTTGCACCACTCCTCCAGCGAAGCCAAGGCTCATGTGCAGCCCAGGTGAATGCATCAAATCTCTCTTTCCTCTGAGCTGCGATTTTGCTTGTTCTTTCTAAGCACTTTTGTCTCCCCATGACATCAGTGGGAGATTCTCTGACAGGTTTACTGCCAAGTATCACCATCTGTGAAAGACTTCATTGTCCTCAGTTTAAAAGACAGGAATTAAAAATAAATAAAATGTTGCTAGAAATATTCTTGGAAAGGCTACCAGCTTCTATTTGCAGTAAAACAGATCCTTAACTTTAGTACCAGAATACCTGCAGCTTCTGATATGTAATAATCCATTACCTACAGTATTACAATCATCTATCTTGCACTATATAGAGCACAAAATTAAATTTGGCAATTCCTTTGGCAAGGCTTCCCTCAGCAAGTCCATAACGTCTGGCTGACCAAAAGCATGACCTTTCAGACAGCCATCCAATGTTTACATCGGGGATACAACAGACCTCAAAGAAATAGTTCCAGTGGTTAACAAACATCACTGTGAAACATCACAACATGTTACCATAGACCAAATGTGTCTTGTCAGGGCTGCCAGTTACTAGAACATGGTAAGATTTTGCCTTGCTGAAAAAAAATCCTCTGTCATCATAAATCTCTCATGCAGAGGAAGAAGAGTTAAGCCTTTTTGTAGCTTTCTCTTTGTTAAAATAAGGGTCATGAAATTATCTGGGCTCCCCAGGAAGTCTAGTTTTCCAGACTCTCTCCCTTCTCTTCTTTGAACCCTATGAATTTGTCAATATCCTCTTATAACACTGGAAATTTCTATCTGAGATAACATACACAGATTTACTAACAGCCTGGGGTGTCACATTGAGAACCTGAATGCAGGGGAGTCCAGCTTTGCCTATCTCCCATGTAAACAAGGGAGAAACAAGCAAAATTCAGAAATTCAGCCTTGCATGAAGCACGAGCTTGGTCCTACTTTGGATCCCGGGACTGATCTATGTCTGAGCAGAATTTTGCTCTCACTGTCAAGAAAATTTTAGGAGACAAAGATTAGAAGCTTTCAGAGTGACAGACTAACTCCAAATTTCATTTGAATAGCCTGGATCCCTGATCCTGTATCCTCAGTGCTCCTGGAATCACAGGTTCCTCTCTCTCTCAGGATGAAATACTCCACAGAAGTCCTCCACTTGATTAAGGGTGAAAATTGTAACTCTGTATGAGCACTTGGTACATTCAGTTAGCTATTTAGTCAGATTTCAGGAAGCGTTTAAGTCTAGCAGACATCTAACTAACATCTCTGGATCCCGTGGCTTGGAAAATCAAGCCAGCTAGCTATTTGTGCCATTATCTATATAAAGTCTTTGCAATTGTGATCTCACGTGCCTAAGCATAGGTATTTTGGTTCCTAGCTTTATAAATCCAAAATACTCTCAAATACAGGTTTTGGTCTGCTTTTGTGCTTTAGGAGGCTCAAATCAAACATATGTTTACTTTTTATCTTCATAGTAAGTATAGAATCAACTGTTTAATGCTGTCTGAATTGTACTTGGCATATAGGAAACAAGATGTTACCTTTGGCCCGAACCATTTTTAAAGAGCGTGGAGGGTGAGTAGAGGAGCCAAAGGAATTATTTTTGCATGTAACATTTAAGATATATAAATGGGGTGGAGCTTAAATCCCTGAGCTTTTGGAGATTATGCTCAGGAAACCATACTTTATGTGGTCATAAATAAAGCAAGAAAAATATCAACTTAACTGTGGCATGTACCTTTATGTGGGTATATTATGGAATTCTAATTAAAATGAATGCGGTAATAAACCAATCCACCCCTAACAGCAAAGCGAAGCAAAGCAAAACCCTCCCTCCCCCTTTTCTACCGCTTTAATGGTATTCTGAATCCCACAAATAAAACTGGCGAGAATACACATCCTGTTCTTACACTATTAAAAACTCTAGTTGTGGATTATTGCAGTTTCTTATTGTTTCAGGACTCTTTCCAAGTTACACTTTATCACAGGGAATACCAGGCAGGACAGGACCATTAGGATGCCAAAGAGTGTTGCAACAAATGATCAGCGTAGGTGAAGAAAAGGCATCAACCGGCAGTTCATGGCGACGCCAGGCCTGCCCTGGCCCTTCCCTGCACTCCTACGCTCTGGGATCAAGCACATGGACAACTTCTACTGTGAGTCCTTGCTTCCCAGCTCTGCACACACTGGCTAAGATGCAGCCGTAGGCACGTGCTGGACCCAAATGCAGAATCAGTGCTCTGGGCCAGCAGCCATGCAAAAAATTGTGATGTTCATCGTCCAGCAGAGATGGTAGGACACATTATTGAAACCTGCTGAGTCCTCTCTTTCCAAAAGCAGAAAAAATAACCAAGCAGGTACCAGCAGGATCAAAAACCACCATAATTAGAACAGAAATGTGACTAGGATTGCCTGTCCTACAGGTGTTAATGTGGGATTGCTTCTACTGGTGGAAGCACCAATGCTAGCTCTAAAAAACTGAAAGCTCAGAGCTCTTTATTCAAGCGTCTTAATACAACTCATTTTCTTCAGCCAGCATGCCAGCTTCTTCAAACTCCTGTCCTCTGGGACACTGAAATGTCAGTATTTATTGAGGCTCAGCTCTTTGGGAGGAACAGTAAGAACTCAGGGCTTACCACCAACAAAAGAGCAACGTCTTCCAGCATTTGCCCTTTTCCCAGCAGTGGGTTCTAGAATGGCTATCTATATATGCAGTACAATGATCATCATATTCAAAGCAAAACTTTTTCTCCCACTTCTTAATTATTCATGAAATATAATTCCTCTTAAATACCATACTGTTGAGCAGTGATTTATTTTCCAGTTGGATGTAAGCTTTCTAAAACTTGAAAGATTAATTAAGTTCAAAGGAAAATCGTGCTCAATTGACGGATATTAATTCTGACAGATCTTGGTCTAATAGATTCTCAAAGGCTACCAGGCATGGAGAATAAAATGTCCCCAGGAAACCTATTTCAGTACTTCTTGGCATTACTCTTGGAAAGGTTTTCTTAACGTCTAACCTGATTCTTTCTGACCGCAGTGCAAGCCCATTGCTTCTTGTTTTGTACAGCATGGACGTGGAGAACAGACTGTTCCCTTCCTCTTTCTAACAGCCCTTTCTATACTTGACACATAATTTGGTGTGATTTTATAGGACTGTATGTTCACCAGGGACTTATAGTTAAAATGATACTCATTTGAAGTCACTGGGTAAAAAACAAACGAAGAACAAATGTAGAATTGTTTGCAAACAAAGATAGTGAAGATAAAACTGAGAATCTACCATATGTTTTCACCAGCTGGAGTTCATTCAACATTTTGTTAGTTCTGCTCTTAAATGTGTTGTGAAGCTTACTTTTGAGGTCCTTCTCACAGGCTATGTCACTGGCAAGAGGTCCTCAATCGATGGACAGCATACTGCAAAGAGTTCTCCAGCAGTTGTCTTAGAGGGGAATGTTGCTAATGTGTTTCCCATCCCTTGCTCTGAAACCCCCAACACAGTGTTTTCCTTCCTCACTTGAAAGTATTCTCCTGTGATGGACTAAGAGAGTCCCAGCGAGAGAATGGGATTCTTGCAGCAATTTTTGGAAGAGCTTCTTTCCAAGTGTCAGGCTTCCTCAAGCATTGTGGAAAATCCGAAGTTGTCTGGTAGGGGATTAATTAAGAGTAGTCAAACAGGATGTGGAGAATAGCATGAAAGGGCTTGAGAGGCTCTGGTCTAAGACTGTGTCTGCACTGTGTTACTCTGTGCAGTACAGATTTATTCCTGTAATTCTTTTTCATTGGGAAAGAAAAAAGCTGCCAAAATGGAGCCAGAGCTTTTCTTTGAGTGAATTGAGCAAAACTTGTCTTTGTATACATACAATTAATATGAAACCCAA
Organism: Tringa solitaria; assembly: GCA_026413425.1. NCBI lineage: Eukaryota > Metazoa > Chordata > Aves > Charadriiformes > Scolopacidae > Tringa > Tringa solitaria. The sequence continues at coordinate 83,843,605 of JAOXJM010000023.1, read as the reverse complement.
ATTGTTTACAGGAAATTGATGTTTTGGTATGTTCTAGGAAAGAGTGAATTCCTGTTGGGAATCAGTCTAAAAACAGTGGCAATTTTTGGCTCAGGACTGTAGAGGTTAAATTATAGCATATAATGCAGTATGACTGCAAGGTTCCTGCTGCTCAGAAACGGCAGTGTAACATGTACAGACAGAGAATCCCTGGCTTGCCCAGGCCAGATTTAAATATTCAGCGATGTTTTAGCAGAGTAACTCAATATTCAATATAAGATGGTGGTGTCTTGAGTTTGCTGCCAAGAAGTTCGCTCAGAGGGACAGTTTTTGTTGTCTGTGCACTGCTCTGAATTAGAAGATGTGTCATATAACACTTATCTTAGATAGCGTGGGGGCAGCCAGTGAATGGTAACTGTGTTCTCCTGAAACAACAAGGATGTCATGTAGCACTTTTGGAGAGATAAGTGAACCATTGGACTGGGAAGGGTATGCAAAGGATACCAAAGTTCAGCAGCTAATTAGGGTGTTATCACTTGAAAAGTAACATAACTGAATGAATGAAGTCATGGCATCTAGGGAAAAAGCTTGTCATTTGTTAAATTATTTTGCAGTGTACATGAACCATACAATGGTGACATTCTCAGGAAGGCAATGTAGCAGAATTGGGACAAACAGAAGTTTAGTTTAGCTCCTGAATTTAGGGCATTTGTAAATGTTTATAACGTTATTAACTGTTCACATGCACATCGCCATCCTATCAGTAGGAAATCAAAGCTCCAACTAAAATTCCAGTAGATGGAGTTTATAATTTGGGAACATGAAGTCATCCTGGCGCACTCTTCCCCGAACAATTATTTGAACTCTTACTAAGAAATTTATTTAGTGAAATTGTAATTTCATCTTTAGAAGGAAACAAAAGATGGACTTAGAGTTTGACACAGAATTTACCATTCAAAGCTAGGTGGCATCCTACCCTGTCCCAGGCTGGGCCCTAATCTGGTAGGTTGCAAGTTATGCAGGTGAGCTCGGTAGGCAAAGGAGTTATTTTTCAGTGTGGTGAGTGTGTTTGAGTCAGTTTGACGCAAGCGAAAAGCCCCATGCAGAGGAAGGCAAGCTCATCTGGTCATGCTGGCTGTGCGTGGGAGGGAGGCCCACTGCAGCAGGATCTGGCAGCTCTCTGTGAAAGGCTAGGAGAGCAGAGACACTTAATTTCTCAAAAAAAAAAAAAACAACGTAGGATTATCCAGTAAATCACATAACCTTGAACTGTCCAAAAATGTAACATGAACGTGGTGATAGAATAATCACTACAGTCCATTGACGTAAACAGGACAACGTACAGGGGCATACCAACACTCGGGAGCATGGGATGCAGAAAAACGACTCCAGGCAAGGAGAAAATGAATGGCTGGAGTCTTATCTAACATGATAAGAAGCATTTACTTCTGAAGAAACTATTAAAGGACCAATTCTCTATCATGCACTTACTTAGGGAGTACTAATTTGGCAATTATTTGCAGTGAAGAATGTGGCCATTAATGGGCCAGTCTTGGTGCCATTGGAGAAATCTAATAGTGGTTGGAAGGGAGATGGGAAGGAAGACATGGAAAGATGCAATAGGTCATATGAGCTTACGGGAGAGATTTGCAAATCACACAGGAAGCATATGAAACTCTCAAGCGATCCCCTGATGCTGTTATGAAGGAGGTATTTTTCAAATATGGCTGAGAAGCCCCAAACAAGCTTCCCTCAGCCCTAAGTATTTCCCTTCCCCTCCATGCATATGGACACATATTCTGTAGGACAGCCTCCTGTTCAAGCATGGAGGCTCTCTCTGGGACACTTGTCCAGTACAATGGTCATTCCCTTTCTTGCTGCTTTACTGTTTCAGTCTCTGGGCAGAAAAATGCTATGTTGCGTCTGCAGACGGTTGTGAAGCAGATATTACATCAACTCACAGAAAACCCCAAAAAAGAGGGACACTTTTCAAGCCAAGAGGCAAAAATACCATCACCCACTGCCCATCTCTGTGGCCGTTGAAGTTAAAGGAAGGTGTCCACTGCTATCAGTGGCGGCTGCCTCTGACGATGACGAATTGCAAAAAAGTATGTGCAAAGCACGGAGACTGATCAGACAGGGGATGGGGCAGCCGGGATTCTTCTCATAAATTGCTCATGACAAATGGCCGGGCCACCTTTAAGTCGTGCTGTGGTGAAATGGATATTTGCTGGGAGCAGTAGGGAAACGAAGGTAAAGGCAAATGGTGAAATTCTAAATTAAAGAAAAAGAAGGAAAAAGAGGGGATGTAATTTATACACACTTTTCTGGACTTTACTTTGTTGTCTGTTCCTGCTTTTATGAAGAAAGAGAAAATGGTCAACATAGGATCTGCAGAACTCTTCAGGCAGCCTTTTAACATAATATGTGATCGTTGGATCTAAATTGTAGTCTGAAAAACTATTTAGATAATGAAAACATGGAATGCAAACTAAGGCAATAAACACGTAAAGATATAGTTCGGGGCTAAAATCTTTCCACATTATTAAAAATCTAACTCATCCAACAGAACATTTGCAAACTTTTTTGCTCTGTGATTTATTACAGAGGCCATCGTAATCAATTACTTTTAATTAATAGAAGATGGAAACATTAATTGGTCCTATTTAAGTTTGATTGTATTAAATGATTCTACCAGTGATCAAAAATGTATTTCGAGAGGGAGTTTAGGCTAATATATCAGCAAATGAGGCGCTATAAACATGATTAATATGCACATTAGACTTTCCTTATCACTTTTTGTTGGCAGTTTTTATCCGGTCACAGCTGAAATTCCATTGAGTTCTTTCTCCTTTTGTATAAAATACAGATTATGTGGAGACAGCCGTCTGAGCAACTGGAGTTTCATCTTGTATGGCCATTAATTATTATTGCTCCTTTAGTATTTCTTATCTATCACAGAGATGTAGGACTGTATTTTTATAGACATTTGCCGGTAGGAAAAAAACAGGCTTTCGTGTGATGGCGCCTCAGTGTTTTTTTTATTGGAGAAAGGATCAACGACACATTTTCCACATGTATGTAAGGGTGGAATAAGATGTTTACAGCTGTCACCATTAAGTAGGTATGTATATTTGGTAACACACCAGGGAAGTTGTTGGAAGGTATAGCCAGCCTTTTTTGCAATGCTTCAGTCTGGCCTTTTTTTTTTTTTAATATGTCCACAATTCTTTTGTATTTATTTCAAGGGAATAATATCCAATGTGAAATTTTTCACTTAATTTTCCCCACAGTTGGAAAAACTTAAGAATACGTTGCTCTCCTGCTAGTTTGCTAATGTGCAAGTGCTGCTCTGCACCGTGCTCAGCTTTGTTTTCTTCTTTCTTTTGCTTCTCTCCCTTCACAGGGGAAAAACTTGCATTCACTCCTGATTCAAGAACAGAAAAGATCTGTTGCTACTGCAGCTGCCTCAGACACCCCACAGCCATCGTGACCGTGACAGAATCAGCTGCAGAACAGAGAAAATAACCTCAGATGCTGCATTTTTGCTCCACTGTTACCAGTGAGAATCATCTGTGGACCTCATGGACAGATCCAAACCTTCTTGCTTCCAGCCCAAAGTTGCCCAACGCCAGTGTACATGTTACTTGTCCTAGGGCCAACATTTAAGAAAAAAAAGGGTAATATCCTGCTCAGCCTCTTTTTCCAAGGTGTGCTCGGTGCAGTGTAGACATCTTTAGCCCAGCCTGGGCTGCCAGCAGAGGTAGACCTGAGCTCCTGTACACACTTGTTTCTGTATGAACTCATAGCTGTCACATGTTAGTAGCTGGTTGAACTGTTTATGCAGTTCAAATTTTTGGCACAACCATCATATGTAGGTGAGTTGTACTCAGCTGGTGCCCTTCGAATACCCAGGCATCTCTCTTCCTCAGTTGTTCCCTGCTGAGGAATTCCCTACTTACATTAGTAATTATTATTAGTCTGCACATGACTTCTTTACTATTTCATTTCTCCCTGCTCTAAAAGCCACCCCGTTTGCCTTATATGATATTTTGATTCCTCTCTGTACTAGTGGTTCCTCCTGACTCTGTGTGCTCTATTCATCTCATTGGCATACACCGCATTTTCGGGCCAAGTTCACTATTGAACACGTTGAGTAAGAACAACTCCAAAACTGATGCAAACCTACTAGCAACTTTCTCGGGCTTGCTGTGCCTCCCTCCCCTGCCAGTTCCTCACACACCCCACATTTTTTACTGAGCTCTGTCTTCTTAGGGTTAACTATTTCTGGTGTTACTCCAAAACAAATGTGCAATGAAGTCTGGATAGTTATGGAGGGATTACTCCAGATTTAAATCAGCATTGATGGCCCCTCTTTGCTCTATAGAGACAATAATTTTCAGTTATATTCACTCGTTTTTGTTAACCTTTGCTTCTTTGGAAAAAAAGGAAAGCCTTTTTTTCAGGGATCTGGCCAAGAGAATACGTTTTTCCACTCTTTTCTGTAGTGGATATTTATAGTAGATATCAGTTATTTTCTGTACTGAAGAAATATCTGCAGCATCTTTTCCAGCTGCTTTGGAGAAGCCTTTGGGTGAGAGTGAAGAGGCTGTGAGAGCTCAGGGATGGGTGGCTTCATACATGAGGACAGTCTGGTTGCACCGAACAGGCTTGAGGGTGTGTGACCGAGTATGAAGGTGTCTCCAGGACCCACCACTGGTTGTTGTGTACCCAGAAAGGGACCAAGCTGTCTTTATGGGATCACTGTCCCCTGTAGATGGGGCTCTGTCCCAGCCCCGGCACAGGGACCTCCACCCAATGTTCAACAGTCTACTTAAATCCTCCTCCTCCTGCATGGGCGCCGACAGTTACTTATTCAAAAAACTATTTTGGAATAGTTATTCTGCCACAAATGTATCCTCTCTCTTTCTCAGGAAAAAAACCTTTGTAGACAAGCCGTAATGAGATATGGTTGGCTTGCTGCATGTCCAGGGACCTGATTTGCAGCAATGTAAAACAGACGTCCCAAATTAGTGGATACTTTTTCTTTCAGACTTTGTGTGCCTCCATTTCCTATCTGTGGAATGGATTTTATTTTATTTTCCTCTTGCTGTCCTTTGGGGCCAGGGTGAAAATCAGATTATATTTGTAATGGGTTCAAATTTTCTAGAAAAATGTTTGAATTTGAACACTGAGGAGGAAAAAATGGCCTAAAGCTTCACACAGGAAAAAAAAATGAATAAACCCCCAAAATGTTGATTAATGAAGTGAGCACTGTGCAGTCATGTGGGCGTTTAGAGGGAATAAATGTCTCCTGATCTTGATGTCTTTTTAACATCATCTGTTGGATGTCATTCAATGTACATTGCCTCACTCTGTTAGATGAGACCTGCAGCAAACTGCCAAGGGAATTGCAGTCAGAAGTTTAGGCCAAACATTTAATATTCAAATTCTTGCCTCAAAAGTTACAGGTGATAATAATTGAAGCATGCAATATTTGCCAACATCTTTTTTTTTATGTTTTCGATCGAGCACTGCGCCAAGGGATGCTATACATATAAATACAGTCCAAACAAATTTGGCCCAAAATAAAGAATTTTTTAAAATATCTCTGAGCAATCCAAACTCAGCTTTAAACAAATTTGTTACAACATCCATTACAAAAGAGCTACCCCTGGTTACTGGGTTGCTAATATTTATTTCTAGCTTTTTTTTTTTTTCCTGAAGTAAACTGCACCAGGAATTCAGGCACCGGCTCAGAAACTCACACACAGGCTACGTCCACACTAGTAAATTAAAAGGCGTCAGGGCACAGGCCCAAGCTTTAGCACACAGTCACTGCTACATGTCTATCATTGCTCCTCAGACTTGTTTTTGACTTAGACCAGCCATTGCTCTCCCAAACAGTCCCTGGGGCTGCTCAGGAATAAGCGTGATCCAGACATTATTCCCAATAACCACTTTGAAAACAGCTGAAAGGCAGTTTTGAACATTCTGAAGGCAGAAGGTTAATAGTATGGACATGACCAAATTATGCCAGTTGGCCTCAGCACAGCCTTGGCAGTAGATAGTTTACTAGGACAGATGAGTTATAGAGTACTTTTGTTTGCAGACTTCATGCAATATAAATACTGCACGTTTGCCAGCGACGCAAGCTTCGGAGAGGTCCTGTTAATGAAATCACCTGACATCCAACTGCCAACAATCTTCTCGAGCAATTAATAACTGCAGCAAAAGTTCCGGACAAAGTTTTCCTTTTCTTAATTGCATTGGACCGGAGTCTGTCTCCTTACTCCATGCGCAAAGGTTTGAGGGCAGCCTTTAGCCTAAGGTTTTTCACAACGTTTTTTTAAAAGCGGTTTCTATCACTGAAGCTTTTGCTGTTCTCTAAAGAGCTGTTGTCACAGAGATTTGGCTCAGGAAAAGCAAAGGGCAGGAAACAAAAAAAAAAATAGCTCTAGAGAAAGATTGCTGAAAGAATTACACTAATACTAAATAATGAAGAAGAATGTAAACAGATTATAGATACAAAGAGCCTGAGATCAACTAATGGCTGAAAAAATAGATGACAGAGATAAAAAATGATAAGACTTGTCAGAAAGAACAAAGCCTGTGTGTGCATCATTCAGATTAAGGAATTAGAGTCAAAAGGTTAAGTGTGCGCAACAATGAATATGAAAAATGGGGAAAAAAAGAAGTAAAAGGCAATTTGTTTCATAAATCAGTTCTAGTCTAACATTGCTGTAGGGGAAAAAAAAAAGTGTGTTGAAGTCTGTTGAACCAACAGATAGCTCTGGCTGGACATCAGCGTAAGGTTAGGTAAAAAGGTATTGGTATTTTCAGCAGCAGATAAAAGTCCTCTGTTTGAAGTGCTGTAAATACTGGCCTCAGGTTACCTATCATCACGTGTTTTGTCTTGTGGTGGCAGCCAAATGGATCTTCAGTCTTACAGCCCATGGGTCTGGAGAATTTTTTAACACTATCTCATGCACACTCAAGTTTGTGGATCTAAACACTTTTTGGTTACTTTAGAGAACAGGGATGAAGAAAAGAGGTTCTACCCATCCTATAGTAGGTGGGTGCTGGCCACGAGGTACACGTTCACCACACATAATTATGCAGGGTGCGCCTGCAACATCTGTTCTCTTTACTGCAGGAAATTCTTCTGAGAGAAGCTCAAAGTGGGTAGTAGATATCTGAAAGCACTTCCAGTTTATTGGATAAATATGGAATGTTTCTAAATCTGCCATTTTTAGAACGAACGAAAATATATACTGGACAATTACCAGCAACAATAGCTAAATTTACAGTGCTTTCCTGTTCTAAGTTTAGAGATATTGTTGAAATCTGCTCCTGGTGGTGAAGACAAATCCAATTGGTTACAGTATACATTATGGAGCAGGAGCTCTCCATCTGCAATGTCTCCACTTCAGGAACAAGAGTAGTGGCACAGTTTGTACAGCAAGTGGTTTGGGCCTGTCTATTCTTCAAATGAAATTATTTTCATCCCATCTGAAAGGACTAGCTGTTCACATCCCCTTCATCATGTCAGTAGGGCATAATGTAAAAAAGGCCAATTTATTCTGAAGTGGAACTGAGCTCTGCTCATAAAGTCTCCCTCAAGAACTACATGATGACTTGTGCACAGGGGCCATAAAGATGCCTTTTCTGTGACTAATACAGAGAAAAAAAATTCTATTCCCTTTCCAAACATCCACAATGCACTGAGATGCACTTGTAATGCTGTAAACAGTACCTAAGATTGGTCATACCAATACCTGTCTCCTGTCTCTGGTGGTGGCCATGGGCAGATGGCCAAAGCAGGGTGTACCAACAGGGTGAGTGCATACTGATACGCCAATATACCCTCCCAACTTCCAACTTTTAGTAACTTTGACGTTTCATGAAGATCCTTTTAACGTTAATAGGTCTAATTTCTTTTCTGAACCCAGGGCAGTTTTGGTATCTTCAGTGTGCTGTGCCAATGAGCTGTATGGTGAAATGGCATTTTTTATAAAGAGCCAGCCCCATGGGTTGGGTGTGTGACATTTAACTCCAGCTCCTCCGTGGTGAAAGCTCAGGAAGGACAGAAGTCCTGTACGTTCCTCTATGTCACAAATCCCCTTGTCCTCTCTGCTTTGCTCCTATCCCCTCTCTCCACACCAGGGTGTGTGCAACATAGTCCCTTTCCACTCTTACAGTGATAATAATTATATTAATTAAGTCTGTATTATGCATGTAGCTACACAATATGATGTGCAGTTTGCTGAAAATTAATGTTCTATGCTTGGCACGGGATGCAGCATTATTCATTTCTTCATGGGGAATTTTGTGGCATTGCTTTCCTTCACATCCTCGTTAACACAACATAGTTTGTCTTTACAGTACGTCTCTGAAATGAATACTCATGGGCTATAATTAGCTGCATTTTACAGCAGAGGAGCTGAGGCACAGAGCATAATACTCACATTTGCAAAACGCCCAGCTTGGGGTGGCCAGTTCAAGTCGTGTGATGCCTGAATTTTCCACACTGCTGCATTGGCTTGACTAAAGACCATGCTTGAGTAGAAACAACAGTGCTACACAGCATGACTCCACAACTGTGACTGGCAGCTACCAGCAACTGGTTTTAGACACCAAGACATAATGGACGTGCTCTCACTTCTGGGGACAAAAATCAAAGGTGAAGCAAGGACACTAGCCAAGCAAGTAAGGTGCTTTGCTTTTTAGTGCCTGCTCAAGGTGACTCCATCTATGCTTAAGCACTTGGCACTTCTGAAAACCGGGCTTCAGTTGTCCCAAATTTGGGACCAGAGGCAGTGCCCAGCTGGGTAACATCAATGAGCGAGGAGACTCAGGTGAACCTCACGTTCTTTCTGGAGAAACCCTGCAGTAAGGTCTGGTGTGGACTCCAATGAAGTGCCTTTGTCCAGAAGTTCTTCTTTCTCTTCTTGCCTGCTCACATTTTCTGCACCAGATGAAGACAATGATCCTGAAAACCCTGATTCTCCCTGTGAGTGCTACTAATTAGCACCAAACAAAGTAATGTTTTGAGAAAAGAAAACACATTATATGTCTAAGCACTGTACTGTGCAAAAGGGAGGGATCATGGGGTTGTTTAAGCAACCTTAATTCCGGCATTTCCCAGCTTCTGAGTCTTGACCTTGCAGTTCTTTTTCTCTTTAAACATCCATTCTTGCCCTCTCTCCTCATCGCTGAACAGGTTACTGAGTGCTTATAAGGGGAAGCATACCCGGTACAGGCCATGTGTTTGGAAAATGTCTACAGCAGACATGATGATAAGGGGACTTCTATGAGGTGTAGATGGACTTCCATAAGAATATTGCAGGATACATCTTCAGCAACAAGGCAAGGTCCCTGTCAAATGCTATATCCCATCTCAATGTGTGGTGGAGCTGAGTTTTCTAAACCAACTTGTTATAAATTTTTCTTTTTGACAGAGCTACATTTCTTTCCATCCTCCTTTATAAAAAGAATGGAACTAATGTTTGCTGAACGTCTCCCAAAAAGACCACCCTGAGGCAACAACATCCAGCACAAAAAGTTTCAGGCCAAAAAGTTAAAGGTCAGAAACATATAAGCAAGTGAAAATGGGATCTCATAAAGGCAAGGTGTGGGCAACCACACGTGCCAGCTCTATCTGTGAAGGACAATAGAAATTGAAGTATCAGCTACAAGCCATAACACAAAAAAAAGGTTATTTCTGGCTTGGAAGAAAGAAGAAAACACTCCAGCCCTAATTCAAGAAAAGTAGGTTTATTTTCAAATACTAAATGAAATAAATTTATGATAGTTCTCTAATACATGCACATTTGGATACAATATTTCAAACAAGAAAGGAAGTGGGTGAAATAGTTTATCTAATTTTGCAAGAAAAGGGGAAAAAGCAGCATCGGTATGCACACCACGGGGATCTTTGCTGGTTTTGGAAGCTGGTTTTGAGTGTTCCCAAAGCACCGGGCAGCCTTGCAGGACTGGAGGTTGGCAGGGGGTTGGAAGGTGACTGGTACACCTTGAACAAGTGGCTATTCATGTATTGTCAGGATTGAGCTGTATGAAGTGTCAACAAGTTACCGGGCTGCAAACCAGAGTGGAGATTCATCAAGGGACTAATCAGTCATTATAATTAAAAGGCATTTTATGAGTTGGCATTAATTTGACAGAGGCCCCAGTCATAAAAAGCAGGCAGAGTCCCCCTCTTTGCTGCGGCAGCACTGAAATCTGGCCAGGTTCTGTAGCAATGGTCCAGCCTTTGCCAGCTTCCACAAACAGGGTGAACATGCTCAAAAAATGGCAGTGGAAGTGGCTTTCATTTGCTCTGCTTTGGGCAATTTTGTTGTGAATGGGTTGAAGGGGACCTTACAGAACCCAGGACTGATGTATAATGCAAGTAACACATGCCCAGAGATGTGGTGTCCATCACTCACCTGGGGATGAAGAGAATCATAGAATCACAAGGGGTTGGAAGGGACCTCTGGAGATCATCAAGTCCAACGCCCCCCCCCTCCCCCCCCCCCGGAGTGGGTCTACTTAGAGCAGGTTGCACAGGATCTTGTCCAGGCAGTTTTTGAATGTCTCTAAAGAAGGAGACTCCACCACCTCTCTGGGCAGCCTGTTCCAGTGCTCTACCACTC
>JAOXJM010000023.1:83790862-83804679 GCA_026413425.1 Tringa solitaria | reverse complement strand
CCAGCCTGGCCTTGAACCCCTCCAGGGATGGGGCAGCCACAGCTTCTCTGGGAAAACTGTTCCAGTGCCAGTTCCAGTATTAATTACACAGATGTTTTGATCTTTAGCTGATTAATTCCTTGGAGGTTTCCTGAAGGAATACTTCCAGGAACACAGGAAAAGTGTCCTCTGACTCAGTTTTAGGAGAGAATCCCAAAGCAATGCAGAAGAGTGAAGACCTGCTGTTGGAAAAGCAGGCAGATAACCAGTCCAGGCTATCACTATTGACAACTCTGGGACAAGGGGTTGAGAGCTAATGGGTATCAGCCCATTGGATAGTGATCTCTGACCTCTTGTTGATGAAACGAACTTGAACTCATGCCTGTCATCAAGAGTATGCAAGATATCTGGGCCTAAATGGACAATAACCACAACATAGTTACCATTATACTATTTTTCTTCCAAGATTAGGAGAGTTACTGCTTCTGAGGACTTGTTAGCTCTGACACAAGGTGCCGATGGAAATGTCGTACCTCCTCCATGCTTATCCTCCCCCTGGATATGAAAGCCATGAAACCAAAACACATATTCCCTAACTTCAGTGAAGCCCATAAGGTATTGGAAAATATATATTTCTGCTTTATAAAAATCTCCAGAAAGTTATTCAGCAGTCCTTTTTATTACAAATGCAATAGTTTTATTTATTCCCTACTATTATGATGATTTATGGTAGATGAAACTTCAGAACCACAGAGTTTGAAATCTAAACAGGAATGGAGAAGATGAAGAAAGAAATGCTAAATATTAAAAAGGGGATAGACTGTTTTTCAGTGTCCTTGCTCTTGCCCCTAGTATTCAATACTGCAGAAACTTAGAAGAGGCTGATGGATTCCTCATATGACTGGAGGTCGTTGGCCCAAGGAAGAGGAGGACTGTGGACAAGGATGAGCGTGCACCTGACATACCACCCTCTCTCGTGCTAAACTACTGTGTAGGGTCAAGGAGTGGGAGAAAACAGAGCAGGGGCGGGGAATTTGGGGAAAAGAGGTAAAACCCTCTAAATCTGCTCTCCAATATAAATCTGTTACTGGCAGCTAAAAGCCTTATGAGATGTATATACTGAGGTAAAATAATCCTTAAGGCTAAAGCATGACAGAACTGATCAAACAAACAATTTAACGGGAGCCATCTGGAAGAAAAATTATTTCAAGTCAGTTAAAAGGTCAGCAGAAAGATCTTGCCATTTTGGGAACGGCTGTCCAAGCAAACGCTGACCGACCGTTACAGCATGACTCAGGGGAGAATATCTCGTCTAACATGAGTGAAGGTGGCCAGGTGTTCCTTTGCATTGGTGGCGCGTTATTCAGTGGCCAACAGTGAATGCTGATGATACCAGATACTTTCCTTTTTAACAAGCAAAGCCAAAGAGCAACGGGTTGTGCTTGTTATTTGTGAGGCACGTTGTGAAGGTCCGCGGACAGGACTTCTGCTGAACCTCCACCCTGCTACAAGGAATTTTGACAAACATGTGCTGGTAAAGAGTAGGTCTTCACAAACACGTATCCTTGTTTAACTTCTCACCTGCAGAAGGACTCCTATTGACTTCCATGGTACTTGCACATGCATATGTCTCCCTTGCCTTATAGCTTGAATATATATTAATTAAGATAATGGAGGAAATGAGCTGAAAGCAAAAATCATTACCCTCTCCCAAAGATGATAATTAGAAAGAGAAAATTTGTGAATTTTTTCTCTTAAGAATAATAATAGTAATAATAAAGTGGTCTGAAAATCATAAAACTAAAAACAGTTGGGAGCAACCTTGAAGTTAATTAACTACTTTGTTCATTTTAAAAAATATATTATTAAATTCTGCAATAATCAGCTAGATTGAAAAGCTTTGGGTTTTAATAAAATGCCAAAGCTTGGCAGTGACCAACTGTATGCCATGAAATTCTCCAGGGTCAATCAAAAAGTCTCAGCCAGAACAGGAAATATTACACTACTTTCCCTAGTGCTCAGGTTGTATTTTATATCCCAAGCTATTTTTCCTGTGAGAAAAAGCTGACATTTTCTCTAAAGAATCTGTTCCTTTTTACTCTTCCTTGCAACCTGAGATTTCTTTATGTTTACTTTGCTTCATATTTTCTGATCTTCCTCTAATAACTAGTACAAATCTGGAAGGGAAAACAATTTTCCAGTCTCAGGGGTTGGGAACTGTGGAGTAGTTTTCTTAAATCCTAATCTATGACTGGTAATTATGGCCATTTCAAGGTTCCCTAGGAGAATTATTGTCTTCTGAAATATTTTAAATAGCTGGCTGTCCACAGCTTTTCCTTGCCTCAAAAAATGGATATATTATCATTTTAATGTCTACTGCTGCTGCTACTGGGAGCAATAAACCTCAGTCATGTTCTCCCACGGCATATGAATCAATAAGAAATAAATAATACTAAAATATGCCCTGGAAATCTTTTACATGACAATCTGAGAATAAAGGCAATGAACAAACACTGAAAACCCCAGAATGACTCAACAGCAAAGGTGGGGTTCATCTCACCTCACCTTAGTCATTTTAGTCAGGCAAACGGTTTGGAGCAGTCACCTGGACTTGCTGTGGAGAGAGAGAGGAACACGCATCTCCAGAGGGCACTTTATCTCTTTATTTTAGAGTCAAAACACCCTCAGAAGTACTTATATCTCTGTAGATGGACTTCTATACAAACATCTTTGCTTTACAATGCTGCCTTATAATAATATATAATAATATAATAATACTGCCGTACAGTATTGCTTTTGCATTCATTCCTTTTTAAGGAGAAAGAGGACTCAGAAGCACATGGAATTGCAGAAACGGTGGTGTCATTTGGCCACATTATGGCTCAGTTACACGTTTGGTGCCTGGCCTCCTAAGAGTTGGTCAAACCTCTGCCCTCCCTCACTATCGCAGCCAGGGAGCTACAGAGCTGGTGAGGACAGACCTGTGTCCCCACGGTCCCTTTTTCCTGCCCGGTATTCCTCTGGCTGGAGAAGCGCAAAGCAGCATTTGATGTTGGGAGCGTGGTTCACCTCACACAGAACAAGGTCAAGCTACGGTTTGCTCTTCCAAAGCAGAGATTCATTTTCACTGAGTCACTGCTTGCAGATCTGAAGTGAAAACTAATATAAGAACACTAGAGAGGCTGGCAGGTTTGTCTGCCTCTTTCCAGCAACGCTCCCATCCTTCTAGCAATACTCTTCTGCCCATTCTAACCTTTCCAATAGCTGGAGCGTTTAATATTCAATTGCTTTATCTTAGGAATATTCTGAATCAAAAATGCACAACCACAAGTGCTTGTTGGCTGCAGGGCTGTGACAGCAAAGGCAGTGGGCTGGCCCTACTGCTGTCAGCATCTGCAGGATCAGACCCTTGCATGCAACAGTTTAATGACACTCTGGACAGTTGCCTTTTAGAAGGAAAAATCTGGGAGAAAACCAGTCCTCCTGCTTGACTCATATATTGAATTGCTTTTACTGCTGGAGAAGTCTGAAAGGGACAGAGGTTATGTCAATTGTACTTCTCAGAAGGACTAAGTTGTGAGTGTTTCAAAAAATGGTGTTCTTCAGAAGGCCTTTGGCTTCACTGATGGTGGAAGCGGTGACTCAGTCTTCCCAGTTAGCAGAACTTAATGCCATATCACTGAATAACAGGTCTCTGAACTGAAAGAAAAACATTCTGGAACTCCCGCAAAGTGCCAGAAGTTACTTTCCCCAACACACGAACCCTTTTACCAGGTAACAGACTAACTAGTCTAGTATAACTAGGTTGTATAGTCAGCCAAAGCTGACTGTATAAACACTGAGGAAAGGGTATACAGAAGAGTGCTGTCCCCACTTAGGTCAACTCGCATCAAAACCAATTCAACTGTCTAATTTATCATCGCAGCACTAAAACACAGCATGCACGACTACTTGTACCTTTGACGAGCCTTCTGGGCTGCAAGAGACAAGCTGTGGGAGAGAGGGACCACTGTCGACACGATATATCACACCAATTTCATGCATTTAGAATTCAAATACTAAGAAAAAATGCAGATTAAACATTTCTTTTTCTGTAGAGGAGATGATTAATGTCAGAAGAATCATGGCACTTGACGTTTTAGAAGTAGGATTTACTACAATGAACTAATTTACACACGTCTTTACTTACAAATTCAAAGTAATACCACTGTTTGACCAGTGTGGATAGGAAATACTGCATTTAGAAGGGGAAAAGATCAGTCTCTCAAAGATTTGTCCTCAGATGTGTTCAATAGTGGGTATATTCAATCAGGAAGAAAAGTTTGATTTGGTCAAGGGCTTTGAGATTCAAATATTTGTGTTTTGGGTTTTTTTTTTTTACTATAAATATTGTTTTCTGAAAGAATAGTAATTTTCATAAAGATTTTTTTTTTTTAGCTCAACATTATCTGTAGTTCTGTTTGCATTTTAATACTGAAGTGCTTGTCATAGATCCAAACTGCCAAGTGAATTTGTTAGTAAATTTGCTCACGAATATAAACATATCGATGGTTCTTTCAGGAATACAACTTCTGTGATCTTACCTTAGACATGCAGCTTCAAATAGAAAAAGTAAGAGAGATCTCAGTGCATTAAATTTATCATAGCCCGTATTGTCATAAATTGCTGTTATTTTCACCTACAGGTCAGTTAAGAGGAGGAGGAAGGCCAATAACAAAATTTTAAGTGCTTTAAGGTTGTGGTTTTTGTTGGAAAACATTGTTCAGTTTGCCAGCGGATAAGCTTTGCATTACTCAGAGAGTGATAAATGCTCGCCAATGAATGCATGGATATTTTCTGAAGGTGCTCTTCTGTCATTAAGGTTTTTATAACTTTGATAAACTCACATTTTTTAGGCATTTGAAGAAAGTTTCATAATCTGAGAGAAATATTATCACTGGCTGCTAAAAATTCCATTGGTCATACATTTGTCTGGCTCTGAACCGTTCCAGCTGTAACAACAAAAAATAAGTATCTGCATAGATGTATGTGTATATATATCTATTATGTACACATACATTACTATATGTTTAACTCTACCTAAATATATGTATGTGTGTTTGCATACCATAATAACATTTCTTTCTTCTTTCTCCAAATCTTTTTCACACTCATGTAATTCCACTTAAGCTAAAGACCTACTGTGCTATGAAGTTAGTATGGAAAAGGATTTTTACATTAAATTGGCTTGACTCTGGATGTATTCAGCCAAAAGAAATATTTTTCATTCATGATGGTGCACACTGTCATTGCCCAGAATAGTATCTAGTAAAAAAGATTGGTTTAAACAGGCTTCATTTTGGTTTTGTTCAGAAAACAATTGTTTTATTACTAGAGGGATCATTAAGTGAAAATGGTCAGCAGGGAATTACATCCTTTGCTTTGCTAATGCTAAAGTGCTTTGCTTTATAATTTTGATTTTAAAATGGAAAGTGATTTGATTAGAGTCACATCCAGTTACTGCTCAATAAAGTCAGATATCTTATTGCCTGATCTGCAATAAAATAATACTCTGTGATATTACAGTTAACGAAACAAAATTAAAATATTTCTTTTTGGTAATTCTACTTCTACTATGGAAATGCATCTGTCTGTTTGATTTACCAAGGTATGGTCAGGGATAGTTAAAAGCTGAAATCCCTACCAATGTTAAACCTCTCAAGTAAACATACACTTACTAAATGTTTTGGTATTAGACACATATTGCTATAAAAGCAAGCTGAAGGAACTTTCCAGGACCAATTTGGAATGAATAAATGGTGTTAAAAATGAGCATGTAACTTCTCTTGTAAACTGACCCAAGCATTTTCAAACAAGCTGTACCTGCATTTGCAATTACCATCATCTTCACATGTGCATGAAAAGGCATGAAAAGGGTGTTGTAGGCACCAGAGCACAGATTGTGCCTCCTCAGCTAGAAGATGGGTGATCGAGACTGATCCTCTAAGATACACCCAATGGTTTTCACTATGTCTGAGAGCTCGAGACACGAACTGAGTACCCAGGGAAACTGAGGGAGTAGATTTGGAGGGAGAGGATAGCAACTTCCCAGAGTCCCTTCGCTTAATTGTGGAGACAAGGAGTTGGGTTGGCAGCTGAAAGTCAGATCAGCCTGATGACATTGCCCTGAGCCTGGTGACACTGGCCTTGGCAGACCTTCAGGGCTTGGGATCCCACAGCCTTAAATTTGGCCTGGTAATAGAGCATCCTAATGAGAGTTTCTCTCCAAGTGTTGATGGTCTGCTTGTAACGCCAAGGGCATAGGTTGATGTGCCCAGGGTAAAACAGTTAAAAACGTGCTTACTGGTGGAACAAACTGCATTTTGTCAGACAAGGAAATGGAAATATTTGAGAGAAAATGTATCTCAAAAGCTAAATATTACATAATTACCTACTTGCACATGATTGAATAGAAGGTACGAATAACTGTTAATATTTATTTGTTCTTCTGGGTGTTTTTATTCCATAATTTAAAGTAACTACTGATACTTGTATATTTCCCCTAAAATAGTCCTGGGGTGGGAGATACGCACAGCTAATAATCACTGCATAGAAACTTCAGTTCCCAGCAGGAAAGTCATCTTCTTTATATGCAGTACGTGTGAGAGAAAAAGAGCAGTAAAGATACTTAAATTGCTGTATCTGCATATAGCAAAGAATAGAATTTATTTTGTTACTTGGAGTCTGTTTTTAACTATGACAAGGGCTTAAGTATGATTGTGATAAGCTTTCCATAAACACAACCATGCAAAATTACATATAAAAGAACTCATTTTATGGCTTTAATAAGTTTATAGCAAGTTTTAACAACACATTTCCTCCCATCCTTTGCCGTGCTCACCTCTAGCTTCACACATATCAAGGTGAATGAAATTTGCTTGTCTTGCAATGGGTGTTTAGATCTGCATAGGATTCATCGCTTCTGCTTCATAAACTGATGTATTATTTGACTCCCACAAGTTGCCACTTGTAGAGGGAAAAAAAAAAAAAAAAGAAACTGTAGTTGTTCTGCTGTTTGTTTTTGTGGAATGTCTTCTCTAACTCGGCACCACCAGAAAGATTGCTGTTATCAGTGTTCAAATACCAGTCACTCCCTTATGAAGCAAGAAAAGATACACCGAGCGGTCCCAGGGACTAAGGAAACTTTGGCATTTCATCAGTTTCAGGGCTAGAATTTCACTGTCAAGCTCACTATCTGCCGGGCCCTCACAGATAAACAGTAGATAGGAGCTCACAACACATTCCTTTCATGTTCACTAATTTCAGAAAGAGCCTCTGCAGTCTAACACCAGCACATCCCTTGAAGTCCTATCTCTCTGCTTGTATCTTTGGCAGCCATGTAGTAATTAGTAAAACAGAGCGAAGATATTTTACACCACTCTGTCCACCCGGCTCTGCCGTTAGTGAACAAACGCCGCAAGTTTTGGCTGGGAATGGCATCTCACACTCTTATGCTTGGATTATAAATCCCTATTTACATCTGAAATTCTTTTAAATTAGTTAAGATATAAACTATAACTTCAAACGATAAAAGGCTCTTGCTATGGTAATTTATAGCTTTAGGAACTAAGTAAGTTTATCTCCTCTGGATTTAATGGAAGCTTAAAGCAACATATTAAAAATGAAATTAGGATAAATAGAAGCATGTCGCCGCTGCCTCCTCTTACTGAAATAAAATAAGATACTGGGAGGTATTGCAGTTTCTTTATAGCTAACAGGGGAGGTTTTGTCTTTACATAATATTTAGCCTTTTTTTCTTGGTAATCTTTGCAAAGCACTCTTTCCTTCTGGACTAGATGCTGCCACCCTCACTCAAAATAATAGATGTGTCACAAATGGTCTTGCCATTTGCGTTTGGTCCATGTCTAAAGTGAAGTACTATTTAATACAAGCAGAACGACAGTGAAGGACCCATGTCTTCATTGTCAATAAGGCATATATTGCATATATTGCATAGGTATCGTAAAACAGCTCCTATATTGCATATAAGAGATGTTTAGGCCTTTAAAGGTATTGCTTGCTTTCATTGGCTGAGCATTTGTATATTATTAAGCTGAAAAACTTCCTGTTTTGTGAATCAGGCAGGCAAACTCTGTTGCAACTTCATATTTCTTGAGCATCTTCCACAAGATGGAAGAAACTAAGGATCAAATCTAAGCCTTAAATAAGTAGCTTCCATTTTCCCTGATGATTTTGGCCTGAATTATGAGTGAGTCGATGGTAGTGCTTGAGGTATATTAAAGTCATAAAAGGATTTTAATTGGAATAATACAGTAACTTCTACCAAATAGTTTCCAAATAGTTTATTTGCAAATGTGCTAGATGTATATTCCTAAAATTTCATGGCAAATCTACCCATGCTGCAGACCTGAGAAGAAGAGGAGTATGAAAAAATCTCCAAAGTTATTATAAAGGGAACTTGAAGAAGGGCATTAAAGGAGGCTTAATGCCATTTAAAACTTACTCTTATGCAACTACTGGGTCCAAATTCAGTGCAGGTAGAAGTAGATACCTTCTGCTGGAGGAAAGCTGAATTTTGCTTAGACTACATTGACTTCCATCAGTATAAAATACTAGAAAAAGTAAGAATCCCATAGCTACTGAAAGCCAAATCAGCAGGCTCTACTTGCTACTGCCATTTACACCACCCTGCAAGTTGCCGGGCTACTTTGTCACCCTCTAATTTGGCCCTTTTATTTCTGAAGTGAGAGAGATAAGGATACTGTGGAGCCATTCCTTCTGGGTCACTGGGAACAGCATTCCCCTGGCAAGACGCCAGTTCCAAGGTCTTGTCACACCTCTGACTTCTCTGTGTAAATAGCGCAGGAATCCGTGTGCTTCCCTTTTATTCTGTGAGATGGGAGGGCAACGGGCTTTGCTGGTGTAAACGAGGAGATGGATGAAGCACGGTGGCAGCCTGAGTCACTCAGATTCCACTGTCCTGTGTTCATCTAAAAATGCTTAACAATCTCGTACCAAACACCCTGCATTAAAAAAAAAAAAAAAGAAAGAAAGAAAACGCTCAACCAGCAGATAATTCTTTCAGCTCCTTCTGAAGACTCTCGTCTATAATGGATTGCTCTTTTTAAAGTAATACAACTTAAGTCACAAGTCTGGCAGTGACAATTCCTTTTTCTCCTCTGATCCTAGCTCTCTGAGCAGGGGACTGTACATTCAGTTTCACAAAGAAAACCTTCTAAATTGAAAACAGAAAATAAGACTCAGTGACTACTTCATGTATCACTTTGTCCCTCACCACCGTTAGGTAGAACGTAAAAACACGTCATCTACAGTGAAGGAGTTCACCATCATCTTGCTGTCTCTTATTTACCGTCCATTTTAAAGCATGGATCAAGACTGGATGATAAAGTCCTCTGTTGAAATTTAGAAATGCTGTTCCCAATCTGATTTGAGTCATTAGAGGTTTTTAACTGTCCGGCTTCCACAGGGGAGAAGGGAGATGTTTATTGGGAAAACATCATGCATTTCCTTGTGTCTGCTCTGAACACAACGCTGCTGGTGGTCTGGTAGGATGAATGCAGAACATTTTTCATATTAAGTCGCAGACTGTGAAGGTCTGATCAAGCTGTTCATGACATGCAAAGGATCCCCTCTTGAGTCAGATGATGAATTACAGCCTCCAAAAACTTGCTCATCTGAAGAAAACCAATCAAAGCCTTTTACAGTAGATAGTAAATAAATGTTCTTTTCATGCTGCTACTACAAGCAGGTCAACTTCATTATCCAGATCAGGGATGAATAAGGAGTGGTTTCCAAAAGAAAACTTCTCAGCTAAACCAATTACATATTCCACAATTGGCAAAAAAAAAAGAACTGTGGCTGATAGGGCCCATGGGAACTTAATTAAACCATCACACTCCACTATCCGTCAGTCAATATCCTCCACCACCACCAGTGTTACTTAACCCTTGCGGTTAAAGGAACGTACCTGCCTGTGGAGCCTCTTGCTTATGGCTTTGCAGATTTTGTTTGGTCTGTCAGCTTTCCTTTACATCACCATTCTGAGGAAAGGAGTGAGGCAAACTAAAAACAGGGAATGTTTCAGATGGTGTTAGTCACTTAAAACAAACCAAAAAAACTAGTTACCAGGGAAACACTCACTTATTATTTACCAGTAATATATATTGTGGAGAAACTGTTGACACACATTTTGTACTTATAAGAGAACTGTGAATACATGATGCACGCCCATCTATTATTTGCTATTCTTTTATTCCAAGAGGTTTCAGTTTCAAACCAGGACGTAGATTGTGATGGATTCACAGTTTGTGACTGCACCATATTTCACTAGCAGTACCCAAGGTGTCAGCTCTGCCTGGAAATGAATCTTCTGATACCCCAGCATCTGTAAAGCAACAGTTACCTCATTGCTTGAAGGCTTTCTCTGTGGGCTTTCGGAGAGTGGAGTGCATCCAGGTAAAACAGTTCTAAATCAGTCACAGCACTAACACATGACATGAGTGTGTGATGAGGCAGATTTTAAATTGTGAGAAATTATGGTCATACAAAGACTATATCCTTTAAGTAGAAGAATCTTGTCGTATGTTTCATAAAGACAAAGCCAAATGACTTTTGTTCTCAAATTCACTTGTTAGGTGGATGACGACCAAAACATAGGAGATCTATAAAGACAAGCACTTATAGTCAGCTACAACCTCCTTCTTCAACATTATAAAGCAAAGAGAATCAAGGTGAGCCTTTAATGCGAAGGGAGGGACATTTCTGTTACATTCGACTTCGTATTAATCAACCCATTTAAGGCTAAGCCCCAACAGGCAGAAGGGGAAGTCGTTTATGGCATCAGGCGTGATATGTGAGGTGGCATAAGAGAAGGAATCTTTTCTTTCCTGTTTGCAAGGAGAAAATAATCTGATGGCGTTTGCAAGGAGAAAATAATCTGATGGCAACTACTTTAAGAGGAAAGCGGGACTTATTAACACTGCACTCTGCTCCTTTATTTCCAGCACGCGCTGAGTGAGAATCATTCCACTTTGGAAAGTTTATCACTTAAAATGCATTAAACACTATTCAAGTAAATCTTTGTGAATTCACAACTTCCATTCTGCTTCGGTAATGAGGGGACAAGCACCGGGAAGCCCGGGGCTGAGTCCTGCACTCTGTCAGTATCTGGCACTCGTCTCTTAATGAGGAACCTCACAGACTCCGCTATTACGGCAGAAGGAAGGAAGTGCTAAAATTGCCAGCAATAATAAGGCATCTCAAACTCTCTGGCTTAGGGAAAAGGTCTAAACAGCTACAGCTTGGTAACATTAAAATATTTTTATTAGGAAGAGAAATTGACGGGAGATGGGTTGACTTGAGCTGCAGCCCAGTAGTGGAGCTTTTTCTATTTCACTAGCTGAAAAATCCTCCGTCTTCCAACATTTAACTGTTGCACACATTTCTTTTTGGCCTTCAGGGAAATATAACTGGCTTTAAAGCAACACTGAAGTCTAATTTTGCTTGCAAAGGTGACTTTATAAAAACGGCACCTTCTTATTCATTTTTTCCCTCAGAGGGCACATTTTTTTCGCTTTTTTGCTTTTTCTTCCTTTCAGTGTTGTACTGCTGGCAAAAATGAAGAGAGCAATATCGTGCATCAAACTGATGCAATTCAAGTAAAAAGGTTCTGCAAATGTCACTGACAACATCGTTTGGTCAACAGTGTTTGCTACTGGGAGAAACAACCTTTCTGCCTCACAGAGCAGAATTTACGAAGTGTTTGGCTGGGTGTGTGTTTGTGGGAAGGGAGTGGAAGGCAAGAAAATAGTACAAGGAGGGTGAAGGACAAGTATTTTACTGTCCTGTGGCCCAGCTCTAAGAAAGGAAAGCCATCAAACTGCTGCTATGCCACCTTTTATGGAGTAAATTTTTCTCTCCCTTTTGGGTAGAGAAACCAAGCTCTGAGAAGTGAAGAACTACCAAAAATTAAAGCTTAACATTCAATCAATAAAAATATGAATGCTACTTATATAAGCCATTTCCAAAACATCCAAGGAAAATCTTCCAGCCCTTGTGAAGCTACTTTTTCCGGCTTCGGTGTCAGAAGTTTGCCTTAAATGCTTACATGACAATTAATCCTGAGAGAGAAAAAACATGGAGTCTGAGGCTAGGGAAGACCAAACGAACATTTCTCATGAGGAGAGATGCTAGCAAAATCATCTCTGCATCTAGCTGATCCCCACTCAACATCTCTTCTTGTATCATTGCTGTGCAAGAGAAAAACTTCACGTCCAAGCAAATCTTAGTTTGAATCTGAGCACCCTGTAATTTTCCTAACAGCCACTGCCGTGAATTTTCAGCCTGAGCACACTGAAGAACAACCACAGCAACTTTATCCTGAGAGGGGCAGAGAGAAAACACAGGTTCGGGCAGTGTTGGGATCTGGTGCGAGGTGTAGGATTCATAGTGTTGAGCTGGGCACCTACACACACTTTTTACTGAATTAGTTCCCTGCGTGAAAATCATTAGCCTTGGAAATCAAGTGCCCAGGACTTTTAAAACTTTGTTTTTCCTGTAAGCATGTTGGAGGAAGGGTTTGGAGAGTTTTCTCTTGAGCTGAGATGCCTTCCCTAAGTTCCTGCCCGCTTGGCACTTAAATCTTTCCCTGAACCCGTCCTCAAGCGCTTATTAAAAATGTTATAAATACAGCCTGGCATAAACCTACCATAAGACAATGAAAGGCTCTGGGAAGTCAGATCAGTTCTGCTGCCGGCTGTCGTCGGCTGCACTGGGCAGGTTCTCCCAGCACCGGCCAGGTGACAGAGAGCTTCAGTCCAGATAAGAGGGGCAGGTTGGTCCTAAAAGTCTCCCTGCCCATGAGAAAGTTCACGGTTGTGGCCCCTAACTGAGAAAGCCCTTTCACCAGTTGCAGGGTGTTTAACCTCAAGAACTGACAGTGAGGGCTGGGGGGCTGATCTCGGCTAATGTGACGGGGTAGAGGTTGAGAGGCAGCCTTTGAGATAACACCTCGCTATCGTCAGCGCATTAAAGTACAGGAGAGCATTCCCCTTCTGGCGCTGTTTCTAGTGGTCAGCAAATGGGGCACCAGATAAAAGGGCAGCATCTGCTTTTTTACTTCGTGGTGTGGCAAAGACACACGTTGATTTCTTTGAGCAGAAATGGGGAAGGACCAATTATTATTTTTTTCAGTCTCAGAGCGGTCTTTAAATAGTTTCCAACCAGACTTTGAGCAGTATCTGAAAAGGTACAGAATGTTTTTTAACACTTTGGCTAACGCATTAAGTATAAATACATGAGCACTGGTTTAGGTCTACACTAACCTGCATTATATATAATGGTTTGGATTAATTTCTTTTAAAATGGGAAATTAATGACAATGAAATATTAATCTGGGATTTTTTTTTAATGAAATATCAGAACACTCTGGAGTTCAGAAATCTTCCTATTTTAAGCCCTTATTTTTGCTCCTTTTTACAGCTGATAAATGTAAAATAAGCTAAAACAAGTTTTAAGGAAACAATATTCCCTGTATTTAAAAAGAAACAAACCCCTTTTGCCCTCTTATGTTGGATCCCTTTCCCAAGCACATTTATATTAAAATAAAAAATAAAGAATATTAAAAGTAAAAAAAAATCTAAATTAATAAAAACTTAGGTGAAAAAGGAAGAATTTTCTCTAATAATTAAACCTCATCATAATAGTGGAAAAAGGAGGAAAATTAAGTAGAAACAAAGGCAAGACTTTCATACAACTAAGCATGTTTCAAAACCAAAACTAAATATTCATTTAAATGCAAGCATTCTTAATTTTTTTTG
>JAOXJM010000023.1:83753129-83790842 GCA_026413425.1 Tringa solitaria | reverse complement strand
GAAATACATTTTTAATGAAACAGACGGGATTAATTTTTTCTTCTAAAAAATGTACGTAGGAAAAATATTAGACCAACTTGACATGGTTCATGAACCTGAGAATCTCGATTTTCTGCGTGCTGCTCCTCACTGTTCCCAAGACTTTTGGAACCACTTGGCTTTGCTTCCAGATGACCACATCTTGCTGCAGAGATACTCAAGGTGCTCCATGGAACTCTCAGCCTCCCAAAGCCCCAGGGTGTCGCCGAAACAGGTTCTACCCCATAAACAAGGGCTGCTTGAGTTTTTTTCCTTCTTGCCGTGGCAGGAAGACTATTGGTGCCTCGGTTTATCCACAACAAGTTTCCTTCTGCTGTGGTTTTGTTTTGGTTGAAGGCAGAAATACGTATTGCCTGGGGTAACCAAGCCATTGAGAGAAAAAGCCTTTGTTGCTTTTTCGGTTCAGTTGTCCACTGCGCCAAGAAAATCTACCTTTGAACTCAATAAAAGCAGATAAAATTTTGGCAATGGGAGTGGAACTGTAAAACAAACAACATGCTCAGCATAAGTTAGTATGTGGCCCAGTTAAAGAAAATGGAAAATGGGAATGATAAATGGACAGTTAGACAATTAATCTCTTCTGCCATTGTATAAGGACAGACAAACCAATTTGAAATATAATGTTCAGAGACATGATTAATATCCGTGGCGGTTACATTTTTTTCCATGATAATGAATGGAAAAGTATATTTGGCTGTGACCACTGAGGAAGTGAATGCGATGTGCAATACCTGCACTATACAAACTAAAACAGAGCGCAATTATTCAGTGCAGGTGCTTTTAAAATTAAACTTTTTAAGAAAATCTCAGGAAGGATTTTGTTGTGGTTTTCATGGCTAGGTCTGCCGCTCTATAGGAACTTAATGGGATGATGAGTTTGGGATACAGCTTCACCCACCGTATTCACAAGGAAATACAACCTACAAGCCAAGAAAATGGTAATGTAAATGGGTGATACTGGGGCAAAATTTGTAGTCCTTGGGCCAAGCAGTGAATGTACTTAGGAAGGGCATTCTGTCTCACTCTGTACTCTACTTGTAAGCTAAAGGAAGAAACATTTATTTCTTATATTCTTACTGCTTATTTTGCACAATTTGCTCCTATGCTTGTGTCTTCTGCACAGTGCTGAATTCTGCTAAGAAAATTTCAGAATTTATTGGCCTGTTCTAAAGTTATTTCTCAGCCTTATCTACTAAACATGTTAGAACCTGTTTGGGTGGGAATAGCTGTTCTGCAAATACCCGTGTTGAGATCTAGGTTTTATAAGTGGCCTATATTGAGCTGAAATAATGGAACCTAGGACTCAGGTGCAAACAATAAATGGAAAGATGACACAGCCCAAATCAACCAGCCCTTAAAAATCTCTAGCAAATGTCTGCCGAAGAAATGGCATTTCTAATAACAGGGACAAGAGAACGACTAGGGATCCCGGAGTTGTATGATGCATGCAGAAGCTACCCAAATAAAACAAATGTACAAGCCATCATAACCACCCCACGGAAACCAAGAAGCAAATTCTTCATTGTTGTCTTCCCTGGTAGCAACAATGACTCATTACAATGTGAAGGCCAAATAGCTTGTGAGTTAGACATGCCAGTGTTGCGGGAATAAATGCTTGAGAATGGAGCTGATCATTTAGTCCTGTGTGAAGCAAATTAGCTGACTGGAAAGAGCAAATGAGCTCATAATTAAAAAAAAAAAAAAAAAGCAGGAAAGTATTAGTTCATTGTTTTCCACTTTGTGCTGTCAGAGACGTCAGTGCCTAAGCCAGCCCCCTTAGAAGTAGGGGTAGCATACTGAAAACACTCAAAACTGTCAGAGAACGCAAACCCTGCCTTTTCCCAACTTGGGATCTGGATTCTACCCAATGATTTTGTTCTGAATCAGAAGCAAACTCCCACATCTGGTGCACAAGCAAGTTTATGAGATCTTCTGCCTCATAAAAATGTGTGACCCCAAGAAAGCCAGGAAAAAAATCTCCCTGTATTTCAGTCCAGGATTTTTTTTCATTAATTTGAAGATGCAGGAGTTTTATTTCTCTGCGTATTCCTGAAAGAGAGAAAGGAGAAGGGAAATGTATTGCAGAAACATTGTCACTTCTAAGCCATGTACTGTGTCTGCTATTAACAAGCTTTTTCAAATGTTATCTGGCACAAAGCAATACATATCATTCAAGTTTTCACAAAGCTTTTGAAGCAGTCCAGAAATCTTTTTGCCCTTGCTTACAGTCACTACTACACACATACGCATGCACTGCATTCAGAAATAAAGGTTTTTGTCCGTAGTTATCATGTAGTCACCCACCAGCGGTCCTCCAAGAAGCTGTGACAGTCATCGCAAGTCTCATACAAATACTTGGTCTTGCCTCCTTAATTGCCTGTACCAGGTCTGATTGGTAGAGAATTCTGCCATTCCTGAATCTTTGCTTCATAAATTGTCAGAAACACCTGGCAAACTGTGTCAGAACAATGGACCTTTTTTTAAAGCTTCTGAATCATTTTGATCATTCTGATCAAATATGTTATTGAAAAGCACTGCTCTCTTTATTTAGGACACCCGGTGTTGCAGTTCAGAAAATCCCAGTCTCTTTCACTGTGTTTGGGTTGCAGACTGTCTCCAGGTCCTCTGAAGATACCAGTCTCCTTCCATGGGAGGTCTTGCAAAGCTCCAAGAGCTTGCGATAAGTTTATTTGGGTACTTACCTACTTCTCCAGTAGTACAGAAATGGTTGCCCTGGGGCCAGATCTCGAGGCTCCGTGTCCAGCCGATAACTGGTGTTTGTCCCATCTCACCCATGGAGAATGTTGGACTCCAACCCAGCTGATCATGCTTAGAAGCTTTTCTCTTTTATTTCTCCCTTTCCCTAGCTCCAAACATGCTTTCCATGCAGTTGCCTTTGCTTTTTTTTCTTCTCTTTCCCGGTGTCAGTGGTGATTTCTTGTTTTCACTTTGTTGATAAAGTTCTGTAATGTCCAAAATGTGCAACGCTCTTTGGCACACTTCCATGTATCACGGACTTGGAAGAGGGGCTTGAATTGACAGGTTGGTTTGCTTGATTTTTCTATTAATTTCTGCTCTACTCAGGAACTCAAGGACTAGGATTATATTTCAGGTTTCTGACAGCGTGCTTTGAAATGTCAGAAAAACCACTTTCTTACATACACTAGATTGACTGACACAACATTGTTTATCGTGTCTTCCAAATATAATAAATTCTGACTGTAGTCAAACTGGTGCCTTGCCATCTACCACAGATGGGAATAAGTTATCACCACAAAAAATTATTACATTGTACTGAAACAAACCCACCTCTTTGTGATCCTACATCTAATTTGTTGTAGTTTTCATCCAGATAGTATGGATAAGAGCATTGATGAAGAAATGGCTTTCAGCATTTTGTACTGAGAATGTCTTGTAGACTTGTATTATCACTGCTGGCATGGTCTGAAGAGTTTCCCTGGCATAATTAATTGCTGCTAATTAACTGAAAGCAAACGATGCAACCAGAAGCAGTTAGAAGGGGAGACCTCCTGTAAGAAATGAGGTGGAAAACAAGGAAATTGGAGGAGGGATGTGGATTATTAGATGAGTTTGTGCTTTTTAAATTCTGGTTTCCTCTAGAACTTCATCATCATATAGACAGCTATGGAGAGCTAAGATAAAGCAGAGCACTGAAGCTGTCTTGTGAGCTAGGGACCACCCCAAATATCACAAAGTATCTCCATCCCAACTGCACTTCACCTGCTACTACAGCTTTCCAACACAATCCTTTGTGAAGGAATTTTCAGACTGTTGAGTTCTGGTGGTCATTAGGGCTTCTTACTATCACCTCCTGGGAACAGAGCTTTTAAAGCTTATAATGGATATAAAGGATGAGAGAACTAGCAGCTGTCTTACCCCTTGTTTTTAAGCTGCTGACTGAAGAGATCTCAGTGACTCTGAATGACTTATGGATGTGCTCTTCAGAATTCGTACTGTCAAAGTCAGGTAGAGATTTGCAAATCAATTTATGAGCAAGTGGCCCATACCATTTATCAGCATAAATGCAAAGTGGTAATTTTGTAGTAATAAACATATGCATGCAAAACATATATTTATATTCAATTCTATAGATCAATAGCTTAGACTCACATAGCCAGGTGTCTCGATATTTAGTAGCTCTCTCAGCTCAAGAATGTGGTCCCTCCACACAGCTCAAGCAAACAGGCTGAGATCAGGGATGCTCCAAGGGACTTGCTGGTGAAAAAATTGGTGAAATTTCCAGCCTCTCCCAATCAACCCACCCCTTACACATGTTTCATTCTGCTGTAAATAAAACCCATTGATGCAAACTATCCCCAAAGAGATTTTGTATATCCTGATCAGTTTGGGAAACAGATCTGCTTCAGTTCTCTCTCAGTAAGAGGTGCTAGCAACCTCCATTCCCTCTGCATCCAAACAGCTGACTCCACACAGAAAATAGACACAGCCCTACTCCCCTCAACAACCTGAAGCCAGAACCAAACCACCGGTGAGAAGCAAAGCCTTGGCTAAGGTACACTGCCAGTACGTTCTGGTTGCTGCACAGACTAGAGGCACTTGAATCATTAACAAAAAAAACAACTATGGAAAACTTCCCAGGTTCATTTTTCATCATAAATGGCCAGGCCAGGCCAGGGCTGTCAAAGATTTACTTATGTTTGGAACTTTTCAGGCAAAGCCATCCAGTATAGTTATACGTAACTGAAGAAAGAAGTGGGTTTGAGTATTTTTAACATAAGGCAGTATCAAACTCTGCTATGCCAACGAAAACTTACTTTTCAACTAAAAGCAAAGCTTGGTGCAAACCGGTGCATAATTAAACCCAATGAGTTATTTACACACATCTACGTAGCAAAAACACTAAGTTCTACACATATCTAGCCTGCGTCAACATGCATGTTCACTTTGGTAAAGACAACATAAAGCTGTCTTGATTAAAGCAAGTTGATTTCACTGTTTTAGTGAAATTTTTTTTGTAATTTAAACCTTATTAGTCTGATTTATTACCACAAACGAAGGTGATTCTGTATTTGGGACATGTCCTTACGGTGGTTTTTGGAAGTGTCATATAGCAGAGTGGTGTCAACTTCTACTTCAGAGTTTATCACAAGTTAAAAAGAAATCACATTAAAACAAAACAATACAAAAGAAAACCTTACACAAGGGGTACTTGAAACTTTGCAAGTATGGCAAAATGGATTAAAGCAGTTAAGGAAAAAGCAAACAGTGAAATTAGGTATTAAGATGAGGTTGGCTGTGGTCATTTCCTTTGGCATTTTAAAGATTATGGATCTGCCTGTGGCATGGAGGATGTTTGGGTTTGAAATACATCTTGTTTTTCTGTGTCTAGTCCATGCTTTTTTGTACTAAAAGTATGCATTGCCATTGTAAGTTTGGGGTGGCAATGGAAAGACAAATCAGAGGGAGGTAAAATGGCAAATGAGAGTTATGGGAGGTTTTGTTGGTGGGGCTTTTTTTAAACATACTGCTTGTTTTTCTACCAAGTCTCACTGACTTGTTAACTGCCTAGGTTCCCTCAAGGGTGTCATCAATTAATTGAACTCTGGCCTTGAGGAATTTGATTGATAGGCAGGTGATTGAAACACAGACTGTCTCGCCATTAATGACCCTTCCTAGAATGCTGGCTATTACTCAGCACCCCAGAAAAACTGCAGTGGTGATAGAAGGGTGGGTTTGATGTCTGGAGGTGTTGGTGTCATGCTTGCACTGTGCTCTGAAAGCTTTATATTTGAGAACATAGGACAGAGCAGTAAAGCACACAGAAGGCTGTCTTAGAAGACAGCCTGTCTCTCCCGGCACAGACAGCAGCCCCATAGATTATAAGACCCTGGACTGCTTATGATTCCTATCAGGGCTTTAATATTCCCAGCTAATTATTGTCAAGGCTTAAGGCTGCCTTAAAAGTCTTTGTTAAGTAATAATAAATTAGGCACTGAACAACCCCAGGATCATCATCTCCTCCTTGCTAATGCTTCACAGCAAAGATGTTTTTCTTGTCCAATTCTTAGAAAGAAAGTCTACTGTCAGACAGGTATATTATTGTTCATATTGTAACAGCCCTAATGAGACCACAGTGTTACTGAGTGAGTGAGACACTGTGAAAAGCATGGGTTCTTCAGAAACCACCTTTCTATTCTGGAACTGAACTGCCTGAAATTGTACTGTCAAATATTGTACCACCTTTGGAGACAGACCAAAACACACTTAGTCAAATAGAAAAGTTATACAGCTAACAGTTGCACACAAAATTATTTCTTTGTCATCTCAGATATGCCTTAATGGCTCTACAGGTCATAAAAATGGATTGACTAGCCAAGCAGAAAGAGTGGAAGGATGCTCTTTCTTTAGTTAGACATGGTTTCTTTGGAAATTTGGTATCTATGGCTTTAAGAAAGCCATCTCCAGTAAAATTTTGTACTTTGAATTACTTCATGTTACCTACAAAAGCCAAGTAGCCTGCAGTGGAAGATCAAACTCTACACAGCTCTGTCAACCCTACGGATCCTGAGCAAGAAAACACATGTTACTTGCCAGGTTACTTGCCTTAGCTGTCCTGCACCTCAAGGAAATTCCGGAGGTGCATATAAAAGAGATTCCTTCTGTGTGCACAATGCAATCTCTACATCCATACTCATAAATTAAACATCAATTAATTAACTATTAAAATAAATGTAATAGATTTAATATTCTGCATTGTTAGAAAGGTCCAGACACGGTTTCAGCCTGTAGCGCTGGGATTCAGCAAGAGCCAGAGATCATTCCCAGCAAGGTGTGAATGATATGGCTGGGAGTGCTCTGTGCCAGCCGGCCTCACGGACAGGGAATGGTCCCAGACATATCTAAATTGCTAGTGCAGATACAGCGAGCGAGGGCAGTCTTAACACCAGGCCCACTACTCTAAAAAACATCTCTTTCTCCAACCAAGAAAACCACAAAGATGCCTCTGCGCAACCCCATGTAAATTACCCCTTTCCTTCCCTATATGCTGCTGTGTATCTGCCACTCCTGTGCTTCTTGTTCTAATCGTGGACAAACAACAGGTATGCAAAATTCTTTGAAAATGGTAATATCCTGACACAGCATATTTCTTTAAATACCAAAAGTTTTCATTACCTCTTATACAATTTCCAGCATTTGTATGGTTGGCTGTGTGGGACTGAGAAGACCTTAAGGCAGTATCGCTTCTTAACCCTCCACATCATTCGTATTATTCTTCAAATCCAGTCAAGAATCTGCTATTCTGGTTCATGTTGACACAGTGGGGCTATTACCATGTTGCTGTTCTTAAATCAGGACTGGATGATGGTGAAGACACTCCAAAAGAGCTCTTCTACTTTCTATTTTTGGGTTGTGTGCTCCAAGAAGTAAAACATCGTGTACTCTAAAAGAGCAACAGCAAAAAAATATGTTACTTGTAATCATTAGACCTGTGGTTTTAATGATTTAAGTAACTAGCCATGAGCCACAAGCAACCAGGAAGAATGTTTTTTCCCCTACAAGAAAGCATTTTTATAACAGATAAACACTGCCTTGAGCTCAAATTTTCACACACTGAGCAGTAAATTGAATTATATAGTGCTGGAGAGCTGACTGGATTTCTTAATTATTTCCAGACCTGTTAACTTTGGGAAAAATGGGAGAAAGAGAAGAGTGTGTGGGGAAGGAGTGGGGCAGGTCATTCCTGGGGAGCAGTAGAAGGGGCCCACACATACACATAACCTTGCTGAATTTCCCAGAGAAATATAACATGCTTTTTTGGCTACTGTTACTTAAATCATGGAGTAAACGCGTAAGGAATGAGGGACCTTGACTTCACACTGTTGCTGGGCTACAGCAAGTACTATGACCGGTCACCTTGGATGGCAGAAAAGAAACTGCCCTTTTTCTTACCTATCTGGGGCAATTTGGGAAGAAACTCTATTTTCTTCTTCCCTTTCTGCTTCCCTAGTTTTTGCAGAAAGGACTATTTATAATAGCATCAAAACCCAAATCCCCACATTTGAAATGGATTTTAACAGTCAAACCCCTTATCTCTGAGACAGAAGCAATGATTTCTCATTCTAGATTCACCACATAGAGAAACTTTTGACTTACAAAAATTACTGATACCAACCTTTGATTTTATGGTTGAGTGTTCTTGATGTGAATGAGAGGTCAGCAGTCTTCTCCCCCTCATTGTTTTTTCTGCATACAAGGACTTTCTGAAGGTTTATGATGTCACCTTTAACCCAAGTTATAAATACACAACACTGAGATCATAGGACACATTAATTTCGTGCTCTGACACTACACATTTTTAAAAACGTGGGTGAGACATAATATATAAACCAAATTCATCCCCAATTTAAATCCACTTGCTTCTGAATTTGTCCTACCATGTTTGCAAACACAGAACATTTATTATCAATTAACACAGTAAGGCCAGAAGGCAATGTTCATGTAAAATTCTCCTCTTTATATCCATACAATCACTCACAACAGAATGGATTCTAAATTCTCAATATAGGTTGCAACACACATGTAAAGGCTGCATAGTGCAAATACTTGGCATTTTTTTGAGGTAGGAATAGCCCCACTGCATTCAAATAAACTGTCCGCATATGCAAATTTAGGCACGAGAACTGGGGAAAAAAAACTTCAGGGAATCCCAGAACATGTGGTTTTGGTCATCCCAAATCTCTTTGCAAGTTTGGGTGGGGAGTGTTGAATAGCTTTGTGAAATATTTTCCCTGGGTTGTTTTTTGTAGAAAAGAGAGAGATACTAATTACTCTGACTTTTGCCCAGTTTGATTCCTATAGTTTACTTGCATGTACCTGAGATTTTGTTGGGGTTAAACAATGTTTTATTCAGCGTGGGTTTTTTCAGCTTCCTTTTGAGGAAAAATTATGAAATAATAGCAAGGCTATAATTTTCCATTTGTTTACACAACCCTAATCATTACATCCTAAGTGTTTGCCAGATCGGAGCCCACCTAAGTGAATGAAATGATCCAAGTGTCATTAGGTCCTCAGTTCTCACTTCCCGCTGAGGGTGCCCAGCAGGTCTGAGAGTCTTTTGATTGTTCATACACTCTGAGACTGAGAGAGAGTAGTGTTGGTCCAAATTTTACACTAATGATGGTTTCCTGAACACAATTAAGAAGCTTTGTACTTTCTGAAAAACAGCCCTAGAAATTATTTGCTTTAAGGATACCCATATCTGCTCCAGATGCAAAGTTTTGAGACACTCTGTTTTCTTTTCCCACTCTCAGATTCTTGTTACAAAATACCTCTGCAAAATACGAAAGATACACAGACACTGCTAACTCCTCTATTTGTTTTTTAACTTTCCATTTTTTACAGTTTCCTTGTCTCTGTTGTGAGGTATTCATTCACTCCTTGCTTGCTTTCCTAGTCTGTGCACATTTTTCTCATCTTGAGAGATTGTTGAATCTGATTTAAAACACAAAATAGAAATGGACTTTGATTTTTGTTAAGTGTTTGCTCCTTAGCCTGTCAGCAGACTCCTCTGACATAATAGGTTCATTTTGTATCAGTAACCATTTCATGCTGGTGATGAACATCTTGTAGTGGCCACAGAGAACTTGTAAGATACCAGGGGAGCAGATTGTCAAATATATTTAAAGGTAAGAAGTCATGTAAAGCAGTCCTAAGTTTAGTCTTCTGTTCTGGAGATAATGTCTTACGTTAGATTGATTACATACAGCCTGAAAAGTGTGGCTCATGCATCCACTCTTGCTGTGTGCTGAAAGATAAAAATCCCATTTGCTGTATTTTATATTGGTGGTCTTTGACACTGGTAATGCAGATCTGTATGTTCCTTGTAAATCACAGATATAATGACTGCCAGATAACAACTCACTTAACTGCCGAATGAAGTGTTTCTTAGCTGGAAACTGAGCTATGCCATTTTCATGATCTAGTGACTTACAGCACAGAGCACTGGGTGAGTCATTCATTTGTATCCCCGTTAAAACACACACATGCAAAACTCTGTTTAGTATGATGCAGTGGTCATGATCCAGCACGAGTCATTAGCCAAGCCGCTGCCCTGTTCTTTAACTGAATATGTTTCTTTGTTCGCATTCCTCTATCACCATCCTCAGCACTGTATCCAAGTACTCCATGTGCATCCAAGACAAGTTACAGCACCTGCCTGGAATGAGGAGAATAGCACAAGACCATTTTGTCTCTCAGTTTCCCATTCAGTAAGTAGGGTTGCCATCAAACCAAGAGTGTCTGTAGTCACTTCTGAGCCCACAGTTGTTACTACTCATTGTTTGAGGAGCAGTCATCCTACTGCAGTAACAGGGCAGCCAGGACTTCTCTGAAAGGTCTCCTCCTGCCAGCTTCCCTCTGCCCCCCTTCATAAACTATTTTGATATCTCAAGACTCTGTAAGAACCAGCTATGAGCACCAAGTATGTCTGCAGCACCAACATACACCTACACAGTTCTCTAAATTAAAATTTTCCTTTCTGTGATCTGATGTATTAATTATTTTAATCAAGATATATTGAACCCTGCCACACCTGTAGCACTTATACTTGGGCTGCTTTTTTTCCTGAAGCCCTCACACCACTCTTGCTAGACAGGGAGCTGGTAATCCCCAGCAGATAGATAGCTCCCGCAATGGGCTTTCCAGGTGAACAAGGGTTCGGTCAACACCTGGAACGACACTCTTTTTCTGTCCTTCCCAGGCCAGTTGCATGTCCCATTCTGGGCAGGTGAGGAATATCCCCTTGAGAAAGCCCCCATTCCTGCACTGCCACCCTCTCTTCGCTCTGATTGCCCCCAGGGGCCATTCCTTCACCAAGCTGTCTCTTGGCCATGCACGGCTTCTCCTCAGCTTCTCCATGAGCCAGCCAGCCCTGGGGAGAGGCCTAAACATAGCCATCTCCTCAGAGACACCCACATGCGACTGTCTCCTCAGTGAGATCAATGTGTGGCCATCTCCTCAGAGACACCCACACACAGCCGTCTTCTCAGAGAGGCTCGCGTGCAGCCATGTTCCTAGAGAAGCCCAGATGTGGCTGCCTCCCCAGCAAGGTCCATGTGTGGCCATCTTCGAAGTGAGACCTACATGTGGCCATTTCCTCAGCGAGGCCCACGTGTGACCATCTCCCCAGAGAGGCCCAGACATGACTGTCTCCCCAGCAAGGCCCATATGCGGCCATCTCCCCGGCGAGGCCCTCGGTGCCTCTGCGGCCACGCTGGGTGCAGGGGTGCTGCTCGGGGTAGGGCACGGCAATCATCTGGCAAAATTTACAGCCAGACCCGAATCTGCAAGCATGCACATTTCATGGGCTTATTTGAAACTTCACTTAAAGCGTCACACATGGAACTGTGCAGGACTTGGCAGCGGCGGGTTATGCAATATACAGCCATCCATCTGCCGCCTCTGCCAAAAGCGCTTACTCAGATGTCTGCGGAGGCTGCGCTACCCAGAGGCTGGCTATTAAAACCAGAGCTATTACTTATTGACAGTGACAACAAACCAGTAAAATCTCTCTGAACCTCCTATTTATTTTTTTTTTCCTGGCTGCCAAGCCTATCGTGATCAGGGAGGGAGGAGGGTACGCCAGACAACCGGAGTAATAAAGCCTGTCTAAATGGGTTTCTTTGTACATCTTCATCTGGCGATGGTATTGCTTGAAAGGAAAATGGGGGCTTGCGCATGCCAGGCCTGTCCGTGTCCTCTGACAAAGGGGATGCCAGACAGGAGCTGTCGTCTGAAACTCTGAGGAACTGCTCTCCCAAACGGCATGGCCATGTCGGGAGAAGAAATGGCTCTGGTGGCCCTATCCTCCACCCGGTCCCTGACACAAAATGGACAAATATTTATTTGCCTTAGATCCAATGGCCGGAGTATTTAGGCCCAGAAGGTGACAGACATGCTAGTTTGTTTTTTAAAACACCAAGAGGCCTGGAGAAAAAATACAGCTCCTCATCTTAAGCTGAATATTTTTAAACACGGTTGTCATAATGTCACGTTTGCCAGTGCTTTACTGCGGAAGCAGCACTGGGGAAAAATGCCTATAATGCTGTCCTGATAATGGGAACAGCTTAAAACAAACAGAGTTTTTCATCAGTGCTACACCAAGAACTGGAATAATAAATAGAGATAGGAGGTAGCCCCACACTTCAAATAATTTGTGGAAACCTGCTTCTACAAACTCAGCCCATTTCTTATTTGTGCAGTTGCCGACCATAAGGACGGCCATAACCCTTGCTGTGTCTTGGACAAGTGCCGTGCTAATCACTCCTCACATCATCTCCAGCCTCAGAAACGGAGGTCACTTGACACTGCACAAGTGTCCAAGCTGTAATGAATTTCCTCAGCTTTCAGGGCAGCCCGTTCCGTTTGACTGGCAGGTCAGCACAACTGCCTGCCTGGGTGGCAGACAGGAGCTTATTTCTATACCTTCTGGAACTACCAGCACCCAGAGAACCTATTTTTAGGTAAAGACAAAATGCACCAAACTGGATTTCTCTTCAGCAGCACTTAAAAGCTTTGGAGTTGACCACACAGAGCTAAAGAGCAGAAAATCATCAGTCTTTCAACAATGTGGCTTTTGCCGCTAATATTCCTGATAGTTTCTTTGAAGATGTCTGATTAGTCGTTTATTTTCTGATCTTGACAATAGGAGTCACCATTCACTCTGAAATCACAAGTACAACCATGATATTTAAAAACAAAACCCCCACAAGTAATAGTGCTTACCTGTAGAAAGAATTAGCACTTTCAGTAGATTTTCTCTGCTTTTATTTCTTTATGATTTCCACCTTGGGTATTTTTTCAGATGGATGTATGTGAATTTCCTGCCCACATAACTGCCACTCTTGAAAATACCATAAGCGAAATTAATTCCTGGTGAAATTTGGTTTGCTTTGATTGCAGCTGGGAAAAACTGCTTCGGTAGCTTTGGATTCAGTCACTGAGTAACTAAAAGTTATGCTGCAAAATCCACAGGAAGGATTTTTCCAAGTCTTCACTCCAAGAGGATTTCCTTGTTAAGATTTCTCATCTTTGACAAGGGTAATGCATTTATTCCCTGCTTTTGCTGCCCAGAAAAGTATGCACAAGCAGAGCAGGTTTCAAGGACTTTTTGTAAGGTCATGTCCATCCACATGGGGGTCACGTGTGGCTCTGGGACAACGCACACCCCCGTATTCACTGCTGGTTCCTGGCAATGCCACCTCTGTTGCCAAAAACCACCCAACTCTCAGAGTCTCCTGTTGTTTCATAGTGAATCTGGGCAGCAAAGATCTGTTTTCTCACAGAACTATGTAACTTAGAGTTACAAGGAAAAAAGACGTAATGGATGTTCTCCAAGGTGTGTATTTACTCCTGACCCCACACCTACCCTGCCTTTTCCTCCTACTTTACTTCTATTTTGTGCTAATGGCCTATTTAAATAGTGGCAATAAGGAGCAGAATCTAATAGCAACAATGGTGAATAACAAGATTTTGGCACATCCAAGAGACAGCTCTCAAAGGTCTGGAGAACGCAGACCCATTTGAGCCTCCAGCCCAGGCACGGAAAATCTTGGAAGGAAATATTATCTTGCCATGTGTCACTTAGGAACTAAAAATGAATATCCCAAAGACTTTGATTCCTGGCACTTAAGGGATGGTAAATATTATTATTATTATTTAAACCAATGTTATTATTGGACAGACATTAATAATTTGAAAATAAGATTAGTGTTGAAAAGACTTCTTTGGTTTGGGCTTTTTGTAACCTTTAAATCTGGGTAGACTATTCCTGGACAAGTATTTCACATGGAATTTTATTTTCATTTTTCCTTTATTTACACTGTGATCTATTCCAGTATACACAGTGCAGTGCTGACTTTGCCTTGGGATAGCATCTACTTTTTTTTTTTTTTAATTTAAAAGGTTTCAAAGAAAGAAAGTTAAAAAGCTTCTACAACAGAAATACACTAGGCTAATGCACCATTCCTTGAGAAGCTCTTACATATTCTAGTAGCTGTGGCCATCATATCCCACAGAAGTGTGGAGCAGGCATAATAAATGCCTAGATAATTCTATGGGCTATTCTGTAGTAGCTGTTCCTAGTCTCTTACGTCAGAAGTGGCTAATTCCTGACAAACTATGCAAACGTCACTGGCTTTCCTCTTCACACAATAATCTTTGATATGTAAAGTATCAAAGATCTGCATGATAAAAGTAGATCGGACACCTGCAATTGCTACGGAGGAAACATAATAGAACAAAACTGAGCCAAATAGAATGTGATATATACGTACAGATTACATATTTTAGAATACTGGTGTAAGGGATATGAAATGAAATAGAAATACTAATGAATGTAGTCCTGAAACCAGTGCATTTAAATCACCAACACCAGTTACTCATCCAAATAGTGCTTTGCATATCTTCTTATGGAGTGTGAAGAGAAACACAGCAAATAAAGACACAAAAATGTGGGGTAGATATCACGAAGGAAACTTCAGAAAAGAAGGGCCCACATCAGAATTTTGGACTAGATGATCTCAAAGGTCCCTTCCAACCTAGATGATTCTGTGATTATTTGATGGATTTTTTTCCCCTTGGTTTCTAAATGGAACTTGGAATAGGAAGGAAAATCGGAGGTACATCGTTGTATCTTACAGAATTCAGAGAGTAATGTCCTTGAGATGTGTAAATGGCAATTTTATTTTTCTCTCCTCTTCTAGATAGATAGTCCTTGCTGACTGGAAAGCCTCCAGGTCTCTAAATCTCTTCTGGTTACCAGAAATTAAAAGTGTTCTTGTTAAAAGTTCTTGCTTCTTTTCCAAAATGTCGCAGGCATGCTTTCTGCAATTTATTTAAGCACAGAATAAAAAGCATTGTTTGTGTGACAAGGTCACAAGGGAGGCCTGGGAAATGTCATTAATAGTATTCTGTATCATGAACACGCAGAGCTGTATCTCAGAAAGTTTTTGATGCATAGAATATCAATACATCTATCAATGTGTATATTGATAGATATAATTGATAGAATTTTAGTGAAAAGAGCTTGTTTAAGTAAATAAATAAATAAATATACCTCATTGAGAGAGGGCTTGCATTAGTCTAAAATGAGTTTGTTGAAGAAAGGAAAGCTTTGGGGTCATTATTAAGGAAATTCAGAAGGAACTGAACTCGTGAAGCAATATTTGAAGCCACTTGCCTCAACAAGTGCTATTAACCAGAGGTTGGGGCTGCGTAAAGGGCTCACAGAAAATTAATTTGTAATTGCCAGGATGTTGAGAAGAAGGAAGAAATACTAAGAAGCAGCCAGTGATCCCATTTGTTCTGACCTGAAGGACATGGGAGTAGGTAAACACTCTGGTGAAGTTTCACAGGCATGAAGTCATGTGGCAAGTATCTTGAGCGGAGTGGCCACTCTTCTTGCTTCTGAGACATGGAAGGAGGCAGTTGGGCAGGAGGAAGCAAATCTGCTGTGTACTGTCCGGCAGTCCTCACGGCCTGCTAGGCAACCTCAGAAGTGCATCGTTCTTAACGACAACCTTTTTCCAATACCGACTTATAATAACATATTTGGCTTGCATCAGGCCTGTAATGTGCTGGGTACGTTCTAAAAATAGGACCACGTGGGACCTGCCCCGAGCGGCTCAATATCTAAGATGTCAACCACTAGATTAAGGGAGGGGAAGAGGGATAAAACCTTTTAAAAAATAGTATCAGCTACTCTGGTGTGTTATCTAACCACTATTATCTGGGAATTTCTTGCTCAGAGGCATGTTCAGCGTGAGAGAGAGCCAAGCTCCGAGCACCCAGAGGGCAGCGCAATCATAGTTTGAACAGCTGCACAATCTACTGCGAGCGGCAATTCATTCTGACATCTCACAGGGACAGAAGTAATTTTTGTGGGAGGACCCCGAAGAGCCGCCTCGTCTTTCCTTCCTGCTCCAGTCTGACCCCAGATACTCAAGCAGATCACCCCACATATGGCCAGCGATGTGCGTAGGCCCTCGCTGGGTAGGGGCTTTGGGGTGACTTCTCCCCCTCTCCCTCAATGATATATGAATCGCAGCCAAAGTCAAGCAGATTAAGGTCCAAAAATCTCCATTCCTCTCACTCAGAAGCTGTTCACATTTATACGGCACCTCCCTGTTTGTGATTAGGATGCTTTCCTGGGACATGGAAATTTGAGCTCATGAAGATTGAGCAGGGCACTGAGCCTCCCGTTCCATTTTCTGCTGCATGGACAGGGGCTGTAACGCTTGAACACCACCAAAAGACAGGCAGGGCTGACTGATGTTGCCCTTTTTTCCAGATACCAGTTTTGGGGAACTGTCTATGTGAGGGGATGCAGGGTATTCAGGTGGGCATAGGTGAAATTCTGGCATTTAATGTATAAGCACCAAAATATTTTGTTATATCCAGCTCTTAAAGCCTTTCAGCTCTGTCTGAAGGAACTGGAAATTGCATGCACACATCATAAGAAACATTTTCATTCCGTTTATCCCTCAAAGATATTGAAGACCTCCTTTCATCCTTCTGTCCTACTTTCAGAAAGTTTTACTGTTTTCCTTTAACAAACTATACCTTCTAGACTACATCTCTCAGACGTTGTTTCTAACAGTGCCTTGGAGTGGAAGACACCTGTAAGTGCCTGTAAGAAGTGCCCATTGCTGACTCTTGCTGTGTAACCCTCACTCAGATTGGGTATCTGGAACTGCAAAATGAAGCCCACACTCCTGCCAGTGCACCAAAGTATCAGCCTTATGATCATGAGCTTCGTAGGTGTGGGGGGACAGCGTTAAGAAACAGAAAAGTTCTGGGGCACCTACAGGAAGCAGGCAATTTCATCCCTTAATTCTGATTACATCTAACTTTTTTTCAGACCTGTCTTGATGGGCAAATCTTACTCTACACAGTAAATCTTGTTCTGCTATTTTTAAGGCTAGCCACTTCCAGCTTTTCAGTCTGAAACACATGGGGAACATTTTGAGGTTTTTAAGTGTTGGCTTTTTTAAGGAGCACAATCAAAAAATCTCTTTTGGCCAAGACTCCATGGAAATGATCTGAGGGTAGCTAAGAGTGGTTTTGTTGTTACTATTATTATTACTGAAAATCTGAGCAAATAAGAAAGACGGTTAAAATAGGGCTGCGCTTAGTATCTTGCAGTGGATTCTCGAGAAAGATATGATACACATCTATACCTTGGGCTTTCGAATTTCTGGAATAATTTTGTCTTCTGAAACAGCAAATGAACTCAAAGTACAAAACTTCAGAGTTTTAAGAAGAAGGATTAATAAACTAAAAAGTGATGCTTCATAAACATACCATCCAATTAATTCTGTCACTCTCCCACTATGTTTTTTCTCTTGCTTGGCTGGTAGCATAAAAGACAATGAAATACATTGTGAATTTATGATCGAAAGATTTAGTTGACAGACATGCCCAAGCCATTTTTTCTTACCCTTCCCTAGGTTTCCATTCTCATGGGCATGGGTGTTAAACGTTTCAGATGTTATGAAATTTTACACAGGCTGGTGGTTAATGAGTTC
The DNA here is from genome assembly GCA_026413425.1 of Tringa solitaria. Lineage (NCBI taxonomy): Eukaryota > Metazoa > Chordata > Aves > Charadriiformes > Scolopacidae > Tringa > Tringa solitaria. Next base: position 83,773,236 of record JAOXJM010000023.1, on the reverse strand, counting down.
TAGAAGTTGTGAAGCTCAATGGTGTTATATTCTGAGCTTCTCTTAAAAGCCTCATCTACCTCCTACAGGCAGTGATGTTGTGCTAGGGACTCAAAAGAAAACAATATGAGTTCTGAAGTGTGCTACTTAAAAAGAGCGTATCCATACTAGCATATTAACATGCAAATTCTATGTCTGGGCCTGCCAAAAAATATAAGCGTTCCATCCAAAATATATAAATACAGTCTACTTCTGTGAAGAGGCATCATTTTAATCAAATGTACATTTGGAGCACTGCTCACTAAAAATTTATACTCTTCTTCTCAGTGTTTATATTAATCTGAAACAGATTGCCAAGTTTTAATAAAAAGGCAGTTATCTTCTTCTGCTAATGGATTAAACACAGGACATCTGAATTTTAGTGCTGCGTCCAAGAACATAGGTGGCCCAAGTACCTTTGTCCTATTTCAACGTCTAGTTATAACATCATATAGACAGAAACCTATGTTTCTGTCTATACATAAAACATCTGCTCTTCACGGAGGAGTTCAGGAGGATGTAAGGAGTTTGTCAACTTCTGTCTACGTTGCAATGCGGCACCTCATCAGAGTACCTCTAAAGGAATATGTCTGCCTTTCAGAGAGGACAGTTTCTCACAACTTCAAGGAGATCTGAAGGTTTCACAGAAAGGCAAAATGTAACTCTACGCTTGTGTTTATCAAATTTGTATTATGATTCAACCAAAACCAAAAGATTTTGCATTTGAATGTCACCATTTAGCCAACTGTGATTCGCAGAAGAAGTGACGTGAAGGCATTGTTTTGTGCTTTTAGCATCCTAATTTGTCTACACAGTTTGTCTTGCTGTCTAAAGCAACTACCCGGCCCTGTGTGAGGTGGAAGACTGACATGTGGAAAAAACCTGGGATGAATATGTCGAGTGGGACTTACCGTTGTCTTCATGTTTGGATTTGTGTAGATTTAAGAGTCTTCCCAAAATCTGCTGTAAGAATTTCAGGAGAAGGCTTCTGTTGTTCTGTTGGTACTTACTCCTTTTTATTCGGCTTTAGAAAACGGGGGAAACTTCATTAGATGCAGAAAAGAATAAAAAACCTAGCAAGTAGGAGTCAGAGATCAACCTGGGCTTCTGGCTGCTCTGTGGACTTGCTAATTGCACATATCCTCCTGCATCTCTTATTTTGTCCTTTATTGCTGTCCTTTCTGAGTTTAGGTGACAGTGCACTCAGGATCTGCTCAATTAATGGGCAGTAACTGAAGTCTTCCTTCATATGACTGAAGAAGCTCGCTTCCTCCAAGCCTAATACACACCAGTACATACTGGCAAAGATGCATGACCTTCCTTAAAGGTGCTGGACCTGCCAGTTGAGCTGACAGGAGCACACTGCCATCCACCACGGAGTGGGGTGGGGGAAAGCCTAGCTCCCTGCTGATGCATAAGAAAGCCCATATTGTTTAACGGTTTAAATAGCTGTTTAATACATCCAGGCTTGTTTTTGCTGTTGTTGCTGGGGTTTGTTTGTTCTTTTCAAGAAAGCATAGGGCTAAATTCAGACCTGGTGTAAGTGGATACAACTTTATTTACTTGTGAAGAGCTGCAGTCAAACCCAGCAGGACTGTGTTGGGGTCCGTGTTTGGAAGCATGTTCAGGCAGCTTTCCTGGTCTGTGGGACCATGCTGTACTTTGAAAACAATTCTTTGCATGCATGTGAAAGCACATTTATGTGTATCAAAGGGTTTTATGACATAGGGCAAACTGAATCACTAGAAATGGGAACCTGATGGCAATTCCTGCCTGTATTTCTTCTTGAAAAGCTAAAAAATTGGCAAATGAACTAAAACCACGCTTAGACAGTAATGAGGGAACTATAGCAAATAACTACATGTGAAAATGATCCCCCGGTCATGCAGTGTGTACACACAATGAAAGCTGGGATTTATGTACATAGACAGCCATTATATGACAACACTAAGTGCTGTGGAGTCACAATGTTGGTTATTAAATGATTTGAATTTCTGGTAGAAGAAGACAGAGTAGTGCTACTGTATTACATAACATTTTAGGGTAAGACCTGGTGACCTAAAGAGGTTAAAAACTGTAACACATACAGGACAAAACATTACATCTACAAAGATATCTGTAAATAGTAGATTTTTATGGTCTGTCCTTTGAGTTTAATTCTTATGAAGTAGAACTGATTCTCAGAATAGATTCCTAACCCGGAAGCACTTTTAGCAAATGAGGTCACAAGACAAAATGAAAATACATTTGGGCTGGTTTTAGTCATTTCCCTTTGTTCACCAGCAGATGCTCACAAAGGGCTCCCGGCCCTATCCATCCTCTGATACTGGTGCTCTCAGGCCAGCCTGAGCTGCTTTTCTCCTTCTTCATCAATAGATGTCAATAGCAAGCTTCTTAGTCCCAGAGACTTCAGCCATTGCAGGGCTCGCACCAGAACATTGAGGAGGAAACAGTGACTCCCTTCCCAGGAAGACTTTGGCTTGTTGTGTGCTTTCAGTTTGTCCTCAGAAGCTTGTTCCTAATATGACTAGGCATACTTCTGTATTTCATGTTCTGAGCCTCCGAAACTGACCCAACGTTTGTGAGCTTTAGTCATCTCATGACACACAGAATCCCAAATTTTGACCCAGATTCAGTGAATTCAACAGCATTTTTCAGATTTGCAGGAACATGACTCAAAGCCTCCTCTTCATCTTGATGAGCGCTAAAGAAAAGACAAGCGATGAAGCTGGGCAGGGCACATGTTTCTATCTTTTTCTCTTTCTCCTGCCTTTCTTTGGTTTGGGGCTTTGATTTCCACCCATGAAAGGTTCTGGCCAAGGATGGCAATTACATGCAAAATAACCTTGCTGAAAAGGAATGACTACATTCTCCAGCACTGAATGTGAATGAAATGTAAATGCTCTTTGCTTTCGCAGTAGTGTAACAGTGCAGGGAATCAGAACCTGAATCTGAAAAGTCAAATGTGGTGGTGTCGCTTCTCATACCCTCTGTCTTTCCTTCATTCCTCCCTTTCTTTCTTATGTTGCAAGACAGCAATCCGTAGGTGATATTTAGCACGACAAACTCCAAGAAACAGCCTGGTAGCAAAGTGTATGTGAACCGTGAACTCTGCTGGGTAACTTGCTTTGCCACCTTCCCCTCAGTCCCAGCTAAAAATAACTAAGACGGTGGTGGTATCAGCAGCCAAGAGAGCAGAAATGGCCACACGCTGCTCTCTTATGTCAACCAGGGATTCAGATTGCGAGGGCAGGTGCCCACCAGCCAAGTGAACTGTCTGCATTCGCCTGCCATTCACCTGCCCAAAGAGCAGACCATAAATCATGCCAGTTGTTCATGGAGGCATCAGCAAATGTCAGCGTGCTTTAAGCGCGACAGCCAGCAGCCGTGCTGAAGCTAGCACATAACTGTGATGGCAGGAGGCCTGTGTCATAGTCTGCTTCTGAACAGCTTTTTTTATTATTATTTTTGGGGTGGGAAGTGGAAGAGTGAACTCCTAAGAGTTATGAAGGATTCAGCTACTGATAAATGCTGAAGTAAAAAGGGCTAAAGTCTGGGAATCCAAGGAGTTCACATCAGAAGAGCTCTGTAGCATCACCCAGTGCCCTCTTCAGGTTAATTTGCTTTAAATGTTTTGTGGTTTAAGGCAAGAGTTTTGCAATATATTCTCAATTTCTCTGTCTTCAAGACTTTGTTACAGAGAGGCAAGAAGAGACATCTAAAACCAGTTTTATCAGTTTATTCTAATCAAACATTCTTTTGGTACAGAACAGACCATACCTCAATAAATTCAACCTGCATAGGTCAGCAAACCAAAGAGACACAATTTATGATCCTACGTAAGTCACTATTGTCCCTCTTTTGGACTTGCAAAGCAAAACTCAGAATTATTATTATTGTAAACCTATTACATATTATTCCCTGATGTTGCTGGCAAAACAGAGCTCTTGCAGAAGCCAAGGTGGGTTTTTGGAAATAATAAACCAGAGGCTGTCAGGGAAAAATAAAAAAAAAAAGGAAGAAAAAGACACTGGTATATGGAAAAATCTATCCTTTCAGACAAGACATTGTCATATCTCTGCTAGATGAGAAATTGACTAAAAACATCAACAGTTGGAATGTACGAATGCACTTCAGGACATGCTGTGGGTAGAATAAGGAGAAGCCCTCAAGGAGAATAGGCTCAGACTTGTTACAAATCCCATCTCACCTCCCTGATGGTCTTATGGAGACCCTGTCTTCTGCAAGAAGGAGGATCAAAGCTCCAATTTCCTGTGACTTTGGGAATTTCATCATTTCAGTTAGATCAAGTGGACATCTGAGTGTGCACAGGTCACCCTGGTGGTGACTGAAAAAGAGGAGATCAGGTATTGTCAGGGTGAGCTGTTCTCTGAAACAGAAAAGAAGCTGGAGTTCTTTACTTGGAACCAGGTCTCTGGCAGGAGGAGTACTGTGGTGGCCACCAAGGGCTTTTGAAAGTGTGGGCTTCAGATTGCTGTTTGTACTGCCTTGGACCATTGACTATTTGAGCATTGGCTCAAAGTGGCCTCTTTTCAAAAAGCCTGTTTAACAGCTGATTCTGCCAGGCTGGGTGCCAATTCTCAATCATAAGTGTGACTCACTTCAGGCATCCTACCTCTCTCTGCCTATAAAAGGAACACGTTGCTTTTCCTCAGTAATACAGGACTTTCCTGACTGAATTCTTGCTTGAAGCTCAGGAGCTTGCATTGAATCAAATGTGTGTTCTAGCAAAATACCCAGCGTTGGCTTAAAATTTCCTGGAAGAAAACTTTCGTCATATCCATCATTTCAATAATCAGTTAGGTTTCTGTCTTTCAGATTGCTTTTTCTTGAGCTTCCAGTCCTTGAAGGATGCTCTATATTTGTATCTTTCTCTTACCAGAACTATGTTTCCCATAAATTGTAATTAAGTGTCCCTGTAATTTCTTTCTGATAAGCTAAAAAGACTGAGCTCTAGGGGAATCTTACAGTTATCATATTTTCTAGATCTTAAATAATTATTTTTAGAATTGAGAAGGAAGTAGTTACTGGTGGCAGAGTCTTGCTTTCCCTTTCTCTCTCCCTTTCTTTCTTTTATTGAAAGATATTAAGGTCTTCAAATTGCTTTCTCATTTTAAAACAGAAGGAAAAAGCAAAATTATTTTTTCCTCTAAGCAACAACCCAAAGAAAATGGTTTGGGATTATGTTTAGCTTCAATAAAAGACATTTGCAGCTGAAAAAATAATAAGTGAAAATGTCTTCCATTGAATTTCACTTCTCCGTGACAGTGAAATTAGAACCAGTGGAGTGGAGCTTCATAACCCAGAATTTCCTAACAACTTTTGAGTTTTTCTGTGATTGATGGCACGGTTAGCATGAACACGGAACATCAGAAATGTCCATAACAGATTCTGCTGCAGGAGACAACTTTGGCTAGGAAAAGTTGAAGCACAAACTTCACAGTGGCACAAGGCTGTGTTACTTTTTAAAATTTCCACCCCCGATGGTTTTTGCCACATGAGTTCTATCTTTCACTCCTGTTTCACATCACACTATTTGCATGCACTTTGGCCAACAGGCATCCACCACTGACTTCAAGATGTTCTGCAGGGATGCGCTCTGTCTGCCTGCCAGCTGAGAGCTCCTTATCACCCCAGCCTGTCAAAAATCCCCTCGTGTTTAGCAACAGTTGCTCTTGCTGCTCTTCTTTCTGGTTGGTAGCGCTGCTGTTATCTCTCCTGCAAGAGCAGTGTTCACGTCTGTCATTTCAACGACTCTGAATTTCTTATTTTTGTCAGGATTGATGGCGGTGCTGATATTCCTGTTTGTTGTACGCTCTCCAGGACTGAGTCATTCCCCGGTGCTCTGCGATTGCCAGGTCAAGTTCTTTTCATGCAGGGGAGAGGTTTGTAGAAAGATTGGATAAGGAATATTGCCCAACTAATGCCTTGACGTAGCTTTCTGTGATGTGAATAAACAGTGTGTCTCAATCCAGTTTGATATATAAGATGATTTTATTTTAGTAAAAAAACAGCAAATGGAGAGAAACAAAAGTTTTTATGGTGACCATGGAAATATTCCTCATCGTTTTCCAAGAGCAGGATTAAAAACATTGGAGTGATTTGATGCCGAAGAGAAATTGAGCATGGAGGGAAGGATTCACATGATTGTCTTGGTTTTCCATGTGGAACTGAAGTGCTCAAGGAAACATTTGTGACCATCAAAATATTTTTTGATTGTAAATCGTTATTCAGCTAAACTTATAGAAGAATTACACCAGGAACACTTGTTGGGTTTTTGTTGGTTTCGGGAGGGGATCATTTTTACTTTTCCCAGTTAAAGGTTCACTTGTCCACTGAGGTGTAACCAAGCTAACACAGATCATGAGAAATAAATAAAGAATATAAGCATCGTTTAACTAGGTCACACTAGAGGCCCATCCAGCTGAGGGTCCTGTCTCCAAGAGTGTGAGTAGCAGATGTCTAGGGAAGGCAGCAAGAACACGGCGAGTCTGCAGTAATATTTCCCCAAAATACAGCCTCAGTGCCCAGCTATTGGTAGTTTAGGGAGTATTCCACCCTGGAGCTGCTTTTTTTTGTGTTCACATACCTTCAACAGGGTTTTATTTCATTTCTTTTTTGACTAGGTTTTTCAACCCAAGTAACTGTTAGCATCCAAATTAGCCATTTGCAAGGTGTTCAACAGCTTACTCTTGATTTGTGGAGGAAATATCCCCTTTGTTTCTTTCACACTTGCCACCCATTAGTTTCATATAAGGTCTCATTCTGGTTTGACTGGGTTTGTGTTGGAAGAGACACTGTGGGTGTCTATGTCCTATTTGCCTTCTGTGGGAGAAGCAGGATTTTAGAAAGCAATACTGTGTCTCCTCAGGTGTCCAGACACCACCACCACAGGCTGTATGGCATCATAATCATATGTACTTGGTGATCTCTGTTTCCTAACATCTGATTTATTTTCTTCACTGCTCCTGCACATTGAGATGGTGTCTCCATGGCAGAGTGCATTGCAACGCAAAGATCTTATTCAAGAAAGACAGCATCAACAGACCTTGGGGCCCACCACTGAATAGGTAAAACTGGAATTGGCTTTTCTTTTATGCCTAATTTTACATTTACCTACATCAAATATCTTTCTTTTACTCAGGTACTTAATCTTGTCAGGTCCTTCTTCAACCATGAAGAGGCCCTTGTCCTTACCACCCTAAATAACTCACTATCATCAATGTACCTTGTCACCTCATTATTCACTCCTTTTTCCATATCACTTATGAACACAACAAACAGCACAGGCCAGAACACAGATCCTGCAGGATTCCACTCATGACTTCCCTCCACCTTTCATTTCTAACTTTTTCTTTCCTATCTTTTAGTCAGTTATTTAGTCATCTGAGAGCTTTGGTTCTCATGCCACGGCAGCTTAGTTTCTCTAGCAGGCATCAGTGAGAAAACCTTGCTGAAAGCTTTCTGGATTTTCAAGAGGGACAAAACAGCTGAACCTTCCTGATCCGTGTGCTTCAAAGAACTACTATGAAATCTCATATCTGTAATCACTGAATATATTAAACAAAATACATAGTTATTTTTTAAAAATTGAGATCACTCATTAATTCTCCTTCCAGTGATCAGCTCCGCTGTGCCTACTTAATTTACAGAAGACAGTGATACTTATTCAACCTTAACAATATCCTTTCTGCTAATGCAAACGATGTCACCAGCTTGACTGTTGTTTAAGCTATGACTTTTTTTTTTTTTTTTTGCTCCAGATGTTGATTTTGTATAAGGCAACTGATAACATGTTTGACCCAAGGCCAAGAAGTCTGCTGTTTTGTTGCCTGAATGATACCTCCTGGCAAATAATTCGTCTTTTCTGCTTGTTCTTTTGGCCATAAAACCCACCCTGCATAAAAATCCTCGCTGAAGTCGGCTTTGAAAATACACATACCACGTTCTAAACATGTACTAGGCCAAAGTATTTTTGACGTGCATATCCACTCAGAAAGTTACTAAGAAATATTCATCTTGATATTATTTGAAATGAGGGAAACACTGGAGTATGAATATCAGGAGTTTTAATCAAAATTCCCCTGGGATTTCAGTTTGGGATTGAAGTTATACAAAATATTTGCATCTGAAGCAAAATCCACAAATATTTGGATTTTCATCAGTTCTGCTTGGATGCAAAACTGTCAGACACTGCAGTTTTAGCAGTCAAAAATTGCTTTTCCTAAATGTTAACTGCGTTTCCCACCCATTGGAAAAATTGCAGAAGACCCAGGGGGGCTTCTAACTTGTATAAAGCCAAGTGCCAAAGAAAAGAACTTCTCCAGGGGTTCCTTGTTTCTCCTCAGGGGTAGTCTGTCACCTCCAAACCTACGCTTCATTTTCACGGAGGAATAATTCCTTATGGCAACTTTCCATGTTTCTGCCTTGGAGCAGGGCAATTCCCAGCAGCCGCGGATGCTGCAGTCTTACAACTTTGTTTAAACATCTGCTTAGATTAAGAAAATATTAGCACAATACTGGGCACAATGGTCTTTCCATAAAAGGGCTTTCAAATGCCTCTCTCTGCTCACGAAGTATTGTTTTGCCCAGCACGCAGGGGAGGGAACTGGTGGCAGGTGTAAAATTTCAATGTGTGTATATGTTGTTTCCAAAATCCTTATGAGGAAAATGTCACAGACTTGTGTAATAGCTTCAGAGATGCAAGAACCTAACTCCTGATGATGAATGTTTTGAAACTTTACTGCATTACAGAGATACTGACTCATTCTCCCTTCTCAACTGCTCTCGCGTAAGATCTATCAGCAAAGTCATCCACTTTTACGTAGTTTTATTAGCTTGAGATATCTTTTTTAAAAAAACAAATTATTTAGTGGAGAGTGTTAAGCAATTAACAGGGGAAAACCCACATGCTTTTCTTCTTTCTGTTTTTTGCCTTTGTAAGACCTACCTTGTTTATACACACTTTATGTTTCTACATATCTAGAAAGTACGTCCCGCTTACTTACAAATAAAGTTTAGAAATTAATTTGTTATTCCGAGTTGATCCCTTCAGCGAATGATCACGTAAATGTAGGCTGGTTGTGAGATTTGCTCGTGTTAGCTGTGTGCTCTGACTACTATGGCAAGAACTTTTTTCTCTTCATTCACACCTCGGGCTCTGCAGCTGACTAAAATAGGAAACATTCCTCCCTCCTGCCCGAGGAGATGACTCCTGAAACTGCAGAGCTGTTTCCAAGATGATTGTTCAGGAACTTGGTGCAAGTGTGTGTGCATTAACACCCCTCTGTCTCTGAAAACCTTCTCACTGGCACGAAGGCACTCACAGGGGAAAGGAGGGAGGACGCAGGATCTAACCAGGCCGACATCTGCATCTAAAGAAATACTCCTGGTGGGTCCGTGGATGAGCTATTTCCCACCCACCTCTCCCCTGCGATGTCAGTAGAAGAATAAAGTGGTGATATTGTGCAGCAGAAAAAACAGCATGAAAAAGCAAACATATAGACCCTTCCCATATACACAGCAGAGCAAGGCAAATCCAAAGTTGTTTCACTGAATTTAGCAAGGTTCCATTCTTGCCGATAAACAGACCTTATTCCCTTTTGTTTTTCTTTTTGAGGAGCTACTCAGCAATATAAAGTTTAAGTGTTGAAAATCAAACCTCACCCTGACTTGTATTTTAACTACAAGACCATCCCTCCTGCTAAAAATAAGTTGACCCTGGCCTGAGCAAAGTATTGGACTGAGTTTTATGTTAGTAATGAAATCTTATAGCCAGTAAAGTTTTAAGTTTCATTGTGAACCTTTCACTCTGCTCTAACTTCATAATTCTTTGAAAGCCTAATGCTGAAATATTTTTCCTTATCAGCTCATGTGTTTGGGTATGTATGTGTAAATATGTGTATGTACTCATATAAAACAATAACAAGTTATATATGCAAACATAATATATATAATTTGAAGGCAAGATTGTGTTTATATTGGTATGAAATAGAAATTACTGCATTACTCATGACTGATAAAACTGTGAATGCTTCTCTCAAATGAGTGCAAATACAATGTTTCAGCCAAGCAAAGTTGGTGTGAGATTAAGACCATTATAATTAGGTAGAAAAGTGGGAGCTGTAACGGGAAGTTTCGCTTCAGTCTTAACTGTAACAGTCACAACTGCAGCAATGTGTTTATTTCAGCATAGATAAGTGAATCCACAGGCCTGTTTTACTGCTAACGAGTCACACCGAGGGAGATAATAACTATTCACTATATTGTGATATTGATAACAATAACCCAAATTTGTGTCACCGTGGAGGGGGGCACAGATGAATTTTTTGCTAAAAAAAAAAAAAAAAGCAAGAAAGAGAGGAGGAGACTGGCCCACACCTATTCTTAATTATACTAAGGCTCTTTGACGTTTTTGACAAAGGAGAGGGATTTCAGCTTTGCTGAAATTACGAATCTCCTCTGCTCTCAGTCCTGTTAAAAAGGCACGGAGTACCAGCAAAGGGTGGAGGCCTGCTTTAAGAACAGAGACAGCTAAGTTGCGTTGCCAATGTTATTTTACAATTCCAGAAGAATTAGCCCTCAGCTGATGTTCAAAACGCTAAGGTTTTAGATTTCTGAGCAGACAGTTGTGCAGCTCCAGCAGCGAGAGCACAACGTTCCCCAGTGTCACCTCGGGAAGAGAGACAGAAAGGGCTGGTGTTCAGCCCCACCAAGCTTAGAGGGTGTTGCTCCAGGTGCAGGTATAAATGTCACTCTGTCCGAGGGGTAGCACCTTGCAAAACATTGATAGAAAAGCACTCCCTTTTCCAAAGAAACCGCAGGGCTGGAAGGAGCAGATCTTGGACAAATGGCAGGCAGTTACAGTGCACAAGGGCTGCCATGTGTCGGACACGATGCCTGGGCAGATGCAAGGAGATCCAGGGGAAAGCCAGAATCATTAACACAATGATTTTAGATAAGATTCATCCCACCTAATTCCAGGCATCTTGCTACAGCTGAGCGGACCTCCTGAGGTGCCCCTTTAATTCTGGCAGAGCTAGCAGTGCTTGCAGAAAGTAATTTATCTGACCTGATTTACATGCCTTCTTTGGGGGAAAAAATGAGGAACGGAAACCTAGAAGTTCCAATTTTCTGCCATGGGTTAGAAAGTAGTAACTAGACAACCAGTTCGTGTGTTGTAGATATCTATGAAGAATATGTACAAAGCCTGGTATGTGCACAGACCCTGGTCTTTGATAAATGGTGGCTGCTCAGCTCATGGTTCCCAGGCTGCCTTCTTGGTAGAGCTTCCATCGTACAAAATGAGACGATCCAGGCACAATATATTCATGTATGTGTAATATATTTATGTATGTGTGATATATTCACCTTTCACTGTATTTCTACATTGTTCCATCCTCATTCCTGCCTTCCACCTCCATCCCCTCCTCAAATTCTGTTTCTGGAGGTATCCTAGAAGGTGTAGGACAGATAACGATGGTGGTGCAGCCGAGTCTTAACCTTGGTTGTTCAGAGAATCACTTTTGTGTGTCACTTTGATCTCCAGTTTAGGCATCTTGTTAAATAAAAAGGGCAGGAGCAGGAGCAAAGGTGTTTTCTGCTCACAAATTTTACATGAGAAAAATGTTCCCTTCTACCTCTAACTACTTTTCCATTCCTGCTTGCCTCTTACATTGATTCTCAGTTAAACATGGGATCCTGAATAAATGTTTTTGAATTTTAAATCTGAACTTTTGCAAGCATCATGATAGACAATCACATCCTTCTGCAAAACACAGCATGGTTCTAATTAATTTTTTCAAACATCAGTATCTCAAAGCTTAAAAATATTTTTCTTTAACAATGTTAATCATCAAAATAAAAAAAAAATTCTCTGTGTTCACTGAAGCCTAATTGTTTGCAAAGACTGTAAATCACCACCAGTTAGAAATCTGTCTTTTAGTAGTTTTTTAAAAAAGTCCTTTGTTTCATTTTTTTTGACACTTTTTATTTGTGGGAGAAGGTATATGGAAGCAATGAACAGCGTGTTAAAGAAAAAAAGAAAAAAAACAACAAGGCTGACAGTTTTTTGGGCAAGATTCAGCTCAATGGGATTTCAAGTGGCAAAGATTTAGAAACCCTCCCAAATGGTGGCTGACAGGGGAGAGACTAAGCAGCGTCTGCTGAAATGCATCCACTTTCCCAAGACCTAGATGCTTCACTTTGGGAAAGATTGCAAAGTGCGGTGCTACGCGAAAATGTTCCATTTTTACCTCGCTAGGAGAAGACAACACCACCGCCAGCTAATAATATACCACATCAAATATACTTCTTTTTTTTTAATATGAAACCCCTTTAACATAACTTGGTCTTAACACCTGGTGCATGGAAACGGCAAACCCGAGAACAACAAGATCTTAAGAACATGTGGAGAAAATCTGCTCATGTGCTGGCATTTTAATTATGTTTGCCCTGACCCTTTCCCCATGTTCTATAAAACAGACCAACAGTATAGAGGGGGGGTGGAGAAAAACCCCACCCCAGTAGCACCACCTCAGCTAAACCAGACGAGTGCCGTGCTCAGGATATTATTACCAAATAAAACCAAACCAAAACCAAAAATATACTGGAAATGGATAAGGAAGCTGAAGCCGATACTTAAAATAATAGTGTAAAGAGCTGTCACATAGTTCCTCTTAATAGCTTCAAGGACACCTTCCTCTGGCTTTTAAGCAGGGTCACAGGCAGTGTTACGTGCTTTTATGGAGTCAGACCACTTCTCTTCCCATCCTCCGTGCAAGAGGCGAGCGGGGTGAAACGGATTACAGGGATTACGGATGCTTGTGATCCAACACACCACTGAACTCGAAGCAGCCTCCGAGGTGATGAATTCCAGCCCCCAAACTCAAACCTGGAAACGACCCGGGTGGAATTATCCCACGTGGAGCCTGAATGAAAGAGCCAGCGTGAGGCGTAGCCAGGGTCCCGCAGACGGCCGGGGCATCTCCACGGGCATGAGCACTATGTGAGGAACCCCGCTCCTCACGCGCCGAGGAGGGGGGGTCGGCCTCACTTTTTTAACGGGGAAACTGTGCTGCCCGCGAAATGATACCACGCTGCAGATCCTCCGGGGGAGCCAGCTGGAGCTGCCAAAGCAAAGGTGCTTTTTCTGAGTCTTCAAGAACAGCCAAAGCTTAATCTCATCCCTGATAGCACTGATTTCTGCTGTTGGCAATACTCTTTTTCAAAAGGTAATTAAAACAAGGCGGTAGCAAGTCCACCTGGGACACGCTTGTCTCTCTGAGTCCTAGCATTTAACAGCTGAATGAAGTTATACAGATTGCATCTAAGAATATGAAAATCAATAACCGAGGAGCAGCACGGGGAAGGCTTATTTCCTCCGATGGTAAAACTTGAACTAGTCGCGGTGAGGGGCTGAGCGGAGCATGGATTCACTGCCCTGAGCCTCTGAACATCAAGAGATGGAGAAGGTGAGCTGCACCCCGGTGACCCAAGCCACAACTGTCCATAACACCTTGGTGAGAGCAGTAGAGAAGAAGGGCTAAATGCCTGAGTGGCGCTGGGAGGTGGTTTGGAGGCTCCTCAGGGATGACCTGAGCCTCTTCCACCAGGTCAGGCTGTTGCCCGTCATTGAGTTACTACTGTCACTGTGACAATTTGCTCCCGGTCAGATGCTCCTGTCAAATCCATGCTCTCTCTGCTCTTTACCCCATGTCAGCGGGAGCAAGACAAGACCTCACGGCCCGATGCTCAGAGAGAGGGATTACCTGCCCTCCCCGCTCTGCTGCACCTCACGGGGGGGTGTGAATCCACAGCTGCTCCACTATTAACATAAAACACACACGCCTGAGCGGAGGAAGGAAGCTGAAGTGGCAGGGACTATGACAGATGTTGCAAAATGTCGACTTATTCATAACAGAAAGTCAGGCAAATCTTTTGAAAGCTTTTTTTTTTTTTCCTTCCCCCCCGCCCGTTGTTTTTTTTTTTTTTTTTTTTTTTTTTAATGTGCAGACTTCAAAGCAATGAGTTGTGGCATCTGTAACAGCTACCAAACCGTGCCAGTTGAAGCCAGTGGAGCACAGTCTACAGTGATAGAATGCAAGTCATGCAATTATTCGAGTTTGCAGTCCTGGCTTTTGAAACGACATATGGTCTGCAGCAAGGAAGCCAGGATATTTTAAAAGAGCTCCTACAGGGTTTCAAACTTTGATTTTACAGAGGTGTGGGAAAAGAAGCAGACTCCATTCAGGCTCTGATATTTAAATACATGTGTTGTCGTTTTGCTTATTGAAGAGAGCTGTGCTGTGCTTTTACATATGCAGAGTGGGTTTCTAAGGAGCAGGCAGTAACACATAGGTATTTCACACGCTTCCTCCTCCTTTTCGTTGACATTTAGGGAGACGGGGCGCTGTACTGGACTCTGAGTGAACAGCAAGTGGCCTGAAGAGCTTTAAAAACAATCTAACATATCAATGTGACAAAATCCCTGTTAATCGTCACTATGGAACTGGCTCAGGCACTGACTATTTTACACTGAAGCACTGTTGTCAGTGCAAAGTGAGGGTCTGTGAGGTCCCACCAGGACCTACGGGCATAAATCCCTGTGACAAAATGGTGTGAAACACTGGTTGAAACATCTGCCTATCAGGTCCAAATGGGTGACCAGGACCTGTGCTGTGTCCTCACTCCACGCTGTGTAAGGAGCTGTGATACCATGAGCTCCAACTTGTGTCTACCGATGATTTATATGTGCAGACATCCCTTCAGTCTACTCATTCCTTCTCAGCCATGAAGGCTTCTTAGTCCAAACTCCACCTTTTAAGATTTAATCTCTTAACTGGGCTTCTGTGTCAGCGCCTGTCTCCAGGACACTGTCTTTCTCACGTTTGGTTGCTATGTTTACTTTAATGAAAAGAAATCTAGTAGCTGCCCTGTGCCTTTATCTTATAGCTAGCTACCTACATCCCTTCAAAAGCCCTTATCACTCCTGGATTTTGAAAAGCTAATCCTAGACATAAAGAAAGCCTTACAGAAAGCATAAAAAAGTCAACACTAGGCACAACCATGACCATGTTATAAGATGTTTCTGTTTATTAGATGAATTATAACTCAGTTTCCAATGTCACTTTTTTATTGTCTACCTTTTAAAGCTATTTTCTTCAGTGTATATTGCCCAAGGCTAAGCTCCCAGGAAGTGTGGGACACCTTCCCAGGCTTTCAACACCAGAAAGTATCCCTGTCACATCTGGTTTGAACCTACACCTGACACAAATCAGAGCTCTGACTAGTAACTCCGGCAACAGGTCCAGGTTATTTGGCTGAGCCGCAGCTGCAGCAAAGCCCTTTGACCTCAAATACAACGAAATATATTAAACCTATTCTGAAAAGTTGACTGGGTTAGCTTCAGAGTGTGAGATCTTAAGTACATATTTTTCATGAAGAGGAAAGAAACATCAGTCAGCTCAGAAAACTGGATTTTTTCTCATCAACAACCAGGTGCTGATGCTTTATAGGACTACCCAAATTCTTCACCACAAGGTTGCTTAGGCTTTCACCAAGCCTCCCTACTTGGTACTCTCCACCTCCAGTCAGTCTCCTCCTACGTACACCATATTGAGTTCCTGAACTCCCTCCAGTTTAACCGGAATCATCCTCTACGAAGCTTCAGCAATCTTCTACTCCACGCCCATGGTTTGAGTAATCCAGAAGAAGAGTCATGCAGGAGGGGAGGAGCAAGTAAAGAAGTTTTCTTTTGAGAGGCTGAGTGGACCCAACCTCTCTGCTTTCTGGTATAGTCTTACACGGAGATGCAGGTGCCGTCTCAACTCTTCTTCTGGTCTCCCTGGCATCTTCTCACAAGGGAAGGTTGAAGGAATTGAGTACATACGGCTTGGCTACAGGGTCACTGAGCGAAGCTACGGTAATGCTTTCTAATACCTGAAGTATATAAAAATCTATGAAATAGTGGAATTCTTTAGTCTCATAGAGAATATATAACTATCAAGAATGGGATAGTAATTATTGGAGCACAAAATGCAGGAGTGTTTCCTAACATGAAGATGTACAGCTTATGAAATTATCCCTAAAAGAAAGTTATGAACAGCAAGGTCGCAATCAACTGTAAAGCAGACAGAGTATGTTATGATTGACATAAAAATGAGTTCAATCTGATTTTGCTTAGGCCTTCACGAGCCTCTAGTGCACACAGGCTTTGTATGGAACTGCCAGGTATTTGCAAGGTCATTCCCCTGTTCACACTACATTGCTAATTTTTAAATTGTGCCTCCACTCTACTTCACACCTATTTCTGAACCACTGAAGTTTTAACTCATAGCCCTGTGTAAGAAGCCTTCTTGCCTAACCTAGTGTATTTGGGTGATAAATCTCATCCTTGGCAAATTGCTGTGGAGAAAGAATGGAAAAGTGTGCTCTTATAAGTTCTTTAAGTTAAAGCAAGTTCCAAACCATTTTGACAACCGTTTGGGTTCTTGAATCTGGTCTTAGAGCTGCTCTATGCCTGCTTATAGGATAGCAGCTGAATGTCTCCATTTTGCAGCCTCGGAAAAGATTCATTTATGTTTGATTCAATTTTATGCAGCTGACTGAAAAGTGCTTCACCCTTCAGTGAGTGTTTAGGAGATTTTGATCTCCCGGGAGAAGGATGCCACTTGGATAAGGTGGTTCAGTGCACCCTTTTTTCTAAAGGCGTGTATACAATATGTAGTGTACAGACAGTTTTGCACAGCAGAAATCAGCTATTTGCTGATGTGTGTAGACAATCTGCACGTAGCGGATCTTACACACACACGAGCAGTGCTTACACAAACTCTCAAGTAGCAAAAAAACCCCAGCAACTACAGCAACAAAAAACAAGTAAAACACAGTCCTTCCAGATGCAAATTTGGTGTGCAGAAGCCCACATGTAGTAGTGGAAATCAACCCCTCATGGCTCCTTTCAACTTCCTTTGAAGTCAGTAGCAAAATTCCCATTGAGTTCAATAAGAACAAGAGGCAGCCCTTGATCTAGTAAAAAATCCTTGTGAGGTTTTATAAGCTCTTTATACAAAACTTTATTCCAGTTGTATATGAAATACATTTTGACCCTAAATCCACTCAAAAAAGCTTTGCGGCTGGTTGGGAATAATGTGACACCTCCCCTCTGCCCAGCCAGTGACTGTCACTCAAAGCCCTGGTTGTGCAGACAAAGGAGAGATTCCAGGCTACCTGAGCAAGTTTTGCTTTTCGGAGAAGAGCCACCACTTAAGAGAGGATGATAGCTCAAGTAACTCGTGTCCAGTTATTCAGGAGCAGGTGAGGTCAAGGCCATTTCTGGCCACTGATCCAGCCTCCCTCATGACAACGGACAGATGACATATGTCCCTGCTAATTCTGCTCAGTCTTGTGGTAGCCTTGGACACAGCTCGTCACAGGGGATTAATACCAAGACTGAAGAACCTGGCACGACGAAATGGAATTGCATTAGAGCAGTTCTGTGTTACTCCTTTCTGATCAAGTCCAGAGAGTGGTGATGGGCAGCTATTCCCTCTGCTTGAGGGCGCTCAGCTGTTAATTCCCTAAGGGATCACTCATGTTGCTTCAGCTGTTCTACATTTATATGAAGTCTCTGGAAATTTGTGAAACAATTTGGGAAAATTATGATACTTGGTACTTTGTCTGCTTTCCAACTGACTCAGAAACCATGGTCACAGGGTTTAACCAGTACTGACAGGAGTCATGTTTTAGGCAAAAACCAGCTGGCCAAAAGTCTACCCAGAAAATATGGAAAAGATAGTGATCAGCAAATATAAACACTGGTGGACCTGTCACCAGCAAGGACCTCAAAATGGTGATTTACACCTCTCTTATATCTCAATTTTGTGGCACCCGGATGACACTTTGGGCCAATTAGGAGAAACTCCAGAGATTCCAGGTAGCTCCATGAAACTTCTCACAGCCTGGCTCCTTCTAGAGGAAGGAACCCTCTTCTGCATGAGTGCCGGGGTCATGAAGATGGAATACACAAGCAAGTCAACTCAGTCTAGACTATACAACCCCACACCTCAGCCCTGGAAAAAACACTGCTCAGACTCTGACCCATGACTCATACTCTAGGCTTGAAAACACAATCTTTGGCTACCTGATGGGAATTTCACTACAAGTGCACAACAGGATAGATACCAGCAAGAAATGCCTGCTTTATGGCTGATTCAGCTACAAAAAGATGGATGGTTCATGGTTTAAAATATTTATGTGAAAATAATTTTTCTTGGATCTTTGAAAATTTCTCCATCAAATTGTACCCAAATACTGAACAACCTACTACAGGAAGGCAGCTGAATAGACTATCATGATAGACATTGAAGTCCTTTGACTATCTGGAGCAAAGGCAAACTTTTTTGTGGAAAAGTACACATTAGTAGGCTGGATTCATTAAATGCTAGTAATTTTAGCTCAGGTTAAAACATCTGTGCCCTAAATGGGTTCAAGGGCACTGTATTAATCAACAAAGAAAGTTTCTAATCGAATTTGGCCTTGGGAAATTCTCTTATATATTCTTTCTGGGTGATGTTATTGTTTTTGGGGAGCTTATCTACTCTCTTGCTGGGAACAACTATCCACTTTAATAAAGTGCCTAAAATATTGTAATAAACACACAGCTTATATCAATAGCATCATATTTCCCCACATAGTATTTGTGTGTGGTTTAATTAGATGGAAGGATTACAGGAAAAGTTTGTGTCATAATGATTCTTTAAAGTGAAACCATAGATCAAAGTTCATAGCTGCCAAATATACAACTTTCAAAACAAGCTCAAGTGCTGCTATTAATCATGGCTGCTGGGGGATTTGATGACAAAGATTAAACTGCTGTAAAGGATACTGCTGTGCATCAGATTCTTGCAACTGTCATCAAATAGTCTGCCAACTATTAACAGGTCAGAAGAGTTGTCCAGCGTTTAGCATGGGTTGCTCCATCACTGCAGTTGGTGAGGCCGCCTGTGCCATGGTGACAACCAGTAACACCCTCCCAGATAGACGTTTGTGGGTTGTTATTTTCCACAGTGTGGCTGAAGTCTTGAGGTCTGCCTGTAGAGCAAAGAAGAGAGGGGAAACTGCCGGACCTCAGCCTCACAGCGCTGTATCCTCACGGGAACACCACTAGCGTGGAGTATTTTCCCGCTTACTTTCCATATGGAGTACCTTCCTCTTGCTTATTGCATGTTAAGAGTGCCCACCTGTGGAGCTGAGGTGTTGTAAATTCACCTCCTAGTTCATTTCTTAGCAACCACCCCGCACAGATAAGCCCTCAGAGAGTGCCTCAAGGAGCAGCTTTCATCCCATTTGCGCTTGCGCCAGCCCTCTCTCCTTCCACACAGGATCACGTAATATCCCTGTGGGAAGCTGCAGCCTTCCTTTACACAGAAACATAAGATGAAGGAAGTATGTAAAGCATACTTTGCAGGGCAGGAGCCGACAACAACCTGTGACCCACCAGCCAGTGCTCTGTGGTGGGTCACCGATGGCCGTTAGATGGCATGGAGAGAGTTGTTAACCTACAGACCTGCAATATGCTGCTGTCGCTGCTCATATGGAACAGCGGGCTTGAGAAGTGGCCTTTCTGAGGTTCAGCTTCGCAGGGTCTGAAACCAGCATCAAGAGTTTTGCACTCAGCTGTCGGCGTAGCAGATGTGAATGACAGCCTGATGCAACCGGCAAATGGAGGTTCAAATCCAAAACCACAGATTTGACTGCAGTCTTCAAAGTTTAGGGGAGTTACAGATCTCAATCCAAACTTCACAGCTGCGGCCAGCTATAAAACAAACTTATCTATATAACGGGTTGAATCCAAACTACATTTGAATATCCTTCATCTCTGGGAGTGTTTGGAGACACATCTGGCTGGAGATTTTTATGTATCATCTCATCTTTGCTAATAGTATCTTTCAAAAGAAAAGAAAAGAAGAGAAAATAAAAGAAAAAGAAAAGAAAAAAGAAAAAAAGAAAAAAGAAAAAAAGAAAGGAAAGGAAAGGAAAGGAAAGGAAAGGAAAGGAAAGGAAAGGAAAG